>OY283146.1:45166525-45766525 GCA_958299785.1 Medicago lupulina | reverse complement strand
ATAATGCCCATAACGCGTCCTAAACGCCGTCTTCTGCATATCTTCATCTTTCACTTTAATCTGGTGATAACCTGATATCAAATCTATCTTACTAAACACGAGGGCACCCACCAACTGATCCATCAAATCATCAATTCTTGGAAGTGGATACCTGTTCTTTATCGTCACTTTATTCAATTGTCGATAGTCGATGCACAACCTCATACTACCATCTTTCTTCTTGACTAATAACAATGGCGCTCCCCAAGGTGAAACACTCGGTCTTACAAACTTCTTATCAAGCAAGTCCTCCAACTGTTTCTTCAACTCAGCCAACTCAGAAGCTGACATACGATAAGGTGTCATCGACACCGGATTAGTTCCAGGAACAAGATCAATCGCAAATTCAACTTCCCTCTCCGGAGGCACGTCAGGAATTTCATCTGGGAAAACTTCAGGGAAGTCACATACCACTTGTAGCTTATCAATCACCGCCTGGTTCTCAATAGATAAGGACGCCATCAAAGAAAACATCATAATTCCATCGCGTTCGAACTGCTTCAGCTGTTTAGTAGATAAAAATTCTGCTCCACTCTTTTCCTCGGGAGACGAAAAATGCACCGTCTTGCTAAAACAATTAATAAGGACATGATTGTATTCTAACCAATTCATCCCCAAAATTACATCCATTCCGATCAACGGTAGACACACCAAATCAATCTCAAAATCACGACCAAACATAGATACAGGACATCTCAAACACACAAGGGAAGTAGTCACCGAACCCTTAGCTGGAGTTTCGACAACCATCTCCCCGTTCATATCAGACACAGCAAGATTCAACTTAGCAGCACAATCAAGAGCAATAAAACAATGCGTAGCACTAGTATCAATAATAGCAACTAAAGGTATACTATCAAAATAACAAGTACCTCTGATCAAACGATCCTCGTTCTCCGTCTGAGTACCAGTCAACGCGAAAACTCTCCCAGTAGACTGAGCCTTCTTAGGCTTCTTGCATTGTGAACCAATGTGACCCTCCTCATTGCAATTAAAGCACACAATATCATCATGTTTGCACTCAGCAGTTGTATGACCTTTCTTGCCGCAACGAAAACACCGTTTCACCTCCCTAGGACAAGCATTACTCTTGTGGCCCTTCGCACCACAAGTATAGCAGACAATCTCAGCGGGAGCATCTTTCTTAACAGGTCTTCTCTCATCATTAACTCTTTGTTTGCCCTTATCAGCAGGGGCACTATAAGGCTTAGGACGACTCTGATGACCTTTGCCTTTCCTCTCATTAACAATCTTGTAATGAGCCTTAGTATCTTCCTCATAGATCCTGCAACTACTCACCAGCTCGGAAAAATTTCTGATCTTCTGGTAACCAATTGCCCTCTTGATGTCAGCATGTAACCCATTCTCGAATTTAATACACTTAGAAAATTCAGCAGTCTCAGGAGTATAGTGCGGGTAGAACTTAGCCAACTCCACAAACTTCGCAGCATACTCAGTCACTGACATGTTCCCTTGCTTAAGCTCCAGGAACTCTATCTCCTTCTTTCCACGAACATCTTCCGGAAAGTATCTATCAAGGAATTCCCTCTTGAATATAGCCCAAGTAACTTCAGCACAGTCTTGCTCCATAATAGGTAGGAGACTAACCCACCAATCATCAGCCTCCTCAGCAAGCATGTGCGTACCAAAACGCACCTTCTGCACCTCCGTGCACTGCATATTTCTGAATACCCTCTCAATCTCCTTGAGCTATGTTTGGGCTCCATCTGGGTCATATCTTCTGTTGAAGGTAGGGGGATGGTTTCTCAAGAAAGTCTCCAACATGCGGACCTCAGCATTTGCACCAGCATTCGCATTCGGCTGCTGTCCTACAGCTTGGGCAACAGCTTCCAAAGCAGCAGCAATCGCAGTGTCATTCCTTCCAGCCATTCTAGTTCTCTACAAAGCAAACATAAGTTAGAATAATACAAATATAGTATTCTAACTCTAAGACAACGTCACTCGACCCTCTACTTGGCCGGACGGACCGACCTACTCTGATACCAATTATAACACCCCGTTTTCCCGACTTAAAAATTTCATTAAATAAAAGCATGAATCAGAGTTAAACACATAACGGAGTATCACATTTCGCATAAATCTCATATATGAATGAATAACAATTTATCCTTTATTATAAACGTCTAAAACATAGCAGTGGAATTCTTATAAAAACTTGGCACGCAGGCCTCATCAAACGTCTCAGATAAGTCTCAATATAATCATGATCATGAATATTATAAGAAGATAATACGCAAGGAACAGAGAAAAAAAAAAACAAAAGTCAATGGTTCCCCATCCCGTTACGTATCAGAGCGCCTAGACACAACGAGGAACACCTCACACGATAGCACCTAGTCTTGGTTACCTGCACTTGCCCACAAGGCGGCAATTCCAATAGAAGGGGTGAGATTCACAACACAAAAATATTAATCATATAATTCAATAATTATAATTAACACAAATCATCACATAAGGCACGTCACATCAAACATCATTTAGCATCTCAAACATCATCACAGAGCATCATCATAAACGTCTTAAACGACTCGACTTGACAAATGCAACTCGACTATGCAACTCTAACATCTTAGACATCATGCATGTGGTACCAAATTTTGAGTATTAATATACTCCATCGTCGCTTTGAGCAAAAGCTCCATTGTCGTTTTGAGCAAAAGCTCCATCGTCGCTTTGAGCAAAGCTCCATCGTCGCTTTTCAATGATTAGGCATGGACACACATCTTATGACTTAACAAGTCTAACATCTTAAAACGTCACAACATCACAACATCTTAGACCGACACATGCAGCTCTAAATAAATGTAAAATGCAACATGGTAGCAAGTAATTACAGGATATAAAGATATCATTGCAAACATGGTTTTCAAACATCACATGAACTTCACATACATCTCAAGTAATGCACATATGAATCACAATTCAAGCAACATCAAATCCTCACATAACATCTTTACAGATCATCAATTATGTCATAGATATCTTCCATTATTACTCAAAGCTCAACCCTCTAAATTCTACGCAAAACAGATCCCTCACTGCAAGGTTATGGCATTCTGAAAATGCACTACTCGCCGTGGCGAGTTGATCTGCTCGCCCTCGCGAGCTCAACTGGGGTCATTCGCCTTTGGCGAGTTGGGGGCGAACTGGGAGCGAGCAATACTGGGTGCTCTCGGCCTTTTTCACATTTTTCAACCAAAAAACGTCGGTTATAAGTTCCCTAGGTCCAATTTGATCCTAAAAACTTATCTAATCATTCTTATATACTTCAGGGCACTCAAAACCATCTAAAGCATGTCCTAAAAAAACATTCTAAAACCAAGATTCTCTCAGGCCAACTCGCTATGGCGAGTGGGATTGCTCGCCTTGCGAGTGGACAAGGGTTGCTCGCCTCGCGAGCGATGAAGGTCTACTTTGCCGTGGCGAGTTGCTTAGCTCGCCTAGGCGAGAGATGAACAGACAGACTACGGGTTCTGCGAAAAACTCACAAAAAGTCACCAATTTCACTATGTTAAACCTCAAAACGATTACAAACATTAACCCTATTATTATTCTAGGTTCTGCACTCAGTTTCTACATCAAACTACACTTTTACATCAACAATTCACCAATTCGTCACTTTTACCTAATTCCAATTCCTCACAAATCAATCCTACACTTGTTAATTATAATGCATGGATTATAGGCTTAATAGAATTGTAATGCTAGGCTCACCCTTACCTTAAGATTGCAGAAATCGCAGCTCCTAGGTTTCTCCTCTTCTCTTAGCCGTTTCTCCCTTTTTCACCAAATGTCTGTAACGCGTACGAACTTTTCTCTTGACCTAATTTCCCTTTATATACTCCCAACAAATCTTATCTTATTTACTCTTTCTCCCACATAACTCTCTAAAATCTCAAAACTACCCCACATCTCTATATTTATTTTATTTTCAAATCTTATTTTATTAAACAATAAAATAAGTCACCACGTCACATAAAATCAACAAAAATCACATAAAGATCATATAAATCTTATTTTCCACATCTCCTAAAATATATAAAAATATATCTAGACTCCTCAAGTAATTCAAATAATTAAATAATTAAAATAATCTAAAGTGGGCGTTACATTATGACACAAGGATTAACGTTCTATTAAAACCTCCAACGGTTCCGAATTCGCTTAAGAGATTAAGGGGTTATTACTTGCGGGGAGAATTCTAGGTCAAGAGATTGGGTAGAATTAGTGTGTTAATCTGTCGTTAGGCTAGATAATCATTGATTGAAATAGGAGTGCAAATTACCATAGGAATGCGTTAGAGGATTCGAAAGTCTTGATCATATTTCTCTCATAATTTCTAAAACCAGCTTTTAATTGTTTTTAGTCGTTTATGTTACAAAAAAATCCAACTGCCAAGGGCAACCATAATTTTAACACATCCTTTTAAATAATGAATTTGCTAAGTAGAAGTTGATTACAGTTCTCGTGGATACGAATTTTTTATTACTTCGATCGAATTTGGTAAACTTGCCAATTATCAATCAAGTTTTTGACGCCGTTGTCGGGGACTGTTGAATTATTTCAACAAGGCAATATCGTTATTAATTAGGATTTCTGCAATTTTATTTTCTGTCTATTTTTTTTTATCTATTGTTTCAGTGATTCATTATTTATTTTGTATTGTGGAGTGCTACTAAGGTATTTTGTTGTTTATGCGAGGTATAAGAGGTTCAGGAGAATTGCTTTTTGATCTTGAGATCGAGAAGACCGCAAAGGCAAATCAGAAAGCTGTTCGGTTGTCTCGTTCTGTTCCTCCGACACCAAGACCGCGATACACAAGCCCAACACCATCCGAACCTGAATCAATACCATCTCCTAAATCTGACATAATGGGAGATCATGACCCACCCCCACCTCCACCTAGACCTATGATGGGAGACTACAGATTGGATGCCAACCGTGGCCATCTAACTCATGTTTTCCAACCGGCCAATTCGGTGGCCTTTGATATTAAGAGTTATGTCCAACAAAACCTTAAGGAAAATCAATTCGATGGGCACGACGACCAGAACCATCATGAGCACCTAAGTCACTTCCATGAAACCTGCCAATTTTGTGTGCCACCAGCTCATGTCACCGAGAGCCAAAAGAAGCTTAGACTATTCCCTTTTACTCTAACTGGTAGGGCCAATGAGTGGTTGTTGTCCATACCTAGTGGAACCATGCAAACTTGGGATGAGCTCGAGCTTAAATTCCTCAAGAGATACTTCCATATGTCCAAATACTTTGACAAGAAACATGAGATCACCAATTTCAAAAAAGGGGAAAGTGAGACTTTATAATGATGCTTGGGAGCGTTTTAACCTATTGCTTAAGAGGTGCCCGTCAAATAATCTGGACGAAAAATCTTACCTCCAGATTTTTACTGAAGGATTAACAACTAACAATAGGATGTTCCTTGATGCTTCAGTAGGTGGAAGTATGAAAACCAAGACCGACCATGAAGTTCGAAATCTGATTGAAAACATGACCGAAAATGAGCATCGAGCTGATTCAGAGAAAAAGAATAGGGGAGTTTTTGGGGTGAATGACAACACTTATATCTTAGCCAATCAAACAACCATGAACAAACACCTTGAAACCTTAACTAAGCAGGTCTAAGCCATAACCATGGGACAGTTACAAGCTCAACATGCCAAAGTACAACAAGTGCAACAAAGGTGTGATTTCTGCCAAGGAGATCATGCGAATGGTGAGTGTTCTTTAGAAGGGCTCAGTGAGGAAGCCAACTACCTGGCCAATTATCAAAAGAATAACCCTTATTCTAACACTTACCACCCAGGTTTTGCCAAACACCCTAATCTAAGCTACTCAAACAACAACACCCTGAATCATTTGCTACCTAACCCCCAACAGCAGCAGCAAAGAAAGCCCTCAGCCCTTGAGGAGACTATGATCAATTTCATGAAGATGACTCAAGGAAATATTGAAGAAATCAAGAAGAGTCAAGAAGCTGAAAGAAAGAACAATGAAGCTTCTCAGAAAATGCTCGAAACTCAAATTGGGCAGATGGCAAAGCAACTAGCTGATCAATCAAAGGGAGGATTCACAGGTAATACTAAAAACAATCCCAAAAATGAGAACTGCAGTGCTATTGAGTTGAGGAACAAAAAGGTTTTAATGCCTCTAGTTCCAAAGGCTCCAAAGAAGAGTGGGGAAGAAGTGGTGGAAGATGTTGAAACTGATGTAGTTGAAAAAAATGATGAGTACGTTGTAGTTGAAAAGAATGATAATGGAGTAGTTAAAAATGAACAGAAGGAAAAAACTAAAGAGGGAGAAAAAAGTGATAAATTGATTGATGTCGACTCCATGCTCAGAAAGACAAAGAGCCAACTTCTTGCAGAAAGTGGAAAAAAGGAAGACGTTCCTTCTTATGTGAAATTTCCATATCCTCATTTGTGTAAAAAGAAGGAGAAGTAGGAGAGTCAATTCAAGAAGTTTATGGAGCTGTTTACTCAATTATAAGTTAATATTCTTTTTAGTGAGGCACTTATTCATGAAATATCTTTTAACCGGAAGGAGGAAGCCAAAAGATGATGAAAACATCGCTTTGTTTGAAAATTGTAGTGCCATACTTCAAAGGAAATTACCTCCCAAGCTTAAGTATCCAGGTGCATTCATTATTCCTTGCACGATAGGCAAAGTTAGTGTGGGAAAAGCTTTATGTGATTTGGGGGATAGCATTAATCTTATGCCCTTGTCTATGATGAAGAAGATAGGATGTGGGGAGCCCAAACCTACAAAGATGACACTTACTCTTGCTGATCGCTCTATTTCTTATCCTTATGGGGTGTTGGAAGATGTCTTAGTGAAGGTGAATGATCTACTTTTTCCTGCTGATTTTGTTGTTCTTGATATGGAGGAAGATGAAGAAATGCCCTTATTACTAGGAAGACCTTTTCTAGCAACCGGTAGAGTACTTATTGATGTTGAGATGGGGGAGTTGATGCTTCGTTTCCAAGATGAACAAGTGGTTTTTAACATTTTTGAAGCCATGAAGCATAGGAATGAAAATCCACAATGTTATCGAGTTGATATGGTAGATGATATTGTTGAAGAAACTACTTTGGAAGAATCTCCTTCCCCACCTCTTGAATGAGTTATCATGAATTCCATCGAAAGCAATAATGAAGACATGGGTGAGGATATAGAAGAATGTGTTCAAGAACTTGCCGCAAGTAAACAAGAATTTGTGTGCACAAAAGTTGAAAGTTTGCACCTCCAAAAAGAATAGGGGACAACCAAGGAAGAAAGGGAACTTGTAAAAGTACCAGAATTGAAGGAGTTGCCTTCTCACTTGAAGTATGTTTTTCTAAGCAACGATGCTTCAAAACTAGCCGTCATCAGTAGTACTTTGACATCCCTTGAAGAAGAAAAATTAATGAGGGTGTTGAGGGAAAATCAAGAAGCTATAGGGTGGAAAATTTATGATCTTAAGGGTATAAGTCCAGCCTATTGCATGCATAAAATACACATGGAGGCTGAATTTAAACCAGTGGTTTAATTGCAACGAAGGCTCAATCCAACAATGAAGGAAGTGGTCAAGAAAGAGGTACTGAAACTCTTAGATGCTGGCATGATTTATCCCATTTCAGATAGCTCATGGGTGAGTCCGGTGCATGTTGTTCCTAAAGAGGGAGGTATGACGGTGGTTGCAAATGACAAGAATGAATTGATTCCTACTAGGACGGTGACTGGTTGGAGAATGTGCATAGACTACTGGAGACTAAACCAAGCAACAAGGAAAGACCACTTCCCTTTACCTTTCATGGAACAAATGTTGGAGAGGTTGGCGGGGCAAGCTTATTACTGTTTCTTGGATGGTTACTCTGGCTACAATCAGATACCGATGGCTCTAGAAGACCAAGAGAAGGCTTCCTTTACTTTCCCATTTGGGGTGTTTGCATATAGAAGGATGCCCTTCGGGCTGTATATTACGTCGACGACCTTCCAAAGGTGCATGCTCTCCATCTTCTTTGACATGATAAAGAAGAACATTAAGGTGTTTATGGATGACTTTTCTGTTTTTGGTAAATCTTATGATCAATGCTTGTCACACCTTGATGCTGCCCTAAAAAGGTGTACCGAAACTAACCTGATTTTAAATTGGGAAAAATACCATTTTATGGTAACTGTAGGGATAGTTTTGGGACACAAAATAAGTGGGAGAGGCATCCAGGTGGACCAAGCAAAGATAGAGGTTATAGAGAAACTACCACCACTTGTTAATGTGAAAGGGGTGAGAAGCTTCTTGGGGCATGCTGGTTTCTACTGGCGGTTTATTAAAGATTTTTTAAAAATTGCAAAGCCCCTCTGTAGCCTCTTATTCAAGGAAACTGAGTTTAATTTTGATTCTGAATGTCTAAATTCTTTTACCTTGATTAAAAACAAGTTGGTCACTGCGTCCATAATCATTGCGCCTGATTGGGATTCTCCCTTTGAACTCATGTGCGATGCAAGTGATTACGCGGTTGGAGTAGTGCTAGGCCAACGTCGAGAGAAATATTTCCATGCAATTTATTACGCAAGCAAAGTTCTCAATGAAAACCAAGTGAATTACTCCACAACTGAAAAAGAACTACTTGCTGTGATATTTGCATTGGAAAAAATTTGGTCTTACCTAATTGGTTCCAAGGTTATTGTTTTTACAGATCATGCAGCTTTAAAGTACCTGTTGACTAAGGGGGATTCAAAACCTCGGTTGTTGTGGTGGATCTTGCTCTTGCAAGAGTTTGATCTAGATATTAAAGACGAGAAATGGGTCGAAAATGTGGTGTTTGATCACCTCTTTAGGCTTGAAAACAGAGAAGGCCATAGTGGTTGAATTCCTGGATGAACAATTGTTCAAAGTGTAAGAGAGGCCATGGTTTGCTGACATGGCAAACTTTAAGGCCAGGAACTTGATACCTAATGATCTAAGCTGGCAAGAGAGGAAGAAATTCTTCAAGGATGCAAACCACTACTTGTGGGATGATCCTTACTTGTTTAAGGTAAGTACTGATGGTTTAATTAGAAGGTGTGTTGCAGGTGATGAATCAAATAGCATAATGTGGCGCTGTCACAACTCAACTTATGGAGGCCACCATAGTGGTGAAAGAACAACAACAAAGATTTTGCAAAGTGGGTTTTCGTGGCCCACACTCTTTAAGGACTGCCATGAATTTGTCCGACACTGTGACAAGTGTCAAAGAACAAGTAACATCTCAAAGAGGAATGAGATGCCCCTCAATGGTATCTTAGAAATTGAACCTTTTGATTGTTGGGGCATCGATTTCATGGGACCTTTTCCCTCCTCTTATTCTAACCTTTATATTCTTGTTTGTGTTGATTATGTAACTAAGTGGGTTGAGGCGATTGCTTGTGTCGCTAATGATTCTCACACGGTGGTAAACTTCTTGAAAAAGAATATCTTTCCTAGGTTTGGAACCCCTAGAGTCTTGATCAGTGATGGGGGGAAGCACTTTTGCTACCTATATTTAGAAAATGTGCTTGTTAAATACAATGTGAAGCATAAGGTTGCTACTCCTTATCACCCTCAAACTAGTGGGCAAGTAGAGGTGTCTAATAGGCAGTTAAAACAAATTATTGAGAAAACTCATGCTTTTTCTAGGAAGGATTGGTCTAGGAAGCTAGATGATGCTTTGTGGGCTTATAGGACCACGTTTAAGACGCGTTTAGGGTTGTCACCCTATCAGTTAGTTTATGGTAAAGTCTGCCATCTCCCTGTGGAGTTAGAACACAAAGCATATTGGGCAATTAAGGCCCTTAATTTTGATCAAGCCTTAGCAGGTAGAAAAAGGCTACTGAAGCTCAATGAGCTTGAGGAAATGAGGTTGAGTGCCTATGAGAACGCTGTGATTTACAAAGAGCGAACAAAAAAATATCATCATAAAGGTCTGGTGAGGAGAGAGTTTAACGTTGAATAGCCAGTTTTTCCTTTTAATTCCAGGTTGAAGTTGTTTCCAGGCAAACATAGAAGGAGCATCTCTCCTCATGGAGCTGTGGAATTGGCAAAGGCCGATCAGACAAACACTTTCAAAGTGAATGTTCAAAGGCTGAAAGCATATCTTGGTGGTGACCTACCTACTGAAAGGGTGGGACTCGTTCTAACTTGAAGGGGAGAAAAACACAAGAAGGGGGGGGGGTTGAATTGTGTTTTACTTAATTTCGTTTTCTCTTAAAAAAAACTCAGAACACTAATGATCAAAAGCAATTGAGACAGCTTCTGAAGATGAGGTTCAGGAGCGTATGCAGCGGAATGATAAACAGAGAGAAAAGAGAAGAAGCAGGACACAAGCAATTTATACAGGTTCCTTCCACAAACCGGAAGTAGTCCTGTCCCCCTTGCACTTCCAAGGAGAGTTCACTAAATGTAATATCTAATTACAAATGCTCAAGCACACAAGCAAGAGACTTCAAATGCTCAAGAACACAATCAAGAGACTTCTAATGCTCAAGCACACAAGCAATAGACTTCTATTAAACAAAATTACAAGGAAAATGTTTGAGGTTGAACACTTGATATACAATCAGTGGTGTTCACAATGTAATTCAGATACAGACTCTTAAGACTTTTGAATTTCAAAGATATGAACTTGAAAACTGAAATTCTAAGTGAACTTTGGATGCTTAAACAATTTGACAGAGTTTTGGCACTTTCAAAATGTTGTAGAGTCTTATTGTTCTTCAAGTCTTCACTCCTTTATATAGAGGTGAGAAATGAACGTTGTAAGTGCCAATTCATCCAAAAAGAGTCGTTGTTGAAGCTTGATCTTTCACCAATGATTTTTTGCCTGATTAAGTTATTGTCCTATAAAGGATCAATTTCAAAACCATTCCGGTTGAGAGGGAACAAACATGCAGGCTTGGTTGTACATGAGAGTTGTTATTCTTGTCTGGTAGTTGAGACAAAGAACAGAGTAGTGGAGAAGGTGGTTGTACAGTTCATACAGAGTACAATGTCAACGCTTCTTGTTTCTTTGCAGCCAAATGACTTCAAATCCTTTTAAAATGACCGTTGCATTATACCACTAGTCTTCTGCCAATTCTATGTGACTTTCGCTCCAAAATACAACACTTAAATCATAAAACCTTGAATCATTTTGCTTCTGGTGAAATACTGTTGCATCTTAAGAACTAGCTTCTGAGGGCCTTCAGCTTCTGATGACGTCATACTCTTCAGGAGCACAGGTCTTCAGGAGCGCAAGTCTTCAGGAGCGCCTTAAGCTTCAAATAATGTTTCTTTTGCTCTTTATTTGTTCTTTCAGAACCTTGTTAAGATATAACACTTTGTCTATGGTCCTGTACACTTGAACAAATGTTAGCAATATCAATTGTCAATTTTTCATACCTTGTTATCATCAAAACTCTTAGGAATTATTGTTAAACACATTTTGTTCCAACAATCTCCCCCTTTTTGATGATGACAAACAATAGTATTTAAAATTTGATCAATTGTTGTTAATCTAATTAACAAGTTGACTTATAGAGTATGAGGTTTGTAAGCTCCCCCTGAGTCTAATAGTACTTTCAAGGTGAGGTTTGTAAGCTCCCCCTGAGTTCTATCTTGTTAATTAAATTCATTTAACGCACAATAATGAGTTTTAACGCAAATGAAAGAAAGAAGTAAGGTTCAAATAATAAATTTGAATTTTGATACTTCTTCATAGATTCAAAGCTTGTATTACCCTTTTAATTCTGGTTAGAATGATAAGAAGTTTTTCAAAATTTCAAAAGATATTAAAGGGGCTCAGAGCCTTTAAATACTATCACATATACTCCCCCTTTTGTCATTAACAGAAAGAAATAAACAAAAAGAAGAGATGAGAAAAACATTGCGTATAAAAGGTTCAGAGCATAAACAAATAAATAAATATATGCGTTAAACAAGTAATTCAGAAGCAATGTATAAAGTCAGAAGCATTTAAGTTCAGAAGCATGTAAGTACAGAAGCAATTCAATATTCAGAAGCATACAAGAATCAACAAGAATCAACATAACAACAACAACAAAGGTGTGCAACTAAGGGTTGGTTTATTTGCTGGTGTTTGCAAGAATCTTTCTGAGCAGTTCATTTGTTTCCTCTTGTTTCTTCTCCATTTCTGCTTTGAATCGCTCATAGCTTCTGGTCAGATTTTCTTCTCTGATTCTGGCTTCTTCCAACTTAGCATCAGTTTCAGCTTTATGTTCCAGTAAAAATAGCCTTTGCTCTAACAAGTCTTTCTCAAGCTTCTGATTCTTTGCTTCCAGAAACTTGTTCCTCTGAACTAGAGCCAGATCAGGAGCAGCTGACTTCAGATTTACCTTGGTCAGAAAAGATAAATCCAAGTCCTTAGGGTGAATATATTGAGGGAGAAAATCAGTTGCTTCTCTTCCTTTTATACTCAATGAGGATCTCGCCCAAGTTCCCAGAATCTTTACTTCTTCAAGGTTTTCATCAATTCCATTTAGCCAGTCCTGCAGCTTCTGTTTTGCTTGCTCCTGAGCTTCAACGCAAGTGGAGGATAAGGCATTCATCACATTAACAACTCTTTCCTTGAGCCTTCTCCACTGCTTGTCATAGCTCTCTCTGTGACTCAAGTCATTTATGGATGAAATGAGCTTGATCATTTTCTCAGCTATGTCTTCACACAGACACCTTTTAATACATTAGAATCTAAGAATCTGGTGGGTGGTGAAGGTTGTTTTCTTAGTCTGGGAGCAGCAACAAGTTCAATTTGATGGTTATTTGAGGTGAAGGTTGATCAACCTCCATAGGTGAGGGTTGATCAACTTCTTCATTGATTTCTTCAAGAGTGATCATATCATCAATCTCCATAGCATTTTCAGAGTGAGTGGGTGCAGGAGTATGGTCAGATGTAGTTTGTTCAAGAACAATGTGTTCAGGAACGCTTTGTTCAGGAGTAGTGTGTTCAGGAACAGTGTGTTCAGGAGAGGATGGGGTCATTTGTGGTCTAGGTGCTTGTTGTTGTGGGCTTTCTGAAGCAACTTCAGAAGTTGTTACTTCAGAGGCTTTTTGTGGGTTTATATCAACATTTGGTAGTTCACCTGATAGATGACTGCTAAGATTGTTCAACACATAATCATCTTCTGGTTTTTCAGGAAGGATCATGTTGAGTGGTTTAATGGTTTGTGGTTGAAGTGGATGGTTAGGAGGTAGTTTACTACTTCTTATTTCAAGCATATTACCTATCCTAACTCCAATAGGGGGTTCCAATGGTTCGAAAGGGGACGCAGGTTTAGAAGGCTTTTTATGGAGTTTGGATGATGGTGATTGGCCTTTGCGAAGAATGCTTATAGGGAAATCATCCATATCAGTAGATGAGGATGATGAGGATTTGGATTGTGAGGAGGTTGAATCAGATTCTATATGTATTAAAGGTTGTGTAAAAGAAGTACCTGACATAGCTTCTTATACAGGAGCCAGCAGCAGACTTTCAACTTCTGCAGTCACCTCCATCTGCAGTTCTGCAGTGCTTTTCAATGCTTGCTCAGCTAATTCAGCAGCAACATCCTTGAGCAACGCTGAAGCAGGAACTTCAATATCTCTGGCTATCTCCAGGGCCTTCTGAAGAGCTTCAGCCTCTGCTTTCTTCTTCTTCTTTACCTCCCTGGTAACCAGTTCAGTAGCATCAGCTTCAGCTGATCTTACAGCTTCTTCATCAACCTTCTTTGACATCTCTTGGACTTCAGCAATCTTCTCAAGATAGAATTGATCACAGTTTTCTAGTCCCTTTGCCTTGAGCTCCTCATCTCTTTGCAACTTGTAAAGAGCAACTTTTCTCTTCTTCTCAGCCATTATTTTGGCACCATGCTCTTTACATTTCTTGGACATTTCAGGAGTCATGATAAACATTGGACTGACTCTTACAAGATTGCTTTTATATGGCCTTTCTTCCTCTGCTTCCACAGCTGCAAATTCTTCAGAAGTATAGACAGACTCTCTTAGCTTCCTTGGTTTTGGAGTTCTCTTCTTCTTCTTCAGAAGAGTCTGTTCAGGAGCTATTGTGGATGCAGAAGCAACTTGTTTGCCACTTCTGGTCTTCTGTTGAATAATAGCTTCTAGGTTCAGGTCCTGAACCTCTTTCTGAATAGAAGGACCTTCAGAAGCACCAGCTTTAAGCTTCTCAGAAGCTTTTTCTTTCTTAGCTTTCTTAGAAGGGTTTTCACCTTCTAAGTACTCCTCCTGAGTGAGCTCTTTCCTCTTGGTTTTCCTGCCTTTCTCCACAGGCAGCTTGCCTCCTGGCATCTCTTCAGGGACTTCATTAAGCCCTATTCTCTCAACAGTATTTGCAAAGTGGTCACTGAGAAGTGCCATCTGCACTGCTAGTGTATCCTTCTTGCATATTGGTGGGAAGTTTGCCATCAAATCTGACACCACCATAGATTCACTCATGTCTGAACTAAGAGGAGTGAATACCTTTATCAGTTGCATATTCTTCAGGGTCTTTCCATTAATCACCTTGCCTACCACTGTATCAAACATCTGATCAGTGTAGAACCGTGTTTGGCTAAGAGCTTCAATGATTCCCCCTTGATGAAAGATTTCAGACAGCAATCTTCCATAAGGGACCCAGAATCTGTCTTTATTCTGACTCTTCTAGAGTTCCTTGACCATGTACTTGAAGATGTACCTTGGCAAGTTAACCTTTTCATCATTAATAAAGTGGTGAATGAAGACTTTGTGGGCTAGAGATGGTTGATCACTACCACCACCCTTTGGTACCAGATTTTCAAATTGAATCTTCAGAAGCATCTTCTTCTGCATGTCCAGGTCACTGTATTTTCCACCCTTTTTGGAGTTAAACAGGGTCATATTCACAGTCTCTTTCCAGGTGCTGGTATGAGAGTTGGGAATCTCAATCCCAGAATAAATTCCTTCAGCTTTAATACCCAAAACAGAAGCTATGATCTGTTCGGTAATTTTAACGGGGACACCCATCACACTTGATCTTATCTCAGTGCCAGTGAAGGGTTCCAGATGCATTTCCTCCCTTGCCTTTCCAGCAAGCTCTGGATAAAGGAGAACCAGATTTCTCCCTTCTTCTTCAGCAGCTTTCTTGTCGAAGATACTCGCTCTTACCCAAAAGTGCCTTACAAGAGCTTTGTATGTTGGACCATTCAGAAGCTTGAAATACTGTAGCCAACCTTGTGTAGCATAGAATTCTTTAATATCGCATCCATGAAACATAAGCGACTTGAAATCGACCGGATTCTCTACTTGAATCTTTAGCTGATGTTCTTGGATTTTCATTGTAGATCCACTGAGTAAATAAGCAGCTCTTTCTGGTTGATTTTGTTGTTGTTGAGCTACTTGCTAATTTGGATTACCAGATTCTGGAGCAGAACTAGAGGATGCCATTGATTTGATTGAAAATGATGAAGTTTTAGGGTTCTAGGTTGAGAGCGTTTTCTTAGCAGATACGAAAGGAAAAAGAGAAAGTGTAGGTAGTGAAGTGAGAAGTGTGTGTTTTGTTTAAGTGCTTTTAGTAAAAACGTTTGAACACACCGGGGACAAACAAACACAGCATTAATGACAGTTTAGGGGCGCGAGATAGTACTACGAAAGCATAAAGATCATCATTGCCCTTTCTGTTACCCACCAATACATTTATGCCACGTTATCATATTTCAGATGAGCTGTATAAGTTAGTGGGACAGGTGTCACCAGAAGCAACTCCAGAAATTCCACTAACTCCTACTATTCAGAAGCACAAAGATTCCGCTTCTGAAGTTTGAAATTCTGATGACTCATCAGGAGCACATTTTCCTCAGAACCTCACTTAAGAGCTTCTGAAGGATTATAGCTTCTGAAGTGACTTCAGAACCTAAACTTCTCATTTAGGAGCAAGCAATTTTAATCAGACACATAATGCATGTTCAAATTTTTCTTTATAAAATCAAATCTTTCAACTGTTAAAGGCTTAGTAAATATATCAGCCCATTGATTTTCAGTGTCAATGAATTGTATATCTAAAATTCCTTTTTGAACATAATCTCTGATAAAATGGTGTTTGATCTCAATATGCTTGGCTCTTGAATGTAGAATTGGATTTTTTGACAAACAAATAGCAGCAGTATTATCACACAAGATGGGAATACTGTTAGCATTAATCTGATAATCTTCCAACTGATGTTTCATCCAGAGTAGTTGTGTGCAACAACTTGCAACTGAAATGTATTCTGCTTCTGCTGTAGACATAGCAATAGTTGCTTGTCTTTTGCTGGCCCAGGATATCAGATTATCACCCAGAAATTGACAATTGCCACTGGTTGACTTTCTTTCAATCCTATCACCAGCAAAATCAGCATCACAGAATCCAATTAGCTTGTAATCTGAGGATTTTCTATAAAGGAGTCCCAGATTAGTTGTTCCTTTCAGATACCTGAAGATTCTTTTAACTACAGTTAAATGAGATTCTCTAGGGTCCAACTGAAACCTTGCACACAGACATGCACTGAACAAAATATCTGGCCTAGATGCAGTGAGGTATAACAGAGAACCAATCATACCTCTGTATAGCTTCTGATCTACTTTTGATCCTTCATCTTCTTTGCTTAAGGTGCATGTTGGATGCATTGGAGTGTTCATCAACTTACAATCTTCAAGCTTGAACTTCTTCAGAAGCTCCTTTGTATATTTTGTTTGATGAACATATACTCCATCTTTGCTTTGATTAATTTGAATGCCCAGGAAGAACTTCAGCTCTCCCATCATGCTCATTTCAAATTCATCCTGCATTAACTTGGAAAACTCCTTGCAAAGAGATGCATTAGTAGAACCAAATATTATATCATCAACATATATTTGCACAACAAGAATGTCTTTCTCAAGGGTCCTTCTAAAGAGTGTTGTATCAACTTGACCTCGTTTAAAATCATTTTTAATCAAGAAATTACTTAGTCTGGCATACCAAGCTCTGGGAGCTTGCTTCAAGCCATATAGTGATTTCTTTAGTTTATAAACATGGTCAGGATGCTTCAGATCCTCAAAACCAGGAGGTTGTTTGACATACACTTCTTCTTCTATAAAGCCATTGAGAAATGCACTCTTGACATCCATTTGATATAATATAATTCCATGATTAATTGCATAAGATAAAAGTAACCTTATTGCTTCCAATCTTGCAACTGGAGCAAATGTTTCAGTGTAATCAATGCCTTCTTGTTGACTGTATCCTTGTGCAACAAGTCTGGCTTTGTTTCTGGTTACTTCACCTTGCTCATTCAGTTTGTTCCTGAATACCCATTTTGTTCCAATAATGTTCTTCTGAGAAGGTTTGGGTACCAGATCCCACACATCATTTCTCTGAAATTGATTCAGCTCTTCTTGCATTGCTAAGATCCATCCATCATCTGAAAGTGCTTCATCAACTGTTGTAGGCTCAATCATTGATATCAGTCCTATCATAGATTCTTCTTGTCTGAAATGTGATCTTGTTCTTCTAGGACTCTCTTTACTTCCAATGATTTGATCCTCAGGATGAGAAGACTTGTATTTGAAAGTGTTGTTGGATGAATCTGCTTGTTGTGAGCCATCTTGTGCTTCATCAGAAGCAACTTCATCTTGAGCTTCTGATGTGGGTGCAGCTTCTGGACTATCTTCAGATTCAACTATCTGATCAGGTTCTGGAGTGTCTTCAGAAACCTGTATCTCTACAGAACCTTCATCTTGCTTTGAAGTTTTATCTTCAAGCTCTTTGTCATCAAATTTAACGTGC
Organism: Medicago lupulina; assembly: GCA_958299785.1. Lineage (NCBI taxonomy): Eukaryota > Viridiplantae > Streptophyta > Magnoliopsida > Fabales > Fabaceae > Medicago > Medicago lupulina. Next base: position 45,748,703 of record OY283146.1, on the reverse strand, counting down.
ATAGATTCTTCAACACAGAGTGTCTCTGAATTATACACTCTGTATGCCTTTGACCTTTCAAAATAACCTAAAAAGATTCCTCTATGGGCCTTGGCATCAAATTTCTTTAGGTAGAGCTTGTTGCTCAGAATGTAAACAGTACATCCAAATTGATGAAAGTAAGAGATATTGGGTTTTCTTCCTTTTAAGAGTTCATATGCTGTTTTCTCCAAGATAGGTCTGATGTAGATCCTATTTTGGACATAACACGCTGTATTCACGGCTTCTGCCCAAAAATGTTTTGCCAAATTGTTTTCATGGATCATGGTTATGGCCATTTCTTGTAAAGTTCTATTCTTTCTCTCTACAACCCCATTTTGTTGTGGAGTTCTAGGAGAAGAGAATTCATGGATGATTCCATGTTTTTCACAAAAAGCTTCAAATGTCTCATTTTCAAATTCACCACCATGATCACTTCTAATTTTCAAAATTTTGGCTTCTTTTTCAGATTGAATAAGTGTGCAGAAGTTACTGAATACATCATATGCAGGATCTTTGCTTTTCAGGAATTTCACCCAAGTCCATCTGCTATAATCATCAACAATGACTAATCCATACTTACTCCCATATAAGGATGCAGTGCTAACTGGTCCAAATAAGTCAATATGGAGTAGTTCTAAAGGTCTTGAGGTGGAAACAATATCTTTAACTTTGAAAGATGATTTAACAATTTTTCCTTTCTGGCATGCATCTGAATGATAATCAATGTCAGGAAGGCCTTTGACAAGTTTTAACTTGCTGAGCTTAGAGATTAATCTCCAGTTAGCATGTCCCAACCTTCTATGCCACATCCATTTCCTATCATTCATTGACAGAAGGCAAATTACCTTTTGATCAGCCAGTTCAGAGAAATTAATTTTGTAAATATTTTCCACTCTCTTTCCTTTAAACACTATGGATTTATCATTCTTGTTTTTTACTGTGCAGTTGGCTTTTTCAAATAATACATCATAACCATTGTCATAGAATTGACTGATGCTCAATAGGTTATGTTCAAGCCCATCTACCAACCACACATTATTAATAGAGGTAGAGGAATTACCAATAGTCCCCGTACCAATAATCTTCTCAGACTGGTTTCCTCCAAACTTTACATTTCCTCCTTCTTTCATTGTGAGGGATAGGAACATTGACTTCTCTCCTGTCATGTGCCTTGAGCAACCGCTGTCCAGGTACCATGACTTTTGCTTTGATCTTGCTTTTAGACAAACCTGCGGTATTGACAATTTCAGATTTAGGTACCCATTGTTTAATGGGTCCTTTGGGGTTAGAGCTGGAAAATTTACTCACCATTTCCTGTTCCTTAAGATGCGCTTTGGGTAGCTTCTGATTAATCATTACCTTAGGTTTTTCAACTTTTGGTTTTGATACTTCAGAAGCAACAACTGCTTTGCCCTTCTGAACCTTAGACTTTAGGATATCAGATTCTGATTCCATCAGATTCCGAGGAACAGGTTCTGATCTCTTCAGAATCTTAATTTTTGTAGCCTTAGATTCAGAATTTATCACAACCTTAGACTTGGAGTTCTTTGGCTTTGAAATAATCTTAGCTTTAGAACTGGAAGCTTCAGGTTCTGATTGAGCAACAGTTTCCATTTTGGCACCTTAAGGAACAAAGAAGGTTTTCAATCCTTCCTTAATGCATTCACAATATGCTTTAAGATTGGTTTCATTAGACTTAGCTTCTGAAAACCCAATCCCTTTGCCATTGTTTTTGTAAATGCTATAAATCATAGAAGCAATTCTGCTTCTGTCAATACCAGAGATAACGAAATCTTCAAGAGCAATCTCATGGTTACTTAAAGACTTTCCATCACATTTTTCTTGCAGCTTCTGACACAAGAACTTGAGTTTGTCCTCATATGTTTTGCATATGAAGTCAAAGCCTCTAAGTCCTTCTTCAGAAGCTTTTAGATCCAATAAAGTTGACTCTTGTTGCTTCATTAAAACAACATATTTTTCTTTCAAAGCTTTCAACTCATTGGTTCTCAGTTCGAAATGAGTGAGGAGTTCTTTAAGTGACTCTATCAATTCTTCTCTAGGGATTTTGGAATATACCTTATTTTCATCTTCTGAATCTGATTCAGTTTCAGCTTTTGAAGTTGTTGTAGCCACTAACCCAACAGCTATCTTTGCACCTTCATCAGATTCTTCTTTGTCAGACTCAGATTCACTATCCAGATCATCCCATGTGGCCATCAAACTCTGCTTTAACTGTTTCTTGAACTTGCTTGACTTGAATGTTGGTTTCTTTGACTTTTCCTTTGACTTTTCCTTCTGAAGATCAGGGCAATCAACAATGAAATGACTAGGCTTCTTGCAATTGAAGCATCCCTTCTGATCTTCCTTCTTTGAGCTTCTGAAGCTACCTCTTCTGGACACAAACTTCTTGTTCTTTTTGGCTAGATACTGAAGTCTGTTTGAGAGCATAGCCATCATCTCAGTCACCTCTTCATCAGAATCTCCAGTTGGTGAATCTTCTTCTTCAGATTCAACCACTTTAAGAGCTTTTGATGACTTGCCTTTGGATGGAAGAGCTATTGATTTACTCTTTTTAGTAGACTCATGTTCATTGAGACTTAACTCATGAACTTTGAGAGAACTAACAAGATCTTCAACACTTAAAGTGTTTAAATCTTTAGCTTCCTCAATGGCAGTCACCTTTGGTCTCCATCTGGCAGGTAGACTTCTGAGTATCTTACTCACGTGATCAGAAGCAACATAGCTTTTCTTCAGTATTTGAAGTCCAGAGACTAAGGTTTGAAATCTTGAGTACATCTCCTCAATACTTTCATCATCCTTCATCTTGAACAACTCATACTGATGAACAAGCATCAGTGCTTTAGCTTCTCTGACTTTCTTGCTTCCTTCGTAGTTAGCACATAAAGATGCAAACATAGCTTTTGCAGTTGATTTATCACTCATCTTCATGTACTCTGCTCGTGGTATAGCAGAAACTAGAGAGCCTCTGATCTTATGATGTTTCTTGTACATCTTCTTCTGAGCAGGAGTATGAATTTTTCTATCAACAGCAGCTCCTTCTTCATCAAGGACTTAGTCACCAACTCCATCTTCCAGAATATCCCATAGTTCTTCATCTAAGCCCATGATATAACTGTAGAAGTTGGTTTTCCACCAAGAAAACTCTTCAGGATCTCCATTAAACTTTGGAACCTTCCATGAGTCAGTTTTCTTTTCACTATAGTCATAGGAAACAGCATGATGATTACCACCAGAACCAGCAGAACCAAAAACATATGATTCAGCAGACATGTTTTTCTTAGATCTTGGACTGTTACACTGTTAGGTGTTGACAACAGAACCAAGGCTCTAGATACCAATTGAAGGGGAGAAAAACACAAGAAGGGGGGGTTGAATTGTGTTTTACTTAATTTCGTTTTCTCTTAAAAAAAACTCAGAACACTAATGATCAAAAGCAATTGAGACAGCTTCTGAAGATGAGGTTCAGGAGCGTATGCAGCGGAATGATAAACAGAGAGAAAAGAGAAGAAGCAGGACACAAGCAATTTATACAGGTTCCTTCCACAAACCGGAAGTAGTCCTGTCCCCCTTGCACTTCCAAGGAGAGTTCACTAAATGTTGATTACAAATGCTCAAGCACACAAGCAAGAGACTTCAAATGCTCAAGAACACAATCAAGAGACTTCTAATGCTCAAGCACACAAGCAAGAGACTTCTATCAAACAAAATTACAAGGAAAATGTTTGAGGTTGAACACTTGATATACAATCAGTGGTGTTCACAATGTAATTCAGATACAGACTCTTAAGACTTTTGAATTTCAAAGATATGAACTTGAAAACTGAAATTCTAAGTGAACTTTGGATGCTTAAACAATTTGACAGAGTTTTGGCGCTTTCAAAATGTTGTAGAGTCTTATTGTTCTTCAAGTCTTCACTCCTTTATATAGAGGTGAGAAATGAACGTTGTAAGTGCCAATTCATCCAAAAAGAGTCGTTTTTGAAGCTTGATCTTTCACCAATGATTCTTTGCCTGATTAAGTTATTGTCCTATAAAGGATCAATTTCAAAACCATTCCGGTTGAGAGGGAACAAAGATGCAGGCTTGGTTGTACATGAGAGCTGTTATTCTTGTCTGGTAGTTGAGACAAAGAACAGAGTAGTGGAGAAGGTGGTTGTACAGTTCGTACAGAATACAATGTCAACGCTTCTTGATTCTTTGCAGCCAAATGACTTCAAATCCTTTTAAAATGACCGTTGCATTATACCACTAGTCTTCTGCCAATTCTATGTGACTTTCGCTCCAAAATACAACACTTAAATCATAAAACCTTGAATCATTTTGCTTCTGGTGAAATACTGTTGCTTCTGAAGAACTAGCTTCTGAGGGCCTTCAGCTTCTGATGACGTCATACTCTTCAGGAGCACATGTCTTCAGGAGTGCAAGTCTTCAGGAGCGCCTTAAGCTTCAAATAATGTTTCTTTTGCTCTTTATTTGTTCTTTCAGAACCTTGTTAAGATATTACACTTTGTCTATGGTCCTGTACACTTGAAAAAATGTTAGCAATACCAATTGTCAATTTTTAATACCTTGTTATCATCAAAACTCTTATGAATTATTGTTAAACACATTTTGTTCCAACATAACAGACCTTTAAAGGTTGTCAACAGTCAAGCTAGTGACGAAAAAAGAGCGCTGAGTGGGAGGCAACCCACTATTCACATGCAGTTCAAAAACCAAGATTCCATCAACAGTTTGTCAAAAGTTCAAAGGAGGTAGTGCTTGCATGATTCTATAAGGGAAGTGTATGGCAGGAAGGATGCTTAGGTAGCCACAACTTCCAGAAACCTCAGCTTGTAAGGTTATTGCCCAAATTTATTTTTCAATTTTTACAAATTAGTGTGTCCATCTAGATGCTATTTCTAGGATTTGCGATTTTTCTTTGAAGTTGATTAGTCATATATTGTACACACTAAGGCAAATTGCTTGTACCTTGAGCCTTTGTAGCCCACCTTTTTTTATATTGAATTATCCTTTGTTTAAACCAAGTTGAGCCACTAGGATTTAGACCACTTGTTTCGGTGACTAACCACATTACAAGCCTAGAGACCTTAGGAATGTACCCAAATTTTGTTGGAGTTCGGCATGTGTTTGTGTGAATGATATGAAAAAGTTCAAGTTTCGGGTTGCTCTTGGAACTAGCAACATTTTAAGTTTGGGGTAGGGGTACTAGAGAAAGAAAAGAAAATCACCTTGTGCTAAAAAAAGAGGAGAAAAATAAGCATGATAAAATAAGCTGGATTGTCAAAATTTTGCAGCTCAAAAAAATGATATAGCATGCTTTGAGTAAAAAGAAAGAAAGTGCTCAAGTTTTCCGTTCAAAAAGATTCTCTAGTCCCTTTGTTGTGAAAATTTTGGTGTGTGGTGTACCATAACTTAGTAGGATGATGTTAACTCCATTCTTTTTCTTTAACCTACTTTCCAAATGATCCCACCCCTAACCTAAGCCCTGTTATAACCTAAAAAGTCCTTAAAAGTGTGTACATAATATTGATTTTGATTGATTCTTAGAAATTTTTCAAGTTTTGGTAATATAGTAGTCTTGCATGTCGACTGAGTGAACCTTGTTATATTTCAATTTTGTTGGGAGAAGTTGTGGAATGGATGTGTTACCAAGCAAGTTAGCTTATCCTTTGCTAACTAGGGAGATGAACTTTTGACATGATCATTGGTGGAGTAAGTGTTATTTTTTTGTTATTTTTCATTTTTAAGTTTGTTCCTTGAGGACGAATAACGATGCAAGTTTGGGGCTGAGATGACACTCTATCACCACTAGTTTAGTAGGCATTTTTCATATATTTTTAAGGGTTATTCATTGTGATTGATGGAGCTGAAAGCCACAAAAGACGAAAATTTGAAGTTTGAAGAAGTCAGAATTCGGCCACCGATGTTTACAATTCGGCCACCGAATTTGCTGTTGATTTTCACACTCTTGCTTTGACATTTTTCGGGCACCGAACTAATGCAATTCGGCCACCGAAGTGTCTTATGGGCCACGCATTTTCGCGAGTTCGGCCACCGATTTTGCAAGTTTGGCCATCGAATTCGACTGGGCTATATATAGAAAAGTGCGTTTTTAGAATAAGGGTTCACGAATTTTGAGACCTAAGGCATATTTTGGAGCAGAAGCTTTGCAGATTTGGTGGTCAGCCATCATAACTCATAGTCTATCATCCAATTCATGTATGAATCCTTCTTTTTATGTTAGTTATCTCTTACTTTAGCTATGAGTAACTAATCTCTTTGTGATTGAGACTGAGATGAATATGATGTAACTCTATGGGATATTAATTTGTTGAACTCCTTTGAATATCAATGAAAGTGTAGTTTTAATTCATATTATCTTCTGTTTAATACTTTTTGTATGTTTATCATTGACTATTTATAATATCCCACATATCAAGAATGGGAGTTTTATCAGTCGGTCGTATCAGAGGTTAAGTGTCCAGGAAATTCATTTACGAAGAGGAATGTGTTATGATGCAATGTCAGTGGTTGACACGCAAATTCGGTTATTGGTATCGAATTAGGTATGCTTAAAGTGAAGGATATTACGGTACTTGCACGAATAGGCCTTATAAGTGGGTTTTGATGCAAAATATTCATTTTATAGTGATGCTTTCTCTCTCTAACTTCCAACTTTAGAAATTTTCTCTCCCTCCCTCTCTAGAATTTGATCTGTCCTTCTCTCCCTTTACTCAAGTCTTCTAATACTCTATCAGAATCTTAAGCAAGAGATGATTCATACAACTAGTGTTCTTTTGGTTCATCCTTCATTCATCAAAGATCATCAATTCAAGAGAAGAAAGGACTAGGGTTTTGGTGTAGATGCTAAGAAGCTTGGAATCAATCTCTGAATCTTGCATGTGAGTTCTTTAGCTAGCTTTCACCTGGGTATGTATAGATTATGTGAGAAATGCCAATTGATCATGATATGATTTAGGGTTCTACTTGCCCCTTTGTGCCATGAATCATTAGAATTATGTTAAGGTTGCTATGTACTAAGATTTCGACTGTTTTATGTTTACTGGATGCATAATGTACCTTAGAACACTTGAAATTGAGGTTTTTGGGTCCTCAACAAGAATTATGCAGGCCTGAACTGATGAACATTCGCTTAATCGAGAAAATATCGCTTAAGCGAGATTTAGGCAGAACCCACCTAGAGCATTTCGCTTGGGACTCGCTCCAGCGAGATTCATCAGGACGACTTTTTTTTGAAATTTTCCTGTGGTTCAGCAGTGTCTTGTGAGCCTTTCCCGATCAGTCTTTTATAACTTTAAAAACCCCTCGATGTCAAGTAATTAAGATACATTACATCTTAAGGTATTGCAAAAGAAAACATGTACAACATTAATAATCTCTAAGGTTGAATGGCACACGAGAGTTTAGTATGATCCATGATACGGGTAGGATTTATTATAAGTACGGGAAACCATATAACCTCAACGTATATCGTTGAGAACTAGTACGTTAAGTCATGTATGAGCTAGCACAAGCATGTAGGTACCTTACCATTAATCGGGTAGATCACGGACCCGTGATAAGTAAGCAAGCAAGTTAGGTTTAACTTTTATGTATGTGTAAGATCATGTAATGTTGAATTACCAATATATGAGTAGGCCACGGACTTGTGGTAATCAACTATGTAAGTTAAGTATAAGTTATCATGTATGACTAAGACTAAACAAGATGTAGGTGTCGTGTCTCTTGCTATCCATGCTAGGGAGATACAAGAGGTTCACACCAGGGGAACGGGACACGCTCTACAAGGTAGGTCCGCACGACACTGAGGGAGTCCGATGTACCTTAGCTAGGTTTTCATCGATCATGTATGGGAATATATTTCGGGGTTACTCCACTCGGGATTATTCCGTAAAATGAACCAAGATAACTATGTTTGTCCAATGCTAACCCCTAACATAATGAATGAACATGATTATGATATGAATTATGCTTATGATATGAGTACGAACATGATTATGATTACGGCATGATATGTTTATGGCATAGTATACAACAAGTATAACTTATGTATCAAGTTAAGGTTAAGATGTTATATCGTAGACGAGTTAGGAACTCCCCAATCGTACGATGAGGGCTCGTGTCATGAATGGCTTATGTTTAGGTCTCGATGCGCTAAGCGTATCTTGACATAGCGATCTTAGGTTCCCTTGACCGCCATGATGCGTATTATGTGAGGCAAGACCTTTAAGTTATAGCATGAAGAACCTTATGACGGCCCTAGCATGCACGACCGTTTAAGTATGCAAGTCCCCACTTACGTATAATCAACCGTCAGGTTCCCCAAACTCACACCTAGAGCCTAGGATTAGGTAGAACTCACTGAGACATTATCTCTCATCCCAATCCTTATTTGTTTCAGATCAGCAGATTGGTTAGCAAGAGTTAGCAGGCTGAAGCTGGATGGATAATCAACAAGTGTTCGTTCGTACTCGCTGCAGGATGTCATGGGCTTTGAGGATGTGTTTTCTATGTTCTTGGACGAGTAGTATTAAATGTAAATTGTACGAATGCATATTGTTGTATAAAATGTTCATTCGAAGTATTTTATGTTGTAACTTTTAATGTATCGAGTACTAAAGATAATGCACATGCTAAACTTTCTAGATACGTTTAGTGTGGGCGTTACACTATTAACCCTAGCTTTATGATTATGCAAATCGTTCTTAGAGATTGAATGACCATTAACCCTGACTTTTGACTCTGATCTAGGTAATAAGTTTAACCTAAGTAATCAAGCTAGAGATAGATCATTATTAGGTTATGACACAGGGATTAACGTTCTATTAAAACCTCCAACGGTTCCGAATTCGCTTAAGAGATTAAGGGGTTGTTACTTGCAGAGAGAATTCTAGGTCAAGAGATTGGGTAGAATTATTGTGTTAATCTGTCGTTAGGCTAGATAATCAATGATTGAAATAGGAGTGCAAATTACCTTAGGAATGCGTTAGAGGATTTGAAATTCTTGATCATATTTCTCTCTCAATTTCTAAAACCAACTTTTAATTAATTTTATTCGTTTATGTTATAAAAACAATCCAACTGCCAAGGGCAACCATAATTTTAACACATCCTTTTTAATAATGAATTTGCTAAGGAGAAGTTGATTACAATCCTTGTGGATACGAATTTTTTATTTCTTTGATCGAATTTAGTACACTTGCCAAATATCAATCATGTATATGACCCGTGCGGCAACACGGGTGGGAAGTCCAGTATATATTAAGAACTATATGATAATTTTTTGTATACATTAACACACACACTTCACAAACTTTTTCAAACAAAGATTCTAAAGCCAATAACTATAGTAAATCCTTTCAGTTAAGTTAATTTAAAGACTTTCAGAAATAAAATATAAATCATAAGTTCAAGTAATGATTGCGTTAAATTCACTTTTAACTTGGTCACTATGCAAATCAACAAAGTCGACATCTGCGCCAAATCTTCTTTTGCCTTGCTCTTCTAAAAAAATAAAAAATATCAAAGTTGATGACTACGTCAAATCCTCTTTCGATAGGGTCATCACAAATATATATATATATATATATATATATATATATATATATATATATATATAAACGGGGTTAGATGAGAAGTGACATCTTGATGTTACTAATTTGAGGCGTCTGAGTTGTAACAACTTGGTGATCTTAAATATCTTTAAAAAATCAATATACAATAAATATAACTCATCGCAATCAATTTATTTTTTTGCTCGCATTAATCACAACAAAAACATTTTCTTTAATATAAAACAACAAACGTCCTCGTGAGCTTATTTTTTTCCTTTATTATAATATTATTCAAAATGTTAGTTAAATTTCATTAAAATAGGAATAATGCAACTGCAACAGAAACAACATCTTATTAAGCAAAGGAACAATCTCTTAAAAAATTGATTATAGAAATTTTGTGGAACTCTATTACAATGTTAAAAATTATTAATAAATAGAAAATATCAAAGACCACAAGACAAGAAAAACAAAGAGTACAAAAAATTAATTAATAAATAAAGAAGCACTTCTTGAGAAGAAATAATAAGAAATGTTGAGTTTCAAATTAATGTAAGTGGTTGAGTCACACATGACTTATGAATTAGTAATATATCGAATAGAGATTTGACGTCTATTTTCTTGTGTAAACTAAATTGAGGATTTAGAATAGATGATTTACGTTTGATAATTCATCGTAGAATAGAGAGGATGTGTCATTGGATTTAGGGACAATGAGCATAAGTCAATGTAAGTTTGATATAACATCAATTACGGAATTAAGTGTTACCCAAAAATATTTCAAGATTTGGATTTAAACTCCCTTATTGTAGGTTAACATAAGCATAAATTACAATGCCACATGCTAAATATAATTACTTAAAGTTCAATAATTTAAATTTTAGTTGCACAAATTAAACTACATGGAAATTTTTGACATATTTTCTTTTCCTGTTTTGACACTAAAGACCTTATGTTGACAATAATTTTAAGTTTATGTCTCAATTACTCTTGACGGAGTAAGACCCCATACGTAAGGATCACCGTGTGACCAGCAGATGCAACTCAACAGGTGGAGGGATAGACCGAAATCAACCGAGAGAGTAAGACTCTGCACGTAAGGATTATCGTGTGACCAACATGTGCAACTTGACAAACCGATTAGGTTACCATGTCCCGACGAACTCATCACTTAGATAGTCTACTTGGAATAACTGAATGTGACTTGACTAATAATTCATTCCAACAAATGAATAGATAGGATTCAAAGAATCCTAACCGCCGCTAACATTCTTCAATTAAAACAGGTAACTTGCTATGTTGCAATCAGATAAAAAATGAAAATCTCTAAACCCTTATCTCATTATTTTATTATTTTGTTCACAAATAAGTAACGCGAATTGTTTAGATGAAACGATAATCCCTAAGGATATGATACTCTACTTATCACTTTATTACTTGGTAACCAATTTTGTACACTTGCCTAATCAGACAATCAATAATACAAGATCAACCACTACAAGTGGTACCATTTGGTCATTTCCCTTATGAGATGTCATTATCTTAACAAGGCTGTACATATCATATTCTTTTATTTCTTGTACTACAAATGATTGGTGTCATCTCATAGAACATGTCCCTTAATAAATTATAAGCAAGGACCACATTTGGTCGTACAATCGTACGACCACTAGATCCAACATGATATATTTTCATTCCACATCATAGCGTTGTATCTTCATACTTCGTCAGACTTTGTGTCCATGATGTATCCCCCTGTATCTCCAAAGCTTTTCCTTGACTTGTTCCACAAAACATCCACTACAATAATTCCTATTTCAAAATGATTAAATAACAATAAAAACTATTTAAACCATAAATTACTAATTAGTCGCTGATTATATTTTGTATACCATGCAATCACTAAATTTCTCATAGATTATGAGGGATAAGTGCAATGTAATAACCTGGAAATTTGCTGGTTATCAAGCACAAACTGATACACTTCAAATTTGAAAACCCGAACAAGGAACAACTTGGTTCAAGTTCTTAAATCCGAACAGGCTCAGTAAATCAAAAAAAGAAGAGAGAAAACCCAACAATGATAAATAAAGGGAATGAGACCTTACCTTATATTTGATGTTTGAAGATACTTGAAATGTGATGATTTTGAGCAAAAAACCTTCAAGACTCACCCAATGGAGTTTCGGATTTTGGATTTGTGAGACAAGTTTAGGGAAAGTTTTGGATTTTGGATACTGGAGGAAAATTTATAATTTCGAGTTATATATTGACATTGTTCGGATTTTGGAAACCGAAATAGTGTTAGGATTATAGAATCTGATCAAAGAGTATTTTGGGAAAAAATAAGGCGCATGAGAAACACATAGGGGTAAAAAAGTAATAGTCTTGATCATTATAAACAATGGTATTTTTGGTCTTTTTGGTGACCCGTTAGAATTTAAGGGGGCTAATGTGCAGATGGGGTGAAAATGTTCATCTAATAAAATTGTCATATATCTCATAATTGAATCGACGAAATATCAGAGGTATAAAAAAAAAAGTTCATATTATATGTTCAATCAATAATATATTTACCTTTGCAATTATGTTAATTCATTCAATCGTGTTTTATGTATAAGAAGATTCTACAAATTCGGATATTGTTTTATTATGGAACAAGTTGTGTCCTAAGATTGAAAAGCCTTGTCACATAAAATTCTTCAAAGATTAGGCCATTTACCTAGGAAGTCCTATTTTTTCTTATATATATATATATATATATATATATATATATATGTAATATCCCACTCGTTAAGTCCGAGGATTTAACAGTAGTTATATCAGAGGGAGAATGCCCAGGAAGGTTGTAGTAAGACGGAAGATATTGTTATGCAGTGTCAGATAGTACGGGTTAAATTATCAGTATCAGAATAAACACGATTAAGGCCAGGGGCATTTTAGTACTCTCACACAAGGGGTATTTAAGGGCGTTGGAGCCAAAGTCTTCATAACTATGAGTTATTTCTCTCTCTAGGTTTTGAGAATTGGAATTCTCTCCCCCTTCTCTCTACAAAGTCGCCCCATTCCCTCTCTAATCCATCATCCATTCCAAGTTTTCTGTAATTGATGATCAAGCATGGATCTTAGTGATTTAACAAGCAAGAAAGCAACAAGAAATGGAATTGATTTGCATTGGAACATCTTGATCAAGAGAAACAAGTGTTAGAGCTTGGATTGAAGGAAAGATAGAAGTTCGAGTCTTGGAGCTGTGTTTGTTGCAGGAATCATCTAGGTGAGTTCTTAGATAGCTTAACCTCCTTTTGGTTTGAGTAATTCTAGTAAGAAAATTATAGATCTATGCTAAGTTAGAAAAGTATGATTTTAGTTCCCAAATGTCAATCTTGTTGTTGTATGTTGAAATTGCCATGCAAGATGATTTCTAAATGTTTATGAGTTTCTGGGAGTGTATTGTGCATTGCAGGACCAATTTTGAATAATTTAGGGTCAAAACTAAAATTCTGCACTTCAGGACCTGAAGAAACTCGCCATAAGCCTAAAACTTGCTTATAGCGAGTTTCCCCATAAAAGCAACACGCCATAGGCGAGTTGGTTTTGCCATCTCCCATTTTTATGGCTTGTCTTGGGGCTTGTGGTGCAGTCTGAGGCTTTTCTTACGATGTTTCCAACTTTATAACCCTTAAACATCAATTAAACAATGCATATAACATCAAACGATTCTCGAAATGAAAATCATAACCAATATCAACATATGTACTAAGAACGGCTTAAGAGAGTTTAAGCATGATATTCGGGTAAAGATGAACCAGGAGTGGGGATAAACTTAGAGCCTCGACGTAGAGTGTCGAGAACTAGAAGGTTAACAAGAAGCTTAAGTATGCTTAAGCAAGACTTGATGAGTATAACTCTTTATTATGAACTAATGCGTTTCACATAAATCAAGTATGTCAAGTCATGTAAGATTTAGCACAAGCATGTAAGTACAAGATCATGAGATGTTGAATTACCATTATACTAGTAGGCCACAGACTCGTGGTAATGAACTATGTAAGTTAAGTAAATTACCATGTATCACTAAGACTTTAAGCAAGAAGTAGGTGTCGTGTCTCTTGCTATCCACGCCAGCGGGATACAAGAGGTTCACGCCAGGGGAACAAGACACGCTCCGCAAGGTAGGCCTGCACGACACTGAGGGAGTCCGATGTACCTTATCTAGGTTTCATCGGTCATATATGGGAATATATTATGGGGTTACTCCACTCGGGATTATTCCGTAAAATGAACCAAGATAATGTTGTTTGTTACACGCTAACCACTAACATAACAAATGAATATTATTATGATATGATTATGCTTATGATATGAGTTCGAGTATGATTATGAATATGGCATGATATGTTATGGCATAGTAAACGACAGGTATAGTTTATGTATCAAGTTAAGGCTAAGATGTTACATCATAGACAATTTAGGAACTCCCAAATCGTCCGATGAGAGAACATGTCATGAATGGCTTATGTTTAGGTCTCGATGCGTTAAGCGTATCTTGACATAGCGGTTTTAGGTTTCCTTGACCACCATGACGCGTATGATTTGAGGCAAGACCTTTAAGTTATAGCATGAAGAACCTTGTGACGGCCCTAGAATGCACGACCGTTTAAGTATGCAAGTCCCCACACACGTATAATCAACCGTCAGGTTCCCCAAACTCACCTAGAGCCTAGGATTAGGTAGAACTCACTGACACATTATGTCTCATTCCAATCCTTATTTGTTTCAGATTAGCAGGTTGGTTTAGCAAGAGTTAGCAAGCTGTAGCCGAATGGATAATCAACAAGCACTCGTTCGTAACCGCTGCAAGATGTTCGCATGGATTTCTATGATGTATTTTTATATTATTGGATAGATGTATGGTAACTTTTGATGTACGAACGTGATTTGTTGTATATGATGTCCATTCAAAGATATTTAAGTTGTAAATTTTAATGTATCAAGTACTAAAGATAATGCAGATGCTAAACTTTCTAGATACGTTTAGTGTGGGTGTTAATATATATATATATATATATATATATATATATATATATGCATCATTCATTTTTTTTATGTCCACCAAATGATGTATGGAAATATTCTATTGAATACTTATTTTCCTTCAACCTATTCATTAACAAGGTAAATTTTGAGTTAATAGAATTTAATCCTTATTCTTTAAAAAAAAAACGTCTGAGTAAAATCATTGGTTCTAATTTCATTGATGTACGAATAATAATTTTTTTTCCTTATCATTAGGACAAGATTCTTATTTTATTTCCTTCTTTTGTTTGGTACAAGTTTTTAATTTCATAAAAAAAGAATCGTGCATCAATCTTCTTTATTTACCTTTGCAATTATGTTAATCGAGTTAATCTTATGTATTCTGTAGTAGAAGATTGTACATTTGGTGATTGCTTTTTTGGAGCAATTTGTGTCCCAAGATTGATGCATTTTCACATGAAATCCTTTAGAGACTAAGCCATTTACTTGGGAAGTCCTGTTTTTCTCTTACCAAAAGTCGTGCCACATAAGGGCTTTTTCCCATGTCTCTAGCATACCAAAACAATCATAAAGAGTATGAAAACTAAAACATTGACAAATACAGGGAAACGATGTATTAAAATTACTATTGAGTGATGCAACATCGGAAAACGGTAATGAAGATAAACAAGAACCACCATCAAAGAAGGAACATGCAATACGTTCACTAGATTTGCATGAAAAAATTTGTCTAGGCTATTACGAACTCGATGCATATAGTATGCATTCTCTATCCGAAGCTTATAGTATGCATACTTTAAACATCGAGTTCCTTAATCGCTTTCACGAATTTTTCAAGTAATTCTAGTGAACATGTTACATGTTCCATCATTGTTGGCAGTTCATGTTTATGTCTATTACTCTTTTTCTAGTGTTGCGTCACATAACAGAAATTTTGATACATCTCTTCCCTAAATTTTTCACTATTCCAATTTTGCTACTCTTTATGATTGTTTTGGTAGGCACAGACATACGAAAAGCTCTTTTGTGGCATAAATTTTTGTTTGGTATGAAAAAACAGGACCTCCCTAGTAAATGACCTAGTCTCTTGGGGGTTTCATGTGACAAGGATTTAATCTTGGGATGCAACTTTCTCCATAATAAAGTAATCTCAAAATTTGTAGAATCTTCTAATGCAAAAACCATTATTTAACCTATTAACATAATTGCAAGGGTAAAAAAAAATTTGATGTGGGTTGCTATTCTTTTTTAATGAAAATAAAAACTTCTACAAAAATAAAAGAAAGAAATTAAATAAGAACCTTGTCACAATAAAAAAGAAAATAAAGTTTTGATGATTTGTACATCAATGAAATTAGAATCAATAATTGTAATCATAAACTTTAAACTTTGTTTTTAAGAATAACAAATTATTTTTAGAAAATCAAAATTAACCTTATAATTGAATAGGATGAGACAATATAAGCATTCCTAGAGAATATATTCATACATCCTTAGTGGACATAAAATAAACACGTAATAGTGAATATAATTGTGAAATCAAGCTATGCGGTATAAACAACCAAACCAGTTGGTTCATCTCAAATACTCACATTTCATAACAAATATATTTATGCGGTAAATCGATCATCTTAATTAAACCATGTTTGAGATGCACTTCTCTTTTTTGAGATAGTTCATCCAGTAACCAGAAAATGTGTCAACCCTTAAGTGTTGATGTTCATGTTTGGGTGCTAATATTGGACCGAAAACAAATGTGTTGATTATGAGAGCAGGACCTATTGGACTTGTGACAATGCTTTGGGCTCGTGCTTCTGGGGTACCTAGGATAGTCGTTGTGGATGTTGGTGACCATTGTTTATCTATTACAAAAAGTCTTGGTGCAGATGATATTGGTAACGATTCAGGTATATTGAATCAAAAGTTTTTGAAATCTTCTATATTTTCTTCTGTATCTGTCATTGCGGTAATTTTCATACAAGTCAAATGGTTACTGATATTGTTTAGTCCACAGTGATTTTGAAAGGAAACAGCTGAAGTTAGGTATGACAAAACCATTGTTGTGAAAATCCCGACTTAAATCCTATAATCTAGGATTTTGCAACTTTATTCACCTTCAACGATTCAAGTCCATACCAGAATCCCAAAATAAGAGAAATCCTTGTAAAATCGTATCAAAATCTTGAAATCCATCCAAAATCGCAGGATTTTAAAGGGTTTTGAAGTATTTTGTCCATTTTTTTTAGTCATTCATGTATTAGTATTTTGTAAACTTTAAACTCAGACATTTATGACTCTTTTTTTGTTTTGTTTTGAGGATTGCCATTTATGACCATATACAATTTATAACATATATTTATCATTATTTTTATTTTTGTAAAATTCATCGATTGTGATTGCGATTTTACAATTTCTTATATCAATTTTTGTTTTTGTAAAACTCTCACCCATTACGATTTTCGATTTTTCTCTTCCCTATCAACCTGAAGCAAAAACCCGATTTAAACAACCTTGGCCATAACCAATACTAAGAGTGTTTTACCAAAAGTTATTTTGAATAAAGTTCTTTGGAAATATAGTTGTAAAAAAATATTATGGGAAGTTTATAGATACTTGAAAGTTTATAGATATTACATGTAGGCCTAGTGTGGGGCTTTGTATTGTTGCAGGATTTAGTTGTTCATTAATTTAGATTCGCCGGTTGGAATTGACTTGCTTGGCATGTTACTCTTCATTTGCAAGTCTAGTTGTTTATTTAGCCTTATCATCTAATGGGTAAGAGTTTGCTTTGAACAGTAGGTGGTGTTTTGGTTGCTTGTTCTCGTTGATCATATTTATATTATCATATTTGTTCCAATTATATAGTAGATGTTAGTCTAGTTGAAGTATGGTGTCCTTGATTTGTATTGGTGTTTGTGGTGTGGGAGTTATTGATTATTCTCATTTAGCTTTTTGTGGATTTATGTTGTAATTTTTTTAGTTGTGTTATATGTAGATTCATGTTGTAATTTTTTTTGGTGTCATTTGAACATCTATTTGTTTGACAACTTAATAGACAACCATATTTATAGAAAGAAAAATGTGTATAGCAGCACAAAAATCAAAGCAATGAAGAGAGAAAATAAAAATATAATGTAAATATAAGAGAAAAAGTTATCACAAAAATTGTTATCAAATGGTTGTACAAATATCATTTCTCAATATTTTGTCTCTGGCCTATCTTTATCAATAAATTTATCCTTTTTGCCTGTTCCAAAAAAATAAATTCTCAAAAGTATTTTAGTTACCTATGAGTTAGATTTTAATCCAAATTGATCTGTCCGGTAGGAACGGTTGAGTCGCAACGGTTGTAGAGAGTACTTCGATGATCGGTAACTGCTTCCAGTGCGGCGGCGATGCGTCTTCTGCAGTTGAACGAAGGGTGTCTGCAGGCACGTTAGCACTCCAACGCTCAAGTCAGTATAGGAATTGAGAGACAAAGTGTAAGAAGTATCGTGAAAAGTATTGTGTACCTTGAGGGTGAAGCAAGTTCATCCTTATATAGGCGCGCTCGTGGCATAACCGTCACCGGAGTATGTGGCACATGATTAGGAGTGAGGAAGGACACATGTAGAGTGATCCCAGCAATGAGGCGTGGCACGACGTAGGCATGTTGGTATGCTCCTTCGAGTGTGTAGCCTTAAAGCGCGTATTATTGTACACGTATAGTTGTGTGAGTGGTCCAGAACCCAAACTGAGCTTAATAAATTAATGTCTACAATGTCATATGATATTTTCTTCGAATGATAGTATTGTTATGTTGACTATTGCATCGTGTTACTCAAAATCTATTACAGTAAAGTTGTCATACATCCTTCGGTCACTGTTTTAAACAAAAATTTATTTTTTAGATTCATTGAATAGATAATGTATGTGGTCTATCTATTATATAAATCATATATATTATTTAATAAATGAACCTAAAAAGTGAATATTTGCTTATAACGGTGACTGCATGGTGTATTTGATTTATGTAATAAGCTTTTCTGAAAGAATGTGTTAAATCTTGAGCGTTCCTCTGGAACCAATCCTTTAGGAAAAACCTCATAACTTAATGATACGTTATGTTTAGGATATATTCTCCAATGAAATTTTCGATTTCATTATTTCTCTTTGCTAAACCACTTTGAGTCTTTGACCCACACCTTGAAGTTTTAAGTTTGAATCTAGTTAATTGTTTAAATGAAGAACCTTACCATGAGAGACTTTGACATTAAACATAAAATATTATTCAAGAAATAAAGTCATCAAAAGATCAAAATATTGTATTGATGGTATTTCTTTGTACTTCACCGATTTCATTTTCAGATTTATGACAATGACTATTTCTAGTAGAACATCTTCATCCTCATTAATACATTCAACTTCATCATTGTATGCTTTTTGTAAAGCAATCTTAGCTTGAATCACCTCATCATTTCTTTCCATTTCGATCATCTTTTGGCAATCGTACCGTTTCCTGTGCTTCCTCTTTCTCCAAGCTACCAGATGCAGCTTGGCATGTCATATATACCCAATGTTCTCAGTGCTTTCACTAAGTAGGGCTTTAGTTTGGATGCTTAGATTTTGTGGAAAAACTTCCTGCACCATGGTGATTATTAATAATGAAAATTAGGACAGTTCCTATGTAATTGGAGGCCCAACTCTCATATAACAATAGGCCTCTAATAAAATATATTTTTTTTAAAAGAGCAATTATCGATTTAAATTGAAAATAAGATCCGTAAAATAAAATAAAAAAATAATTATTGCAACTAACACCAAAAATATCAATATTTTAATCAATAATATGAAAATACAACCTCAACCGAATATGTTTATCAATCTTCTAGGTTGTTAATTTCCTTAACTTGTACAAACGCAAAAATAAAAGGTTTATAATGTTTTTTTGAGAGAATAATTATAATGTTTGTTCTTTCAAATAAAAAAATTATAATATTTGTTATTAATGCTTTACTATTTTATACATTAGGTAGGGGCCAAAAATTACAAAAAGTGCTCTAATAAAAATAAAATAAAAAATTATATTGTGATTTTGTTTGGAAATATATAATCCAATATGTAAATGTTAAGGAAAATTAAGAATTGGAGAGAGGATTGAGGATAGATGAGCCTCAAATCAATAATAAATTATGTTCAAATTAAAAAGGCCTCTCATAATAAAAAATAATAATTAAAGAAGAAAAAAGGTAAATAAAGTTTGAAGAAAAAAATGGGCCCTGGGTTAATTAAAGAAGAAAAAAGGGAAAAAAATTAATTAAACAAAAACATGGGTTTTGGGTCTCGCAGAACCCAACACCTTGGCAATGCTAATTCGTGTTTTTATCAATACCCCGTTTCAGCTTGTCTAATTACTTAATCACGCCATTAGTATATATTATTATTTACTTCCAGCATATATATAAAAAGAGTTTAACTGGAGTACTCTGACAGTGTAAATGCATTTTACACGGTCATCCAATTGAACTCTCTCATGTCATATCTTTTTAATTGAATCACAAACTAATTTTAGATACACAATTAAGTGTGCAGGTCCTGCGAACTATCTTTCTTAGAACTCCACGACTACCGGCACGGCAATCATGGAACCTTTCGTAGAGATGTGAGATTTTGGAATTTGATATTTCGTAAAGATGTTTGGAAAAGAAAGTGGGTGTTCTCTTGTTACATGATGAGTATCAACCTGTGTGTATTATAAATTGGGGGATATCACCCACCAAGAGATCAAAGTATGGGATAGAAAGCGGAGGATGTTCTACTTTTTTGTTTCAACTTTCAAGCAATCAACCAATCCTTCAATTACTTGGCTCTTTGTTCCTCAATTACTTCAGTGCATTAAAATAGTGTCGAATGCCGTCAGCGTCGAGATCGATCCTGGAGACCCATTGAAGGGTTGGAGAACAACACAGTAGAGACTAGGAGTGGGTTGACACTGAGAAGAGGGAATGATGCTTTTCAGAATTAATTAATTCAATTAAAGAAGGCATAATGTGGCAGAATTCTATTGAATGACCGTGTAAAATGCATTTACACTGCCAAAGCACTACAATTAAACTCATATAAAAAAATATTTGGGACCCCCAATTTGGAGGTCCACCTCAGTAGAGCTGTTTGCACCCCCCAAGGACCGGCCTTGATGAAAATTACAAATGCAACTTCGACCGAACTAAAAAAATGAAGAAAAAATGTAGATTATGCACAAACAATCCGTAATTGAAACCATAAAACAAGAACAACCCATAAGAAAGATCATATGAAGGATAAATCAAACCAAGAACGCAAAAAAGGCTTAGATGAAATCCCGACCCAAAAAGAGGATCTAGATGAAAACAAAATTCATAGTAATATAAATTTTAATTGAAATTATTATTATTTTTCAACAAAACTTTGAAAAAGTGCAATTATAAAAAAAATTATATATACTATTGATTGATACCTTTGGTACTTCGTCGATTTGATTGTCGGATCAATATAATGTTGGTGCAGTACATACAATCTCATTTTTTGTTGGAGTTCCATACTTCTTTGTAAAGAACTGCAAAGGAAAAATAATTTATGAATAGACATATGTAATACTACTACCTCCCGTCCTTATTATAATAAAATTTTCAAAAAACTATTTAGTCCTATTTATAAGAAAATGTGATAATGTTTAAGGTGTAGTTATTGCTTAAATACATTTTTACCCCTTATTTTATGTTTCTTTTAGTATTAGTGATTATATATATTTAATGTTTCACAACTTTTTATGAGGGTATATTTGTAAAAATATTTAAAAAGTTATATTAATTCATGATTGCATTGATTTTGATGTTTTTTGGTTTTGTTTCTTATAATAAGGACACATTGAACAAGTCAACAACTATAACACTTACAATCATTTAAAAAAAAATATAAATTATAACACATAAAAGACCTTGTTCAAAGTTAAACTTATTTTGTTGTTACAAAAGCTAAAGTCATACTCGCATAGATCTAAAGGCATCATCAGGGTTTATTCTATTTCTTATTCAAATTTCTTTGCTTCCTGAGATCCCTCCAGCTTCCTCTCCTCCGTTGGTTGTCCAGTCTTTTGTTCATTCTATTTTTTGTAATCTTACACTCAATTACGTAATATGACTCATGTGTAACACATATATGCAATACATGGGTAAATAGTCTTCAAGGAAGGAAAAATATGTTGCATTTGACAGAGAGAATGAAAATATGTTTTTATACTGTTGTTGGTTCTTCTGTAGCAAGTTGTTGGGAGGTGTTAAATCTCCATCAACAGTGTTGGATTTCCCCTCATTGTTTTCTATGTCACCTGATGACTTTTTGCCTCATTTCTTAGGGGGCTCACTTTCATGCTCTACAAGAGGAGCTTCCTTGGCCTTCTCAATGATTCTTTCTGATCTTCTTGGAGTCTCGCCATTGCCCCAATCAAATTCTGAGATATTTGGGCCACCGTTTTCCTTCAAATACTTCTCCATATGCCTCCTCGTATGGATTTTCTCTCCTGTTGGTGTCGTAAACATAATTTAATTTTGTTTCGGCATTCCAGACTTTGGAAAGAAGAACTGCAAAGGAAATATAATAAATGAATACTTATATGCAATCACATGCAACAAAGCAACAAATGTATCACATAAAGGATCTTGTTTCAAGTTATTAGCTTTTACAAGTGGTGCAAATAATTTGATGATCAATAAATCAACGACGTTAGATCCAATAATTTTACTCATAAACTATTTTGTTACATAAAATTTTAATTCTATAAACTCAAATAATCGACCATATAATTAATAGTGAACGTAAAGCAAAATAGTTATTAGTGGACATCCAAAAAATTAAATGATGCAGATATATTCATATAGTATGAATGAGATTAACTTATATTATTGATAGATACCTTTGGTACTTCGTCGATTTGTTTGTGAGATTTATGCGAATTTGATTTGATGAATATTTTCATCCTCATCCACACATTTACCCTTATCCATTTTCGAAATAATCAAACTAGATCGGCTAATCTGAATAGTTTGAGAAGAAAATAAACATGTAGTAGATCTGGTTAAACTATTAGATCCAGGATTCTATCAATGATTGTTGTTGTCGTCAATTAGTTGTAAAACAGGGACAAATTGACAACTAGATTAATATTTTATGGACTTGGCAGAGGAATCAAATGATTGACCACTATTGGACTTAAAAGGCAGTGAAATATTGAAAAGATGATTAATAGATAGAGTATTTCAGAGAACTCATGAAAAAAAATGGTATGAAGAATTACGAAAGAAACAGGAGAACAAAAACAAAATATAAATAACAAGAAACACTACAAAGAAGAAATTAAGGATGAAGATATTGTAGATGCGGCCACCTTTATAAGCAATGAGTAAAGGAGAAGATGTGGCATTAGGTTTAGGATGATGGGTTTGGGCCTATGTAGATTAGATACTACATCAAGGAAATTGCTCTATTGGCCCAATAGACCCTAGATGCTTACTCCACCCCCCCCCCCCCTCCCCCATTTTCCCCCAACTACCCTTGTATATAATGATTGAGGCGAACATTCAGATTGGATCGGACCGTATCTTCTAATCGGCCAAATTGAAGTGAAGTTTTTTTTTGCGTGAATTGGAAGTTACAAGGGTAAAATTGTTCACAATAGATCGAAATTTATAGGTCATTTTTTCCAAATTATAAGTTACAGACTAATTAGATCATAAACTAAGTTCCAATTAAATCCTCAATCAAATCCTATATCGGATTTAAAATATTTTTTCCAATCAAAAGCAATATAAAATAACCATAAACATCTTCTTTTTTTTTTCCATGAAACGTACATATAGATCAAACACAATTAAAATTACAGAACATACAAGTTAAATGGAGAATACCTAACAACATAATAGAATAAAATGAAATTTCAACAACTTTGTTTGAACGAATGTGCATTAAACACTTGTTGCCTTGCAAGGAGACCTTTCTTCATTATAACATGCAGAATTGTGCACATGTGATTCTAGATTTGGTGTCTTTTTGTACCTTCCGGTGTGGTATATCATGTTGTCTTAATCGATTTGTTGTGGTAGTTCATGTAATATGAATTGATAGGAAGATAAGCTTTTCTCTGTTATACTTGGAATAGGTTCCAAGTTTTGTAGTTTAAGTTGTTGGCAATTTTGGTGGTTCATGTTTTTGTTGTATGGTGCTACTCTAACTCTTTGTAATCTATTTGATATACTTTTTGCAAACCTTGTGCTTAATGTAGTTGATAATTTAATACTGCTTACATTTTAAGAAAAATATATATTATAAAGAAAAATAATATAATAGAGAACAATATACAAGAAACAACTTCGTTACTTGTAAATACCAAGTAACTTGAAATTATTTTATGTTATATATACACGCATGAAAAGGTGTTGTGAATAAAATGCTAACAATGTATAAATTAGCAAAATGTTACAATCTTATAATTAACATGCCTACTAAAGCAAGCTTAGAGCCAACGATACGCGCTTAACACAAAAACCACAACTCACATTCTAAAAAAAGACTAATTCTGCAAACAAAGATTACATATTTCCCCTGCAGCGTACAACCTTTTCAGTTAATTCTTGGTCATTGAACTTGGATTGTACCTTGTGCATGAATGGCTGCAAAGGATGGGCAGATGCAAAGAATCTAGATTCCATCTTAGCATTTATTCTCCTCTTCAATAGAAGAATGAAAAAATCGTTAAAATAAAACCTTTTGTAGTATGTACAATGGTGTGAACTTAGTATGTTGTAATCGAGACTGCATTATAAAAGAATGAAATCTCTTGTACCAACCTATGGGCACATGTTTTAGACCGTACAAAGATATGGTCAACTGCAAACCAGGTTCTCTTTTCCTTGTTCTTTAAATCCTTTTAGTTGGAGCATATGAATTTCTTCTTCAAGCTCTCCAGGTAGAAAGCACTCTTTACATCTAGCTATTCAAGATGTAAATCCAAAGCAACACACATTGCTAACACTACCTGTATAGTAGTAAGTCTAACATCCGGAGAAAATATCTCATTAAAGTCAACACCTTCATTATGAGCATATAATTTTACCACGAGTCTTGCACGATATCGTTCCACTTAATCATTATCATCGTGTTTGATCTTGTATATCCATTTGTTTCCAATGTATTTTTTACCCTTTCGAAGTTCAACAAGCTCACATGTCTTGTTTCTATGTAAGGCCTCCATTTTTTCATGCATTACTATCATCTATCTAGAATAAACTAAATTGTTCAACGCCTCTTGAAAAGTTGAAGGTTAACCTTCGGTTAGAACAAAATATGCATTGTGGATCTTCATTACATAGTTTGATTATCAAAATGGTTTCTGCGTCTAACACGTTGATCAACGGACAACACCATTGTGCTCAATTGTTCATGTTCATCGTGCTCTAATTCAGCTTCAAAAGAATCATTTTCTTTGGATTTTTCATCCATAAGCACTATAACAGTCTCTTTGAAAGTCTTCTCATTTTTATGCTCACTGTGCAACTCATTTTCTGCAAAGACAACATCCTTGCTAACAACAACCTTGCGGGCAGTGGGATCCCACGAGAGATACCCCTTAACATTGTTAGCATAACCCTATAAGACACATTTCCTAGACTTTGAGTCCAACTTTGTTCTTTCTTGGAAGTTGTACAACACGTACACAAGACAACCAAACACATGTAGAGAAGAATAAACCACAAGATTTCCTATCTACATCTCCATCAGTGTCTTCAAATCAATCATTATTGATGGTGGTCGATTTAATACATAATATGCAGTTTTAACTGCTTCTGCCAAAAAAGATTTAGCCATTCCCATTATTTTTAGTATAGCTCTTGTTCTTTCTAGAAATGTTTTATTCACCCGCTTTGCTACACCATTTTGTTAAGGTGTATGCGTAATTGTAAATTGCCTTACAATGCCCTCATGTTTACAAAATTCCAAAAACTCAGCATCTACATATTCCCCTCCATTGTATGTCCTCAAGCACTTACTTTTCCTCCAAGTTTCAAGCTCTACTTGTGCTTTGAATACCTTGAATATTTGAGACACATTTGACTTCTTCTTGACTGGATACACCCACTATCCTCTAGAATAGTCATCAATGAATGAGACGAAATGTAATATCCCACTCGTCGATTTTGGATTTTTATCAGTCGAACGTCTCTGAGGACATAGATTCATGGAAAACAATTGCGACGGAGGATGTTTATTGTGTAATATTAGTTAAACACGGGTTGATTTATCAGTGTTAGAGAAAGAACGATTAAAGCTAAGGGTATTTTGGTATTTTCATGCAAGGAGTATATAAATGTGATGGAAGCCAAACTCTTCATAATTTTATGTTGTTCCTCTCTCTAAAACATCAAGGACAAGAATTCTCTCCTCCTTCTCTCTTCTTGTCGCCCCAACCTCCCTCCATAGCCCACCAATCCTTCCAAGTTTGTGTAATTGGTGAATCAAGTGCAGATGCTAGCAATTCAACAAGCAAGAAAACATTATAAGAGTGGATTGAAGCTTTGGGGTTTGATTTGGTGAGCTAGGAACTAAAGATACAACATGGGTCAAAGCTAGGGTTTTTGCTTGAAGTATAAAAGGAATGCATGTTGCTGTGAATCAGTAGGTGAGTTCTTAGATAGTTTACCTACCTTTGGGTTGTGTGAATCTTATGTAAGAAAGTCATGATTTTTGTTAAGTTATGAATTAGGGTTATAGAACCCCTTTGTACCATATATGATCAAATGTTGTTAATTGTTGCCATGCATACAATATAAACTTCTTTTATGATGTTCTGGATGATTAGGACATTGTAGAACATTTGAAAATGAGGTTTTTATGTCAAAATACGATTTCTGCACTTCTGGACTGATGAATGCTCTCTTAAGCGTACGCATCACGCTCAAGCGTGCAAATGTCATAACTACAGGCTCTGCACGCTTACAAGTTCGCTTAACAGAACTGGCACGCTTGGGAGCACGCTTAAGCGTGCAGCCTCAGCACATCACTTTTTGAAAATGTTCATGTGGTCCAAAAATGCCGTTCGAGGCCCGTTTCTTGCAATCTTTTATTGAATTATGAACCCCTCAATTCCAAGTGTCTAAAGTACAATTCTAAACAAGTTTTTAAATAAGGGAAAGGCATGGCAAATCATTAACAATGTTTGTTAATAAATGATACGTAGAGTGATATGATATGTGATACGTCCGGGTAGAAGTTAATTCTAAGAATGGGGAATCGTAAAGCCTCGACTTAGGTAGTCGAGAACAAGCATGTTAGCATGTAACCTAGTCATGTTAGGTTAAGTTCTATATGAGCAACTATGTATCTAATTACAAATGATCGGGTAGGTTACGGACCCGTGGTAATCCTTCAAGCAAGTATAAGTTATGCGCTCACATGTATGTATATGACTAATGAATGAACAAGACTTTATACAAGATGTAGGTGTCGTGTCTCTTACTATCCACGCCAGGGGGATACAAGAAGTTCACGCCAGGGGGACGGGACACACTCTGCAAGGTAGGTCTGCACGACACCGAGGGAGTCCGATGTACGCTAGCTAGGTTTCATCGGTCATGTATGGGAATATATTTCGGGGTTACTCCACTCGGGATTATTCCGTAAAATGATCCAAGATAACTATGTTTGTTCAACGCTAACATCTAACCTAATGAATGAATGAATATGACTACGTACGATACGATATGATCATGATTACGATATGATGTTAGACATGCGCAGCTTATGCAATAGAGCAAGTTATAAATGATATACCGATGATGATCTTAGGTTTCCCTAATCGTTCGGTTTAGGACCGTGTCATGAATATGTTATGTTATGTCTTGATGCGTTTAGCGTATCTTGAGTTACCGGTCCTAGGATCCCTTGACCACCATGAACCGTATGATGTAAGAAAGACCTATGACAAGTTAAGAAGAACCTACGACGGATCTAGGATGGACGACCGTCTACGTAAGCATGACCACACACGTATAATCAACCGTCAGGTTGTATTGTAGACACATGGTGACCGTAGGTTTTCCCAGAGGTTACCTATAACCTAGGATTAGGTAGAACTCACTGAGACATTATGTCTCATCCCAATCCTTATTTGTTTCAGATAAACAAGATGGTATTGCAAGCTTGTAGCCAGATGGATATTTCAGCAAGTGCCCGTTCGTACCCGCTGCAGGATGTCATGGATTATACGGATGCATTTACTATGTTTAGACGTGTAGTGTTGTATTATCAATGTACGAACGCGTATTGTTGTATAAAATATTCATTCGAATGTATCCAAGTTGTAAATTTTAATGTATCCAGTACTAAAGATAATGCACGTGCTATACTTTCCAGATACGTTTAGTGTGGGCGTTATAGGAAGTATATTGATTCTCTCATAGATATTTATGGTTACTTCTACACATTAGAATAAATCAAGTGTAATATGAGTTTTCTTCTAGTAGTTACGATAGAAAACTTGAGTCTATGTTTCTTGTTTTTCACAAAGTCTTCACAAAATGGTAAATTTACCGTCATTAGCTCGTGAAGGGGATTGCGTTCTGCAAGGACTTTCAAGTCACGTTATAGCATATGGCCTAGTCTGTGAAGAACAAACACTCCTCTGATTAGGCGTGCTCTGGTGTTGGACATGTGTCGTGTCCAACACCGACACATTTAATTACACTCAATTATGAGATTTTCTTAAATTATTAGTCGTGTCAGTGTTCGTGTTGTGTACGATGTTCGTGTCCGTATCCGTGCTTCATAGATCATAGCAAAGAAAAACATACAAAATAGATTATTTTGTTGATAAACAAAACAAACAAAGTAGATCACCCTTGGTAATCTATGAAACATAAACACGGACACCAGACACGATTCTAATATGGACATGTTGAAAAAAAAAAGGAGTTAATTGAAACTAATCATATCTATGAACCAAACTTATATTATTCAAAGTTCTAATAACATTTTCAATCAATCAATTTAATACAATTAGACTTGAAGGGAAAAAAACCCTAAATTAAGAAATCCAGTTTCATGGAATGAGGAAATGAATAAAAGCTTCAAATGTACAAAACTACAAGCATACAAAAGGAAACACAGTTCTAAGAGTTTTTCTATAAGTATAATAACGTGAATCGTGTTATCCTAGTGTTTCTATCTAAAATCCCTAAATTAATTTCTAATAAGTTAATTTACATGTTTCTAGTTAAAATCCCTAAATAAATTTCTAATAAGCAATTTATAAGAATCAACGCAAATAAACATCTTATAGAAAGGGTTCGACGAACAAACAGAGGCTTACGGAGAAGCGGCGACGTGCTACAGTGCATGTGAATTGTGGAGTTTGGCGAAGAACTGCAGGTTGGTCGTTGTCAAGGGAACTGTCGGCAGCAGAGAGAACTGTGATTGGAGAGAAAGGGTTTGAGGGAGAGAAAGGGCTGTAGAAGAGAGAAAGGGGTTTGAGATATATTTTATTTTAGATACTAGTTACAAACCCGTGCTTCGCACGGGTTGAATTATGCATCTTTTAAAAAATTTGCTCTAAAGGAGAGATGTTCAAATTATGGAACATTGCTATTCTTCGTAAATTTGAGAACGAAGGTTGCATGCTTCGTGTAACACCCCAAATTTTCCATAATATATTTTTTATATATCTAAATATATGTTCATGGTATAGACCTCTAATTATTATTTTTAAGCAATTTCATCTTTAAATATATATATTTTTTTTATTGTGACATTATGTGAATTAATAAGAATTGTGTTTCTTAATAAAAGAAAAAAAAATAATTATTAGTGAAATAGACTGATAAGAATCATGAGAGAAAGAAGGGGATTAATGTACCATTAGTAGCTATCTGTATATCCATATGACTCAAAAATTATTAGGTTACAAAGCCCAGCTACTTTGTCGCTAGAATAGGTGTGTAACTTATATATGATAGTCATGCAACCAAAGAATAAAAACCCTAATATATGTATTGCTGCAGCCGCATGGTTTTCTACTTTGATGATTCACTCTCCATCGTTATCATTATCAAAATCCAACATTCTATACACAAATACATAGATCCATTGATCATGTGTACTTTGGAGAACAGGCCGCACACTAGCTTTGTATATAACCTTCACATAGCTTAACATCTGTCACAAATTAAATCGACTCTCTTTTCCTTTAGCTTCTAAGAAACCGATCAACCAAGTATACAACCGTCTATTTATTTTCGAATGTTTGTTTTCTACGTTGACAAAAAAGGAGAGGTGAACCAGTTAAACGCTTGGATCCGTTACTGCTGTTGAGTTTGTTATGTTTTGTGAAAGCTTCAATCGAGTTATGGGGTGAGAGAGAAGAGTTCGAGATCATGAGTATGAATTAATTGAGATGAACGGGAAAGTCGTATTTCCCAAAGTTCATTCGGGGCTCAACGCGACGGTTGTAGCCCTTAGAGAGAATAATTAAATTAATGTGCAAATTTAGATGTGTGAGGTTAAAAGATGATTTAGAAACATTATTAAGTTGTTGCTTTGATTTAAATTATGTGAATATGTGGTATTTGATGTCAATGATAAATTTTGTGAATGTTCTCATGCTTGATTTGCCACAATTATTTGAATTGATAAATTATGTCTATTAATTGATTGAAAAACTAGCACAAGATAGTTGATGTTTGGTAGATAATTGTTTTGCTTCGAGTGCTAAAGAAAAGAAACTAATCATGGGCTAATTTGTGAGTATATGAATTGTGTCTACTGTTCTTGTAAATGTTGTGTTGGACATCTGTATGAAATTGGCTATAGTGGTATTCTAAGAAGAATTAAAAAAACGTCTTAGATTTTATATATTTTTTTTGAATAAATCCACTTCTAATCTGTTGTCAAGAGTTGTCAATCTGTTTGTTTTTCTATGCAAATGACGAGGCTTAAAATTGTTTGATGATGAAAATAATGACGTTGATTAAAATTTGCGGTGTGAATGACGATGTATTTTCATGATGCCGATGTTTTTCTATGATGATGATGTTATATTATAATAATGCTGAGAATGACGATGAGAGTGTTGATAGTTAATCTATTGATGATGATTTGTGTGCTTGCATTAGAGTCGTGCATTTTAGGGGGAGTTTTGCATTCATATGTGGAATATGTGACTATGGGTATACGTGTAATACTTGTCGAATTTAATTCCTTGGGTTCATATAGAGACTAGAGCATTCTTGCATATGTGGGAGAAAAGTCCAGTAACACCTCTGGCAACCATGTTGAGAAAAGTACAGTAACATATCTCTGGCAACTATGTTGAGAAGAGTCCAGTAATATAACTCTGGCAAAACGATGAGTAGATGTGGTACCACATTCATATAGGTCTTAGGACTGAGTCCATATGCATAAAGATTGATGATGATTTGTATTTGATGAATAATTGTAATTGTGTGAGACAATGAAGGTGAATATCTGTTGATGTTCTTATGTAGATGGTTATTTATGACTATATGTGTTGTGACTATTTTGGAATTGAATTGTGACATTGTGTTTTGTGAAGATTTTGGTTCTTATGATGTAATGATATTTTTTTTACAAATGTGGATTGAGTTGATATAGTATATTTTTCAAGGTTCTGACTATTATGTTTGTGACGTGATACGACTTTGACTTAATTGCTTATGTGTTCTTCTCATTTATTTTATACTATTACATATTCTCAAAACTCACCCCACATTGTTGTGTTTGCTGGCTTGGCCCTGCGGTTGCGAAACCGTAGTTCTATAGGTTGAGTCTTGGAGTCAAGGATATGCCTTGTAAGAAGACTTATCTGGTGTCGTCTGTTTTTGGGGAAAAGTACCGCTCTGATAGTGACACGGGAAAAGGGATTTGCATACTTATTTAGTTTTGTACCGGAAAACCATTGTCTATGATGTAAAAGAAAATATTTCAAATCAAAAGAGTTGATGTTAATTTTACTATAATTTTCAAGGAAGTGAAATCTAAATTATGTTTGTTATGAGTCAATGTGATATCCTAAATATTGTATAAGGGTTCTTATATTATTTGAAAAGTTTCTATTTGACAATTTTCGCTGCGAATCAAACTCTGTTTTCGAATGAATAATAGTAATAATTATATTTGGGATTTAGGGTGTCAAACTTCGCACGGGTTGAATAATGTATTTTTTAAAAATTTGGCTGTGATTGAGAAATTTGCAAATTACGGTAAATTATTGTCCTTCATAAATTGTATTGTGAGAATTATGTGACTGTAATCAGACGCAATTACCACCGAAATACAAAACCATAGCTCACACTATCCACAGACCTGCAAAGACTCCACCGAGCACCCAATCAACACAAGCAACACCAGTCCAGCATAAGCAAATAACGCTGCATGTCTTACTAATGCAGCACAGCAGCCAAGACAAAATACCCAGTAGCAGAAAAAAAGCACCCAGTAGCAGAAAAACAGCTGTTGCAATTACAGACCAGCAGCAGCCCTCAACCAAACTAACCCAACTGAAAAGTGCATTTTAACGTAATATTTTGACTATAATTAGTTAATATATTTAACCCATTGATCCTCTTTAAAAGAAACATCTTTTCTTCATGTTCTAATTGTTTTGACTATGATGAATCGTAATGTTCCGTATTGTGCTCGTGATTTTCGGGTATCAACCCATTTATTGGCTTTGAACCGTCAATCTTTAAACTCTCAATTTTTATCCGCGGGAAGGGAAAAAACGAGTAAAAAAACCCTTTTTTAGAGATTAAGGTCCGGGGGTTGGTTTCGACAAGGGAAGGTGTTAAGCACCCTAATCGACTTCAGTACTCCGAAGGAGCCTCTCACCTAAATTAAACTTGTGCTAATTATTCACTTAATTATTTGTAAAAAAATGTTGACTAAAAATCTAAGTGAAAGAATGGAGGGAGAAGATGTATGTTTTTATTGTTTTTATTGATTTGGAAGGATAAATCCTTTGCCTACATACCCTAAGACGGGATCAAAATCATGTAGTTCACCTCAAAAATTTCGCTTGGTGAGTTGGATTGATTTTAAAAGTTTGAAAAAATGTTTTGGAGAAGACAAGAAGCCGAAAGGCGTAGAAGAATAAAAAATGTGAGGTTGTTTGATTTTAATTAGAGAAAAGGAAGTCTAAATAATTAAACATTGATTAGAAATTTGATTAAGAAAATAAAGGGAAAAAGTTCACTTGGATTGAGAGCCAAGGTTTCTTAAGAAAATATTTTTGTGTTTTGGTTATTTGATTTTTTTTGAGAAAATGATTTTTTTTTAAGTTAAATCGTAAACTAAAAAAACTAAGCGTAACGACGTAAAGTAAAAACGATAAATAAGTGTGTGATAGTGTCGGTGCATGTGCCGGTGCATATTCTCATTATATGGATATTTACATAAGTTCCTAAATACATTCTAAGGTCTTGCGCAAAAGTAAATAACGAGAAATAAAACGCGGAAAATTAAATTACATAAGTCCTAAATACACGCTAATATCATAAAAATAATAAAGTAACAACAAAAATAAAATGCAAATACATAGAATAGGCACATATGCTAAACAAATCAAATATGCATGTGATGATTTTTTAAGTCTAGAATGCATCAGATAAAAAATATGGTCATTATATGAATTAGATAAAAAAATGCATGGTGTAAAAGATTATTTGAAATAAAATGCATGTGATGAAAATTAAATCCACAAATAAACTAAATGATATGACAAATATAATATGAAAAACTAAATTGAATAAAATGCATGAAAGTAGTTAAAATTAACACATGAGAGGAGATTAAATTCAAATAAAAACAGGGAGGTGTTGCAGCAAGCAGGGGGTGCATAAAATTAAACTGTAGAGAAAAAGAAAGAGATGGGCTTAAGGAGAAAGAACCAGTTCGGTTCAAACCTGGATCGGTTCACAGGCAAACCGAACCGGTTGAAAAGAGTATAAAAGGGTTTGTTGGTTTTTCTAAATCATTTTCAACCCTTCTTTCTCTCTCTAACCGAATCCCTTCTTCCTTCTCTCTAAAAAAAGAAAATCTGGAAAAGACAAGGATGAAGATCATGAAGATCTTCATCTTCTACCTTGCTCCGGCGCGGTGGCCGGTCACCCTAGGGTGGCGGCGCCGCCGCCGGAGTTTCCCAAAACACTCCGATTCAAAATTTTTTTGTAGTTTCCAATATCCTTTTTCGTGCTAAACACAAATCCGGCCTTGCTTTTTCGAAAATCAAACTCAGCAGTCCTAGATCTAAAGTTTAAGTTTCGAATTTTTTTTTTTGAAAGGAGATGAAAGGAAACAAACACTTCGAAAAGAAAAAGATTACTACCTTCTTCAACTTCTTCTTCTGATTCAGTTTTGGATCCGTGTGTACTGTGTTTGAACTCGGTTCCGTTTTGAGCTTGAAAGATGGTGGTGGTTTGCAGTGATATAGATAAAAAACGAAAATGGGTGTTGTGAGGTGTGATTCGGCCGGCCTTGTTGTTGTTGTTATGGTGTTTGGTTTTTTGATTCAGACATGTTACTGTGATATTTCGGTTTTGTGTTATGTGTTCTTGAAATGTTGTTGTTGTTCTTGATGTTCTTGAGTTTTTGGTTCTTTTTTGTGTGTTTGATTCTGTGAAAAGGAAAAAATTGTGGATTAGGGTTTAGTGATTTGATGGCTGCGGCTACAGTGTTGTTTTTCTTGGGCAGTGTGAAAAAAATGACAGTCTATTTATAGGCTGTCACCTCTAGGGTTCTCTGGTACATTGTAATGACTAAAATACCCCTGGTGGGTCTCTGATACAAAAAATGACAACAAAAAGACATGGACCAATTACGGACTGACACGTGGACAAAGACCAAAATTTGGACAAAAAAATATTAAATAAATAAAAAACGAAAATTAAAGTAAAAAAGAAGTAAATAATAAAATAAAAATGATAAATAATAAAATAGAATAAATAAAAACTTTTAAATAAAACAAACTAAAAAAGGATAAAAGAGAAATAAATAAGTAAATAAAAAAACTTAAAACTGTCCCTTCGGAACCAAATGAGGTACTTCAAAGTAACCTCTCTGCCGAAATTTCGTCTGAAACGACGAGACTTCTCAGTCTACAAAAGCGAGTAAAAAATGAGAAAATAGCAGTGAAACGCTGTAAAACAAATAGATAAAAAATGAGATTTAAGCGAATAAAAGTTTGAGAAAAGACGAATAAAATGTTTGCAAAGCGTACAGATAAAATGCTGAGATATATAGAATGTTGAGAAAAAACTGATAAAATACCGTGAAATAAAAATGTAGAAATTGGAGAAAACAACTCGATAAAACGAGCTTAAATGACGAGTAAAAGAAAACAGGCGGTCAAAAAATGGGGTATGACACGTATGAATAATAGTAACATAGTGTTTCTTAATTAAAATCTAAGAAACATGTAATGGTGTAACATGATTCAAAGTACTACACCAAAAATTGTCTATGAGTAATTTCAAAACAAAATAATTTCATTTATATTGATGAATGATCATGTTTACAATTTTGGCAATTCCATTAGGCCGCACACAAGTCTCAGTCTTACTTCTACAATTGCAACAACCTATCAAACTGAGACCTTGAGGAATTGTTGGCCATGATAAATTGCACCCAAGTGCATGTGACCTAATTTAGTAATCTAATCAGGTTGTTTCCTGAATCGAAACATGTCTATTTATCTTTTGACAGTGGTAAATTTAAGCCAGCAATGCTCAGGTCTTTGCAGAAGATACAGTAATCTTCTGGCTAGCAGAATTTAAAATTCCTCTAATAAGAATCTTTAAATATCCAGACTTTACAACAATCTGCAAAATGTCTTGAAAGATTGTGAAAATAAGCGGATTATAGGCCAATCAATAAGCAACATGCCAGATGAATAATTCCAAGTCTTTAGGGGTAACAATGAATGGTAACTTTATATACATTGTAATGCACAAAGCATCTGATTATATCTAGTTCATTCTTGACATATTGCCAATTGAAAATGATTTAATTGAATATTTTTACTTGCAATTTAGATCTTCCGTCTTCCATCAGTCATGATCTGATAGAGTTCACGCCGCTCTTTTCTGTTAAAGGAAATTTAATGAATAAACCAAAAACTAATATGTATTTTATAATTGCGTTTCCAAATATAAAGACATTCCTTGAATCTCTTTATTCAAAAATTTCATAAATAAATCCCCTACAAAGTCATTTGTAAGTTCAAGTTCTTGTGTCTGATAGAATATAAGTTTGTTATATGCTAGCTAGAACTACGCAACTAAGCTATATTGTGTTGGAACATTGCGAGTCAAAAAAGATTGGAAGAGGAGAAATTTTCTCCTTTACAAAGACAGATCAATAATTATTTAATTTGTTCAAATAAAATGATATGAGAAGGTAATTTTTATCAAACCTTGAACAAACATTGTCAAATAATCACTTCCCCTCATCAAAGGAATGACAAAATATTGGCTGTCAAGGAGAAATAGAAGTAAGAACATGAAATCTAAAAGAGCACAAATTCATAGTATAAGTATTGATTAAATCAATTACCATTCCTTAGCTCTATGCTCTAGCAAGTGATAAAGTTTTGATTTCATAGTCACTCCAATATGACCGCTACCTATGTGATACTGAAATAAAACCAGCCAAATCATATATCAAAAACCAAAATAACATAGAAAGTAGAAATCATAAATTAACATATAATTGCTACACAGCCAAACAGCTGTTTCATAAGTTGCACCAACGTTCCATCAAAACATAGAGAAATAACAATGTGGCAAGTTGGCAACAAAGGAAAAAGCTCTTCTAAAACATGCATGTTAAAAAATAAATAAACAGTACACATACCCTCATCTGCCCTCTGATTAAAGGTTGGCTTTCCAATCCAAAGTAGCGACGATTCTCACCGCCATCCAGCAAATGGCGTCCCATCCAAGCGGGAATATTTTTGATCAGTTCAATCACCACATCTATAAATTCAAAACTTAAAGGGAATGGAATTAAAGAAAAACCCTTTGGATCTTGCCTTTCACAAATCCCTAAATGGAACAAAACCAACCTCCAAATCTGTTGTTTAAAAATTAAGAAACTATAGAGCAATAACATAAAATCATGTTAAGAATTATAGCCTTAACCACACACACTATAACTTTACACTATAACTTGTAATTTTCTTAATTACAATAGAACTAATTGACTATTGGTGACACATAAAATTAAGATATGACTTTCCATTTAAACTAAAACCATCAATTAGTAAGTATTGATATCTGGCTAAGGAAAGAAAGAATAACTAAAGTTTTACATAGAACAAAATTTTATTTAGAGGAACGAAGACAGAAATGGTTAAAACCGATTTATTAGAATTCGGAGTAGCGCAAAACAGATGATGAAATAAATAGACACTCACACAATTTTAAGTTCTGCAATTTCATAAAGATTTAAAAGAGTTTGCTTTTGATAGGTATCTAGAGTGAAGAGAATATTCTTCGGCAGCAAACAACGGAGGCCCGTCAATGTCGCCATATCCAAGTAATTTAGCACAATTAAAGCCTCTTTGTGCTTCAGCAGTTTTCTCCCACTATTCCAGACGCCTTTGATCAGGGTCTTTAATCAAGGACATGAAGGCAGGATCCAAAAATGAATCTAAATTTGATGAATTCCTATAACACATGGATCAAGAAAATTTTACCAGAAGTAAGATTGAAAAACGTGTGATGTTCTATTCAGTCAAATACAACAAAAACACTCAAGCACATACAACTAAATTGCAAGCAAATGAATCTCAATATGCTCATACGTAAACCATCATTTATATATGCTTGGATTGATGATGCATCCTGACTCTCTGGACTCCTAGTATATATTTTCACAATGAAACATGCTGAGAAATAAAAAAAAAATGAAAATTAAAAAAAAATTACTGACTTTCGAACCAGGCTAATATCGCTGACAGGAATATCAACTGCAGAGTCAGGTGATCTTGAAACACTCTTTTTAGGTAAAAGCTTTATTCTGATTTTACGCTCATCTATGATGGTCTCACCATTTTCATCCCCACATCTGTGACAAAGCAACTTGCTCCTCATGTTTATCCCGGGGAAAGTAAAGTAGAAGCAGCCTACATGAAACAACATGCATGTTAAAAATAAATAACACCAAGTCCAAAGCCATGTTGAAAAGAATATGAACCATACTTCTATAACCATAGAAAGTTTGTGTCAACAAAGAAAATTGCAGATATCAAATAAAGGAAAATGTACTTGCAAAAAGTACGAGTAGTGGATACTAGGGTTTGTATCGTATTATAGGGTTTAGACTGATTATTGGATGCCTTGAGAATGCTCTCAAGGGAGGTATTTATAATCTGCTATGGGCTTGAGTTTCGGTTACTTAGCCTCCAAGTAATAGGGGTATTTACGGTATTTAGGCGGTTTCCAGATAGTTCTAGAAGCTAAGTAAGGCAGCGCCCTAAAGGGGGCGCGCCTAAGCCTCCGGAGCCCTTCTAGAGGGTGTCCAAGCCCTTCTAGAGGGCGTTTGAGTCCTCCTAGAGGGTTCTTGAGCCTTTAGGAATATTAGGACGGTCCACAACCCCCTAAGCACGAGGCTTGGAATCAAGGCGAAGTGGTTGATGTTCTGCTGTTTGTTTTGAAATTTTGTGGCTGCTTGAATCACCACTTTGTTTCATTTTTTGAATAATATGTCCTACTCTTGCTAGGTCCCGCCTTGGGCGCTTTATTCTGTCTTCAGATCCCCCTAGGGGACGTACGCTTGTTTTTGCAGGGATGATGGTCCACAGCCCCCCAAGCACGAGTCTTGGAACAAGGCGAAGTGATTATGTTTAACTATAATCATATTTAATCGTTGATGGGCGAGCTCCTCTGTTTATCGATTTCATCGAGTTGTTTTCTCTTCTATGGGTGATGTCTCTCATATGGGAGAAATCCCTTAGTACTTTAACTCCTTGTTTATTTTTGTTTCAATTCTCGATCAAAAATAGGTAGTCGTTTGCTTTGGGAAGTCTTCATAATTTGTTTAACCGAGGTGCTCTCCTTTGGAGGATCTTCAAATGTTTAGGAATTTCAACCTTGTTGATTCTTCTATCGTTGGAAGATGAAGTGGAGAATGGGAAGATGGCGCTGGTCAGCCAATTCGAAGATGGTTTTGATAGGGCCAAATCTCAGGTGGCTTTCTTGTTTCCAGAGCTAGACTTGTTGGCGTTGGATTCTCTGAAGATTGTCCAGGAGGGCGAGCTCATTGATGAGCCTTGATCTTTTGTAGTTTGAATTTATTCTCTCTTCTTTTTGTGGGTGACCTGTCTATGCGCTTTTTGTAATATTATGACTTTGACTGGTGATTTATTTTGCTTGCTGTACTTTATTTAACGCTTTATCCTTACTTTGAAGTATTTCTGACTTGCTTTACTTTGTCGAAATTGTTGTTCTTCGTGTTTGTGTTTTATTCTTCGTATTCGACCTAGTCCGTTCTTCTTATGACGCCGAGGTAGAGCCTTGAATTTGGTTAGCCCAGTTTAGGCGCTCTATTTTATTTTTACCACGCCGAGCTGGAGCCTCTACGAAGGTTAACCCAGTTTAGGCGTTCGATTCTATGACGCCGGGTTAGAGCCTTTAATGAGGTCAGCCCTGTTTAGGCGCTCTGTTTATTTAATGACGCCGTGTTCGCTCACTGTTTAGGCGTTCAAAGTTTAACGACGTCGGGATCCATCCCTGTTTAGGTGTTCCCATTTATTAGACGCCAAGTTAGAGCCTTTAATAAGGTTAATTCGTGCGTTGGCGTCAGGTTTATTTAACGACGCCGGGTTCAATCCCTGTTTAGGCGGTCGCGCCGAGTTATTGCCTTTAAGAAGGTTAACTCTCGGGCACCGAGTTAGAGCCTTTAGATAAGGTTAACCCTTTAAAAGTCGCCGAGCTAGAGCCTTTATTTTTAAGGTTAACTCTGTTTTAGGCGTTCGCGCCGAGTTAGAGCCTTTGATAAGGTTAACCCTGTTTAGGCGGTCTATGTTCTTCTTGCCACCGAGTCAGAGCCTTGAAAAGGTTGACCCAGTTTAGGCGGTCTATGTTCTTCTTGCTGCCGAGTCAGAGCCTTAAAAAGGTTGACCCAGTTTGGGCGGTCTATGTTCTTTTCCGGGTGCTTCTCTGTGGAATTTCATCATGGCACGTTTGCGTGGTGAGTTCTTCCTTTTAATCTCGCCATTGGCGGGTTTGTATGCCTCCCAAGCTTGATTTATCTGAAATATAACAATTCTTCTACACTTTCAAAGTAAGCAGTATCATAAAGAAAGGAATATCATACTCAATTATTTTCAATGGAAATTAAGTACTCTTTGTCTTCTCTTATTAACTCGCCTACATTTCTACTCCTCATCCTTTTCTTTTTTCTATTAGATTGAAAACTAAGTCTTCCTGCTACTTCCTTATTAGATTTAAACTAACTCACCCACTTCGTTCTTTTATTCTATACTCCTTCTCTTTCTCAACTAACTTGAATTCTTTTATGTCTTTAATTCCCCTTATGAAGTTAGGACTAAGTCTTTTGCTCAATTTTAATCTTCTTCACGGGTTGATCTATCTAACCTGGTGTTATTCTCCATTATCTATATTTTTACTAAGCAGTTAGTTCAGTTTGGAAAGTAAATGGTGCATAAAAGAGGTTCTCAGGAAAGAGAGGTGGGTCACCTGGACCACTTAAATACCAAGGCTATCCTTGACAGAATCCCTTCTATGTGACCTTTATCAATACTAATCTTCACTTGCAACGTTGGGTACCTAGAGTAGTCCTATTAATTTGGTCCTATCTCTTATGTTTTACCTATTATCATTCTTTTTTTTCCTTAAATCAACAAAATATCTTCTCAAAATATATACGACAATAAATTTTCTTCAAATCAAACAATATATTTTCTTCAAATCAAATAGTATATTTTCTCAAAATATATACGACAATAAATTTATTTTCTTCAAATCTAAAAGTGTAAATATATTTGGCGATAAATTTATTTTCTTCAAATCAAATAGTATATTTTCTCAAAATATATACGACAATAAATTTTCTTGAAATCAAACAATATATTTTCTTCAAATCAAATAGTATATTTTCTCAAAATATATACGACAATAAAATTTATTTTCATCAAATCAAACAATATATTTTCTTCAAATCAAATAGTATAATTTCTCAAAATATATACAGCAATAAATTTATTTTCTTCAAATCTAAAAGTGTAAATATATTTTCTCAAATATATTTGGTGATAAATTTATTTTCTTCAAGTCAAACAATATATTTTCTTCAAATATGTTGGGCAATAAATTTTCTTGAAATCAAATAATATATTTTCTCAAAAAATATAGGAACTATAGAAACCTGAAATTCCTTCGAAAGAGAATTGCTTCAGGGTGGGGGAATCGCTTCGAAAGAGTATGTCGTTGTCTACATTTTGAGACCTGATGTTGGTTTGGTCTTCCCCCGTGATCGTATTTTCGTCTTCCTGAGGTTGCCGCTAGGCCCAGGGGCATTTTGTGCAGCTCCAAGGGCACACATAAAATAAAGGATAAAGAAAATAAAGTAAATAATAAGTAAACCACTTGTCTAAATACGTAATCATAAAATTAAAATTAAAACACATTATTCTCAAACAATAACACAATTTTATATCATTTATCGATTATGATCAGCATTTTTAATCATTACATGAATATATAGCATATCTATCCAGCAACATGAAATAGCCATGATGATGTTAAACAAGGATGGTACACGTCCATAGATACAACAAATAATTCAGTTTATATGATTCATGTCACCATAAAAAATATAAAACAAATAGAGGTATTATATAGAAGTTCCAAACAAAACCATTGAAACCCAAAATAATTAAAGACCAGCGCCATAAATCGTCCATAATCTAAATTGTAAAACACAAGGATGAGGTGTCGTAACAAACCATGAAGTATGATAGCCATTAAAGTAATAACGATGAGCGCTTATCAAGTATGAATAATTAAAAAATCAACTTTGTTTAAATTAGATGAGGCAACTATTCATAGCTTTAAATTAGAATAACAACTTTGAAAAGAAAGAACCGAACCTGATATGATATTCGGTGACGTGTTTGTCATGATGATTGGCCTTAGGGTTCTTTCGAGATCGCCGGTAGATTTTTAGGTCTCCGACTTGCTGTTAATTTGATGGATACTTAAAATTAAAGGAACCAGCAGCTTTGATTAAATTAGTGGAACAGCGCAGCCGTCACAAACCAGCACAACAAATCCCCAAAATTAATGATAGTGGCAAGCGAAACAAGGTGAATAACAATATGTAATGGACCCAACTGAAGATGAGGGAGCTGATCAGTCCAATTGGGACAAAGAGCCTCGCCTAAGGTCCAAAAGGAACTGGGTTAGGCCCAAGTGGAGGAATGACTATGTGACTCCTTAATATTCTAGGGTAGCAGCTTTTCCTAGTCAATAAGACCTAATAGAATATTA
Organism: Medicago lupulina; assembly: GCA_958299785.1. Lineage (NCBI taxonomy): Eukaryota > Viridiplantae > Streptophyta > Magnoliopsida > Fabales > Fabaceae > Medicago > Medicago lupulina. Next base: position 45,706,456 of record OY283146.1, on the reverse strand, counting down.
TGCTTTGCACAGCTGTAGGATAAGGCAGTTAGAGGCAGGACAATCCACAGTTGTCAAATAATTATATATATGTATTGAAGGGACACTGAAATAAAGGCAATGATTTGAATTCAGAAACAAACTAAGAGTCCTCTCCACTCACGGAGAAAACTATCCCATCTTCTTTATTTTCTGTTGTTTCTTTGTTTCATACTACAGCATCCTTACATTTGGTGCTTTCATTGCCATGGCCTCAATAACTCCACCTGAACTTCTTGAAACACTAAACCAACTTCTTCGTAACCAACAAAATTTTGAAGCCAACATCACAAACCTCACCACTGAAATGAATCAGATGCGCACACGAATGGGTCCTCCGGGATTCGTCGACGGCGATACCACTCAACAACACAATATCTCTACCACCTCCATCAAGCTCGAAATCCCAAAGTTCAACGGGACCGAAGCACTAAGTTGGATCTTTAAGATCAAACAGTTCTTTGAGTTTCACCACACTGCTGAAGAACAGCGCCTTAGCATCGCTTCCTTTTACATGGAAGGTGAGGCTCTCACTTGGTTTCAGTGGATGCATTCAAATGGCTTGCTTCATTCCTGGACAGCAGTCCTTCACGCTCTAGAGATGCGTTTCGCCCCATCACAGTACGAGGACCCCAAAGGTGAGCTTTTCAAATTGTGTCAAACCACCAGTATTAAAGACTATCAAACCTCTTTTGAGTCTCTAGCTAACAGAATCACTGGGTTACCTCCACAATTTTATTTAAGCTGTTTCATATCTGGACTTAAACCGGAGATTCGCCGGGAAGTTCAAGCTTTCCAACCGGCATCTTTAACCCATGCCATCGGCCTCGCCAAGTTACAGGAGTCCAAACTCAACGACAAACCACACCCATACTACCCTCGCCGTAATGAAAACACTTTCCCACCTAATTCTTCCTCCAGATCCACCACTCCTGTTTCATTAACCACAAAACCGACCACATCCCCAACAAACACAACAACTTCCACTACCAAAACACCACAAATCAAAAGACTTTCCCCAACTGAACTTCAAGCCCGCCGCGAAAAAGGATTATGCTACAACTGCGATGATCGTTTTCAACCGGGTCATTGTTGTAAACGGCAATTTTACCTTTTGATTGTGGAACCCGAATCAGAATTACCAGACCCACAATCCGAAATCATGACCCAATTTTTACTTCCACCCGAACCCAATATATCCCCACAAAATGAACCCAACCCGTCTTTGGAACCCAGCCCACAAATCAGTCTCCACGCTTTAATGGGACACTCCATTCCACAAACCTTATGGGTTCAAGGTCACATTAACCATCACCCTCTCATGGTCCTAGTCGACAGCGGCAGCACCCATAATTTCATTCAAGATAGAGTTGCGAGACAGTTGGGCCTTCCTTTAAGCCTAACAAGTGGATTTCAGGTGCTTATGGGTAATGGCGAAGAGCTGAGTTGCACTTCCATGTGTGAACAAATCCATTTACATTTCGATTCTCATGTTTTTTTTTTTTCTGTGGATCTCTTTGTTCTACCTTTAAGTGGTGCGGAAATTGTGTTAGGCGTCCAGTGGCTTACAACTTTGGGTCCTATCTTGACCAACTATGATACCCTCACTATGTCATTTTTCCATGAGAACCAAATCATACAACTGGTTGGATAGCCAAAGCCCATTCCAGCTGAAGCCTCATTACACCAATTCAAGAGACTGGTGGCAACAAACTCTCTCGATACTATACTGGCCTTTCAACTCTGCCCACCATCACCAGATTCAGAAACACACCACATCACACACCCTCCTGAAATTCATTCATTAATCCACAAGTATAGCCATTTGTTTGCTGAACCTTCATCACTTCCACCCAAAAGACTCACAGACCACCGTATTCCAGTTATCCCGGGCAGCAATCCGGTGAATGTTCGACCATATCGATACCCGCACTTCAAAAAACAGGAAATTGAGACTCAAATCCAAACTATGCTCAATCAAGGGATCATTCGTCCTAGTACAAGTGATTTTTCCTCTTCGGTCCTGTTGGTGCGCAAGAAGGACGGCACATGGAGGTTTTATGTCGATTATCGAGCCCTGAATTCTATTACGGTGAAGGACAGATTTCCCATACCAGCAATTGATGAGCTTTTAGATGAGTTGTATGGTACACGCTGGTTCTCAAAGCTGGAACTTTGTTTCGGCTACCATCAAATTCAAACGAAGGAGTCTGATATTCATAAAACGGATTTCCGCACCCACCAAGGTCACTATGAGTTCTTGGTTATGCCGTTTGGGCTAAGCAATGCACCATCAACGTTTCAAACAACGATGAATCAGCTGTTCCAGCCATACCTTCGACAGTTAGTCTACAGTCGCACTCTACCAGACCACCTTCACCATTTGGAATTGGTTTTTCAAAGTTTACTCCAACAACAATTTCTACTCAAAATGACGAAGTGTAGTTTTGCGCAGACTTCCATTTCCTACTTGGGCCATATTGTGTCACCTGAAGGAGTAAGTCCTGATCAAGAAAAAATCAGGGCCATGGTGGATTGGCCAACGCCAAGTAATGTCAAGCAGCTTCGAGGTTTTCTCGGCCTAACGGGTTTTTATAGAAAATTCGTTCAGCATTATGCATCAATTGTTGCGCCTCTGACAGAATTATTGTGCAAGGATGCTTTTAATTGGACACTTAAAGCTCAACTGGCTTTTGATAAATTGAAGCAAGCCATGACAGAAACTCCGGTTTTAGGTCTTCCAAACTTTGAAGAACCATTTGTGGTGGAGTTTTGTGTCAAGCACAAGGCATGGGTGCAGTTTTGTGTCAAGGGGGTCACCCAATATGCTACTACAGCAGAAAGTTCTGCCCAAAGCTCCTAACCGCTTCCACTTATGTCCGTGAATTATGTGCAATCACTTCGGCAATCAAGAAGTGGAGAACTTACCTGCTGGGACGAAAGTTTTTGATCTATACCGATCAGCGAAGTTTAAGGGAATTAATGACTCAAATTGTTCAAACTCCGGAGCAGCAATTTTATCTCGCAAAGTTGTTAGGCTATTCCTATGAAATAGTCTATAAACCTGGTGCCCAAAATCACGTGGCAGATGCCCTTTCGTGGATACACACTAATGTACATCAGTGTTTGCTAATTACTATTCCTCATTGGGATTTCTTAGTCCAGCTTTCTAACTCTTTCAAAAATGATGTTGAATTACAAGCTATGGTTCAAGAAATTTCTCAAGATCCTGCAGCTCATCCCAACTTTGAAATTATCAATGATTTGGTTTTCTTTAAGGGCAAGCTCTATCTTCCACCCTCTTTTCCTTTCAAATAGACTCTATTGGAAGAGTTTCATGCATCACAGATATGAGGTCACAGTGGAATACACAAGACATGGGGCCGACTCAAGGAGAACGTCTATTGGCATGGCATGAAAGCTGATGTCACTGCCTTCGTTAACAATTGTCAAACTTGCCAAATAACCAAACACCCCGCACACGCACCTTATGGTCTTCTTCAACCTTTACCCATTCCACAAGGCGTGTGGGAAGAGGTATCTTTGAATTTCATAACAGGGCTGCCTTCATACCAAAATAACACAGTCATCTTTGTGGTAGTTGACCGCCTCTCCAAAGCAGCTCATTTTGGCACTCTTCCAACACATTTCACCGCTGTCAAGGTAGATGATTTATTTGCTAATGCTTGGACTTAAATTTAGCTTGATATGGAACCAAATCATTGTTATTAAATTCCATATAATATATAAGCATTATGTCCTAAATCTTGTATTGACAAGAGAAGAATTGTGTAGTTGAATAAAAGACAAATGTTGTCCTATTATCCAAATAATGTTTTCTATAAAAGTGTGCTAATCAAGTAATGGAATTGAGTTCCATGATCTTGATAAGATGATCTATAACATATGAAAAAGGATCAAATGAGATTTGAACCTTTTGTATATCATTGGCATTATTGTTTAGTACAAACAGGTGTGATTCACATTTCCAAAATTCGTGGATATAGACTATTGGACTCATTTGATTTTATATCATTTGAAGGATGCGAGTCCCACATTTCAAAATAGATTAGTATACCAGTCACCAACAAAGGTGAAAGGGCACGTAACTTATTTGAGTTTATATACATATGAGATGTATATGGAAAACTAAACATATTTGCTAGATATTGTTTCTATTACTTCATCTAACATTACTAAATCATTTAGTAGATAAGCAAAGTGTATTTGGCACGATTCAAGAAAACTTTGAAATTGTTCAAAGATTTTAACAATGAAGTAAAAGGAATAAGTTTGAAAAGTATAAAGACTATACGAGTAAGTCGTGATGGTAAATGCTTAATTAATGAGTATAATGATTATTTATATCGCTTCATGTTTGACATGACTCGATCTAAAATAGTTTAATTATAACTCAAAGACTCTTGAAATTAATGAAATCACAGTTATTCTTCACCCACAACAAGTTCTAATTGAGTATTCATAAAGGCACCATATTAGATATGAAGGTAAGAGTACCTATTTTTGACTTTATGATAATTTGAGGTTATATGGTTTACTAGATAAACTAAACTTCAAATTAAATGAATGTATACTTGTGGAGGTTCCCTTAGGAAACTAGAGGATACTATTTCTACATCTTCTTCCTTGACAAAAGTTGTTTGTCGCTAGAACTGGAGTATTCCTTTTCAAGGATTATAGCTCTGAAAAAGCTAGTGGGAGTGATGTATAACTTGAATTAAGTCAAGTACCACAAAATACATATTTCTCTAAGAATGGAACATGAACTGATTCAACAAAGGGTTGTTGGTAAATCACTAGTTCAAGTAGCACATAATCTAGATGAGTTTGATATGTCATAACACTAGGATGAGAAACATGATTTTGTCATGAATCAACAAGATGATATGATGCTCATGGAAGACGAGCACCTGACTTACTAGAAGGTCGCAAATGGCCTGATTTTGAGAAGTGGCTAGATGCCATAGGATCTTATAAAGAATCCATGTACACAAACCATATATGGATATTGGTTATATCATCCAAATAAGTATGACTCATAAGATGAATGTGAGTTTTCTAGAAAATTGACATGGATGGTATTATAAGTACCTTTAAGATGTGATTGATTGTATAAGGTTTTATGCAATTCATGATGCATATCATGACGAAACCATTCCATCATCGTAATGCTTAAATCTAACGATCCCAATTCTCATTGTTGTATGATACATATTCTAGAAGATGGATAACAAGGTTGTATTCCTTAATTGAAATAACCTTATATATGTAGGATTTTGTTAATCCAAAGGATACTAGAAAGGTAGATGTAGATGTATTATAAAATTCATTTATGAATTAGAGAAAAACTTCTCGAAGTTGAATTTTTATTAATGAAGTTTTATGAAAACTTTTATTAATAAAGAAATCTTGTGCACATAAGGAGATTAGTAGGAGCATTGATATTAGTTTGGTGGAGTATGTGGATGACATACTAGTCACCAAAATAATTTATCTACACATGTAAGACATGGTTAGAAAATTATTTTCAATACGTACCTAAATTGATTATAGTGTTCGACACTAGAATACCTTCAAGAACATCCTTGGATGTCTTAAAGGACTATGGATTGTTTCTTGAACACGAATGAAAGAAACATTGTAAATGAGTTACAATGATATTGACTTTCATATCGGTGTACTATATATCCAGATCATAATTTGGAATAAATGTTATGCTAGGATATAACCTATGAAATTTGTAAAAGTACAAGTTTCAGATAGTTATTGTTTCTATTACAGATGTCAAATATATATGATTTGGATTGTTTAGCTCATAACTGAGTGAAAAACATGTGTTTCTTGCGTTGCGGATTCCATTGATCTCGTCTGAGGTAAAATTGGTTTAAATCTTGCGAGCAATGAAAACATGATCTCACCAATGATCCAAATGTATACTTTGACACTTCAATTTCTTTTCGATAGAAGATCGAAAGTGGAAATTGAAAGAAGTATAACCTTCCAACATAGGAAAGAGTTCCTTATCTTCTAGTAGAGTATCTTGCCCATAGTGTGCTTGATGCTAACACTTGACCAATAATTATTGAGTTAATATTTGATTGGCTTTTAGTGCTAGTGGGAGATTGTTGGAGTAAGCCCTAATAGCCAATCTATATTGATTGGGTTGGCTTTGTATCATGATATTGATATAAATATATATTGTGAATATATAAATAATAAGGCATTTCTTTATTGATTTTGTTTTGTTTCAAAATAATAAAGTCCCTAGAATAGTTAGTCTGTTTAATGGAACATTAAGTATAACTTAATTGTGAGACCCCATTAAACATAACGACGCTATTCTTAAAGTATCCGTAGTCAAGCTTTATTGAGAAGTGGGATATCATTAAAGCATAGAGACTATTATGTGGATAGACTGATGATCTCATCTCACAGATCATGGATAAAAGGTTATCAAGTCTACACATAGATATAAATATTAAGAGTAATATTTATATTGGATTGACCCACCGTGAGAATACTACATAGTAAAAGTTATGAAAAGTGTCATAAGATATTCTCATAGTGATAGTGGTGTATTCCACCCTTCGACCTGAAACCACTATGTACCCTAGATGTTGGAGTCGAGTGCTTTGTCATCATTCAAACGTTGTCCGTAACAGGATGACTATAAAGTTGGTTGATGGGTACTCCACGAATCATGCTGAGGGACATGAGTGACCTAGATGGAATTTGCCCCTCCTACATAACAGGAGAAATGTCTACGGGCCCAATATTGAACTGGACAAGGATGACATACTATGCCTTGTGTTCAATATAGACATGAGGGCAAAAGGGTAATTATACACATAAATATTATCACGGAAAGGTTTCGTCAGATCACATGACATTCTCGTCACTTGGGTAGCAGTGATGTGTTGCTAGATACCGCTCACTGTTTATAATATTAAATATGTGATTTAATATTATTGCCAACGTTATGAGAACCTATAGGGTCACACACAAAGGACAGATAGATGAGAGAAATAAATAAGTAAGACTTATTTATAAAATAAATAAGTGAGACTTATTTATAAAATAAAAAGTAAGACTTATTAGTAATTAAATAATTAAATATGACTTTATTATTTAATTTACGAAAAATAGAGAAACGCGGTCCACCGTAAGGTACGGTGTATTTAAGTGATTGGCTTGATGACCACACAAGTGGTTCTATAAATAGAACCCTTGTGCTGAAGCATTACTAACTTTTGGTTGAAACACTTAACCTGATTCACAATAGTTGTGAAACCCTAGCCGCCGCTCTCTAAACCTAGTCTCTCTGAATCTCCGTTGGAATTGGCTAGCACCGGTCATCGGAGAAGTTCTGTTCGTGTGGACTGAGTAGAGGCATCGCTGCTTTGCTTTGCTCGTGATCATAAATATTTCTTCTACAAAGGTTCTGCTCTTCAAGAGGTATCTTAAAGTGTTTAAGTTTCTATTTGATTTGTGATTAATGATTTAATCAAGATCCGTTTCAATGGGATTTCTTCCGCAAAGAGGATTAAAATTTTGAAAAACCCCTTTAAAATCCCTTCACTAAGAGCATCGTCTCGGATAGAGACCCCATCTTCATTAGCAAATTCTGGCGAGAGTTGTTTCGCTTAAATGGTACAAAACTTCGAATGTCAACTGCGTACCATCCACAAAGCGACGGTCAAACCGAAATCGTCAACAAGGCATTGTAGCAGTACCTCCGTTGCTTCGTCCATACAAAACCGAAAGAATGGGGTCACTACATTCATTGGGCGGAATGGCATTACAACTCCTCCATTCACACCGCCACTGGTATCACCCCTTTTCAAGCAGTTTATGGCAAGCCACCACCATCACTGCCCATGTATATTGCTGGAACTAGTCACATTGAAGCTGTTGATTCAGAGCTCACTAACCGCACTGCAATTCTAGAGAAATTGAGGAAAAAGCTCAGCAAGGCACAACAGACTTTGAAGTTGTATGCGGACAAACGAAGAATACCACACACTTTCAAGAAAGGAGATTCTGTTTTTGTGAAACTAAGACCTTATAAGCAAACTTCAATGGCAGGTCATAGAGTTCAAAAATTAGCTCAGCGTTACTATGGTCCTTTTAAGATAATTAACACTATAGGGGACGTCGCATTTGAGCTTCAACTGCCACCTACCAGCAAGATTCATCCGGTTTTCCATGTTTCGAAGCTGAAACATTGCTCCGGTGATTCCACACCATCTTTGGAGCTGCCTCTAGAGGATAACAACAACCAGCCTCTCATTCAGTCGGTTGCAATTCTGAACTGGCAGCGCGGAGCAGATCCATCTCAAACTAAGGTATTGATACAATGGAGTGGCACGTTCCCGGAAGACGCTACTTGGGAGTTTTTCGAAGAGCTAAAGCAGTCTTATCCTCACCTGCACCTTGAGGACAAGGTCCCTTTTGATGGGGGGAGGGATGTAATTGACCCAACTGAAGATGAGGGAGCTGATCAATCCAATTGGGACAAAGAGCCTCGCCAAAGGTCCAAAAGGAACCGGGTTAGGCCCAAGTGGAGGAATGACTATGTGACTCCTTAATATTCTAGGGTAGCAGCTTTGCCTAGTCAATAAGACCTAATAGAATATTTTTCTTTGCAGTCCTTTGTTAGAAAGTTGTAGGATAAGGCAGTTAGAGGCAGTACAATCCACAGTTGTCAAATAATTATCTATATGTATTGAAGGGACACTGAAATAAAGGCAATGATTTGAATTCAGAAACAAACTAAGAGTCCTTTCCACTCACGGAGAAAACTATCCCGTCTTCTTTATTTTCTGTTGTTTCTTTGTTTCATACTACAACATCCTTACACAATTACAACAGTAGTAGAATAAATGGAGTAGCAACGAATATTTATCACACGCAGCCATAAGAATTGGGAAGGAATATTATTATTTAAAATAGAAAAAAGAAAATAAGTAGATCAAAACAAAAACAAAGTAATCACTATTAAAAATTGCAAGTAAACAAAGGTTTTCGAATCATAAAATTGTGCGGTAGCTGAGGGATAAAAAAGAATCAAAATCAAACTGAAATTGAATGTTATATGGAAAATAAGGGTGTCGAAACTATGTTCTAAATTCCGGCGGCTAGGGTTCAAAAGAAATAATAGAATAGAACGTATACAGCGGCGAGGCAATGTCGTGATGATGAGGATTTCGCCGTATTGGATGGCGATTTTTGGATTGAGTGGCGGCGGTTCTGCCGCCATTGAGGTGTGGCCTAGGTTAGTTTTACCGAGGTTCCCACAGACGGCGCCAAATGTACATGCAAAAAGTACGAATAGTGGATACGGTTTGTATTCTAGGGTTTAGACTGATTATTGGATGCCTTGAGAATGCCCTCAAGGGAGGTATTTATAGCCTGCTATCGGCTTGGGTTTCGGTTACGTAGCCTCCAAGTAACAAGGGTATTTATGGTATTTAGGCAGTTTCTAGATAGTTCTAGAAGCTAATTTCATTGATGTACGAATAATTTTTTTTTCCCTTATCATTAGGACAAGATTCTTATTTTATTTCTTTCTTTTGTTTGGTTCAAGTTTTTAATTTTATAAAAAAAGAGTCGTGCATCAATCTTCTTTATTTACCTTTGCAATTATGTTAATCGAGTTAATCTTATGTATTATGTAGTAGGAGATTGTACTTTTGGTGATTGCTTTTATGGAGCAAGTTGTGTCCCAAGATTGAAGCCTTATCACATGAAATCCTTTAGAGACTAAGCCATTTACTTGGGAAGTCCTTTTTTTTTTCTTACCAAAAGTGGTGCCACATAAGGGCTTTTTCCCATGTCTCTACCATACCAAAACCATCATAAAGAGTATGAAAACTAAAACATTGACAAATACAGGGAGAAGGTGTATTAAAATTACTATTAAGTGATGCAACATCGGAAAACGGTAATGAAGATAAACAAGAACCACCATCAAAGAAGGAACATGTAATATGTTCACTTGATTTGCATGAAAAAATTGTCAAGGCTATTACGAACTCGATGCATATAGTATGCATTCTCTATCCGAAGCTTATAATATGCATACTTTAAACATTGAGTTCCTTAATCGCTTTCACGAATTTTTCATGTAATTCTAGTGAACATGTTACATGTTCCATCATTGTTGGCAGTTCATGTTTATGTCTATTACTCTTTTTCTAGTGTTGCGTCACATAACGGAAATTTTGATACATCTCTTCCCTAAATTTTTCACTGTTCCAATTTTTCTACTCTTTATGATTGTTCCAATTTTGGTATGAAAAAACAGGACCTCCCTAGTAAATGACCTAGTCTCTTGAGGGTTTTGTAACACCCCGTTTCCCAAAACAACGTATAATAAATATATAATCAGAGTTATCAACAAACGGGCATGTCACACTGCTTTTCAAAATTATTTAAATAGAATAAAAACTATTTAATTCCAACATCATTATAAAATCTGCAGCGGAAATATTCTTCAAACATATAATTATTTTCCAACGATTCTTGGCACAAAGGCCTCAACAAAATAAATGTCATCCAGCAAATTAAATATCCAACATAATGGTTCAACATATGATACATAAGGAATGAAAGAAACAAAACAACGTTTTCCCCATCCCGTTACATATCAGAGCCCTAAGACACTTGAGCCAACATCCTACTAGCCTTGGAGATCTGCACTTGCCCACAAGGCGACAATTCTAACAGAAGGGGTGAGATTCACAATCAAAGATAATATATATATATATATATATATATATATATATATATATATAATTCATCAACTTGAATTAAAACAACAACAATCATAGCAACAAACATTACTAAATCCATATATACATGGCATCAACATTTATCAACAGCAACTACATCATTCATATTTGATATACAACAACTCAACACAACAACTACTTCGACTTTAGTGACTCATCAACAACGACAACTACTAAACCAAAAACAACAACAACTCGACCAACAACAACAACATCTATGCAACGACATCAACTACTAATGCAATATGCATGTGGTACCATTTTACGCGCGTTGAATGACAAACATTCCAGGGCATGAGCCCTCAACAGTTGGATGGTTAAAGCATCCCGGGGCATGAGCCCCCAACAGGTGAATGGCTAGCATTCCAGGGCATAAGCCCTCAACGGGTGAATGATAAACATTCCAGGGCATGAGCCCCCAACGATGCATGAGTATGTAAGACTCAGTGGTGTATATCTGCATACAACCCAACAACAGCAACAACTACAATTGATAACAACAACAACAACTGTGCCTAATATTTATGACACACTCCCCAACTTGGACAACACAACTCAACGGACATCAACGACGGACCAACAACAAGCACATACAATTATATTATTCATGTATGCATTTACATCAATTCATATGAATTTACATCCAATTATAACATTCTTCTTCATATATAAGCTTAACTGGTTCAATAAAACAATGTAAGTTACTACAGAATTCGCCCAGGATCGCGACGTGATTTTGGTCAATCGTGACACGATTTCTTGATGTTTTAAAAATGTCATTCTGCCTAGCCAAATCGCGACGTGATGCCAAAACCGTGACATGATTGCCCAAAATCGTGACATGATTGCCAAAATCGTGACATGATTTCTCATCTGGACAGTTCAAAGAAACTTGCGATTTTCATAAACCTTTTTCATCCAAAAACCCAATTTTGATCCCCCAATCACCCAAATTGATTTGCCACAACGTTTATAGGTTCTATATACAACGTATTACTCAAAACAACATAGAATCATGCAATTCAACAACAGATTCATCAACAACTTAACAATTCATCATGCTTTCCTAACCCTAACTCAAGACCACAACTTTTGATCCAATTTCAGAAATTATACATATATTAATAGTTGAAAGTTAGCCTCACCCTTACCTTAATTAAGATGAATCACAAATCCTACAGAAATCAAGCTCTCCTCTTGGCTAATCCCCCTTGTTCTTGGTTTCTCCCTTTTTCTCGCAAAAGCTTATGTTTTCTGATACGTACAAATGTTTTCTCCCTTACTGACTTTCTACTTCCTTTTACTCAGTAAAACATAACCTCTCTTATTTTCTTAACTCCCTCCTTAAAACTCATTAATTCTAATTAACCCCCATAATTCTAAATAAATATTATTTTCTCCTATTTTACTTAAATAATAAAAATCATCACTAATTATCATATAATAAAATATCAATCAAATAACAACACAACATATTCACATAATCATTTAAAAATTCAAATAAAATATTCAAAAGCAACTAAAATAATAAAAATAGAAATTAGAGTGTTACAGGTTTCATGTGACAAGGCTTTAATCTTGGGATGCAACTTTCTCCATAATAAAGTAATCTCAAAATTTGTAGAATCTTCTAATGCAATAACCATTATTGAACCTATTAAAATAATTGCAAATGTAAAAAAAAAAAGGCTTAAATATGTGCATAGTCCCTGCAAATAGGCTGTGGTTGAATTTTAGTCCATGTACTTACTAATCCTCCTAATTTGCCACTGCAAATATTAATCACTTTAAATTTGGTCCTAATTACGTTTTTTTGATGAGGTGGAGAGTGATTAGCAATGTGGCGCTTTTGTGGAAAATCATTGAATGGACTTGAAGAACAACTTGAAGGTGAATGTAATTGAAGCACTTCTGTCATATTTGATAATGGTGTTGTTGTTGGTGGTGGTACTGGTGGTGGAAGAGAAGAAAGAGAGGGAATAACGTATCTGAAGTGAGAGTAAGAAAGGGAAGAAAGAAGACAGGCGCAAATTCATCATTTTCCGTACTCAGGATACATTAAGGGTAAAATGGGAACTTCAAGTGGGAATAGCTCACTCAGCCTAGTGGTTTCCTAGTCACTAAATGCCACATATGCGCCATGTATCTAATTACATGCCATGTACACAAGATTTCTTAATGAGGACCAAATTTAAAGTGATTAATATTTGCAGTGGCAAATTGGGAGGATTAGTAAGTACGGGGACTAAAATTTAACCACAGCCTATTTGCAGGGACTATACACATATTTAAGCCAAAAAAAATTGATGTGGGTTGCTATTCTTTTTTGATGAAAATAAAAACTTCTACAAAAATAAAAGAAAGAAATTAAATAAGAACCTTGTCACAATAAACAAGAAAAAAAAGTTTTGATGATTTGTACATCAATGAAATTAGAATCAATAATTGTAATCATAAACTTTTATTTTAAGAATAACAAATTATTTTTAGAAAATCAAAATTAACCTTATAATTGAATAGGATGAGACAATATAAGCATTCCCAGAGAATATATTCATACATCCTTAGTGGACATAAAATAAGCACATAATAGTGAATATAATTGTGAAATCAAGCTATGCAATATAAACAACCAAACCAGTTGGTTCATCTCAAATACTCACATTTCATAACAAATATATTTATGTGGTAAATAGATCATCTTAATTAAACCATGTTTGGAATACACTTTTCTTTTTTGAGATAGTTCATCCAGCAACCAGAAAATGTGTGAACTCTTAAGTTCTGATGTTCATGTTGGTAGGGCGAGCTAATATTGGACCGGAAACAAATGTGTTGATTATGAGAGCAGGACCTATTGGACTTGTGACAATGCTTTGGGCTCGTGCTTCTGGGCTACCTAGGACAGTCGTTGTGGATGTTGGTGACCATTGTTTATCTGTTACAAAATGTCTTGGTGCAGATGATATTGGTAACGATTCAGGTATATTGAATCAAAAGTTTTTGAAATCTTCTATATTTTCTTCTGTATCTGTCATTACAGTAATTTTCATATAAGTCAAATGGTTACTGATATTGTTTAGTCCACAGTGATTTTGAAAGGAAACAGCTGAAGTTAGGTATGACATAACAATTGTTGTCAAAATCCAGACTTAAATCCTATAATCTAGGATTTTGCGACTTTATTCACCTTCAACGATTCAAGTCCATACCAGAATCAAATAACCATGTGGTAAATAGGCACATAATAGTGAATATAATTGTGAAATCAAGCTATGCAATATAAACAACCAAACCAGTTGGTTCATCTCAAATACTCACATTTCATAACAAATATTTTTTTGGTAAATAGATCATCTTAATTAAACCATGTTTGGAATGCACTTCTCTTTTTTGAGATAGTTCATCCAGCAACTAGAAAATGCGTGAACTCTTAAGTTTTGATGTTCATGTTGGTAGGGCGAGCTAATATTGGACCGGAAACAAATGTGTTGATTATGAGAGCAGGACCTATTGGACTTGTGACAATGCTTTGGGCTCGTGCTTCTGGGCTACCTAGGACAGTCGTTGTGGATGTTAGTGACCATTGTTTATCTGTTACAAAAAGTCTTGGTGCAGATGATATTGGTAACAATTCAAGTATATTGAATCAAAAGTTTTTGAAATCTTCTATATTTTCTTCTGTATCTGTCATTACAGTAATTTTCATATAAGTCAAATGGTTACTGATATTGTTTAGTCCACAGTGATTTTGAAAGGAAACAGCTGAAGTTAGGTATGACAACAATTGTTGTCAAAATCCAGACTTAAATCCTATAATCTAGGATTTTGCGACTTTATTCACCTTCAACGATTCAAGTCCATACTAGAATCCCAAAATAAGAAAAATCCTAGTAAAATCGCATCAAAATCTTGAAATCCATCCAAAATCGTAGGATTTTAAAGGGTTTTGAAGCATTTTGTCCATTTTTTTAGTCATTCATGTATATTTGTTTTGTGAACTTTAAACTCAGACATTTATGACTTTTTTTTTTGTTTTGAGGATTGCCATTTATGACCATATACAATTTATAACATATATTTATCATTATTTTTGGTTTTGTAAAATTCATCGGTTTTTATTGCGATTTTACAATTTTTTATATCGATTCTACAAAAGTAGTTGAGGAAAATCCTTTGATTTTGATTGCAATTTTAGGATTTTTGATTTTGCTCTTCCCTTTCGACCTGAAGCAAAAACCCGATATAAACAACCTTGGCCATAACCAATACTAAGAGTGTTTTACCGAAAGCTATTTTGAATAAAGTTTTTTGGAAATATAGTTGTAAAAAAAATATTATGGGAAGTTTATAGATACTTGAAAGTTTATAGATATTACATCTTCATTTGCAAGTCTAGTTGTTTATTTAGCCTTATCATCTAATGGGTGAGAGTTTGCTTTGAACAGTACGTGGTGTTTTGGTTGCTTGTTCTCGTTGATCATATTTATATTATCAGTTTTGTTCGAATTATTTGTCAAGGCTATTACGAACTCGATGCATATAGTATGCATTCTCTATCCGAAGCTTATAGTATGCATACTTTAAACATTGAGTTCCTTAATCGCTTTCACGAATTTTTCATGTAATTCTAGTGAACATGTTACATGTTCCATCATTGTTAGCAGTTCATGTTTATGTCTATTACTCTTTTTCTAGTGTTGCGTCACATAACGGAAATTTTGATACATCTCTTCCCTAAATTTTTCACTGTTCCAATTTTTCTACTCTTTATGATTGTTCCAATTTTGGTATAAAAAAACAGGACCTCCCTAGTAAATGACCTAGTCTCTTGAGCGTTTTGTAACACCCCGTTTCCCAAAACAACGTATAATAAATATATAATCAGAGTTATCAACAAACGGGCATGTCACACTACTTTTCAAAATTATTTAAATAGAATAAAAACTATTTAATTCCAACATCATTATAAAATCTGCAGCGGAAATATTCTTCAAACATATAATTATTTTCCAACGATTCTTGGCACAAAGGCCTCAACAAAATAAATGTCATCCAGCAAATTAAATATCCAACATAATGGTTCAACATATGATACATAAGGAATGAAAGAAACAAAACAACGTTTTCCCCATCCTGTTACATATCAGAGCCCTAAGACACTTGAGCCAACATCCTACTAGCCTTGGAGATCTGCACTTGCCCACAAGGCGACAATTCTAACAGAAGGGGTGAGATTCACAATCAAAGATAATATATATATATATATATATATATATATATATATATATATATATATATATATAATTCATCAACTTGAATTAAAACAACAACAATCATAGCAACAAACATTACTAAATCCATATATACATGGCATCAACATTTATCAACAGCAACTACATCATTCATATTTGATATACAACAACTCAACACAAAAACTGTAACAGCCCGTTTTTCGCGTTTGTTTTATTTTAATTATTTTATTTCGTGTGTTATCTTAATTGTGTGCATTTTCATATGTTTGTGCATTAGAGGGGTAATTAGTAATTTTGGGAGGATAGCGTTTTATCGTTTTTCTAAGATAGGACCGTTTTATTAATTAATTGGTCGGAGCGCGATAATTAATTAGTTACCGTGGGTGTGTTATTTAGTAGATTAGTGTGAGCCCACTCATTTATTCATTTGTGTGTTTAAGGCCCATCAAGGGAGAGGGAGTATATAAGCTTAGTTTTTAGTAACTAGGTTAGAAACTTGTTCATTTTCACACAAACACAAGAGGAGGCAAATTGGGGCTAGAGAGAAGAACAAGAGAAAGGGTTGAAGAACTAGAAGAGGGTTTCACACCTAGGAGCTAAATTGAAGCTAGAATTGTTGATTCTTGGTGCTAGAGGTAAGGGGGTTAGGCTTCACTCATAATTTCATAATTTTTGCTCTCTACCCATTTGTGTGAAATTGTTGAATTGATTCTAATTGCTATAAATTCGTGCATGATTGTTGCTAGTATGTTGAGAACATGATTTACATGATAATTGTATGGTTGTATGTGAATTAACATGTTGAAATGCATAATTGTTGGTACTTTGTGTTCTTGAGCAAATTTGATGAGAAATGAAGTTGTGGTGTTGAGTTATGCATGAATTTGTGTTCATTAGCTGTTGTTATTGATTTGGAACATGTTGTTGTTGAATTAATGTCATGGGTATTCATGATTGTGAGGATGTGGCGAGAATTAAGTTGTTTTGGAAAGTTTCATGAAAAATGGATGAATTGATGATTGATGATAGAATGATGTTTTGATTTCAAGTTTTATATGGTTTTGATTGCCTTTTTATGTTTATAAATGTATGGATAAACTTTAGGGACAAATTTGGGGTCAAGGGGATCAAAATTGGGGTTTTGGGGTTGAAAATGGTGGATTTCCGTAAGGAAAACGCAAGAACAGGGTTTCTGTTCTGTGCATTTCCCGCCACGGCGACATTGGCGTGCCCGGCAGGATTCGCAGAAACAGCAAACCCCGTTTTTGTTATTTCGTGCGTTTGGGGGCTGATTCGAGCCTTCTTAAATACTTCTTTTAGCATGTTTAACTACTGTTTTCACTCTTTAATCTACTGGAACATCTTATGGATTGGATTGGACTTGATTTTGTGATTTTGAACTTAACTTTTGAAGGATGTCCAAGAACGTCGATTTTTCCGAAACTCGTTTTTCTCAAGTGTAAAGGGTAGGGATAGGATTGTATACTTGTTATATGATTTCTAAAAATGATTGTGATTGATTTCATTGCGTTCTAACTTGTTTTGCTTTGAAAACTCGAAATCTTTGAAAAGTGGCAAAAGTGAGACCAACTTCATGAATTTGTGTATCCTTCATATGTGGCCGATGAAATGCTTATGAAACCTCTACTGTACACATATGTGACTTGTGAGAATACATGGCATAGGCAATTGAGCTTGACAATTGGTTTTAGTTCTTAACTTCAAATATTTTCAAAGTTGTGAAATATGAGTCGAACTTGTGTAATTCTTACCTTGAAGTTTATTTGATAGTGAACCTTTTTGAATATTGATTCCTATGGTTAATTGTATGCTTGTGAATGAAGTTGGATAATGATAATTGTATGCATGTTATCTTCTTTACTTGAAATATATGTAGTGTTGCTTGTTCATGATGAACTATGTGAAGAAGGTGATAATGTTGATTGTATACATGTTCAATGGTGATGAATATATGTATGTTGTATGTATGTGCAATTGTTGATGTGTGCATACTTGATTAAATGGTTTTGGTGGTGATTGCATAATTGATGCATGGTTGTGGTGATGATTGCATAGTTGTATATGCATGTTTTGGAGAATTGTGTATGAGCATATGTATTGAGTCAAGTCATATGTTCATGCATTCATTGTTGAGGTGGCGGACGTATGTCCAAAGTGTAAGGCAGGTATGAACCTTACACTCGATGTGTTTGTTGCATCGGAGGTGACGACCTTGAGGTGACTTGGTACCACATGCATCTAGATGAGTCTAGAGACATTGCATGATTTGTTTGTGAGTTGAATTGCATTTGAATTGTGCATGATGAT
Source organism: Medicago lupulina (assembly GCA_958299785.1). NCBI lineage: Eukaryota > Viridiplantae > Streptophyta > Magnoliopsida > Fabales > Fabaceae > Medicago > Medicago lupulina. The sequence continues at coordinate 45,688,041 of OY283146.1, read as the reverse complement.
TGTGTTTGGAGATTCATTATTTGACTTGGTCGAATTGTGATATGTGTGTGATACACTCGAATTTTGTGAACTTGAAATGATGCCTATGAATGATATTGAATGAGATAAATGTGGAGATACTATGAGTATATGTTTGGCAATGTTGTTTATCATTCTTGAATATATGATCATTATTTCAATGTTCTTGTTTATCTGTTTATGGATTATGATGATGTAATGCTAACCCTCAGTGGTTTACCACCTGCCCTTCCGTATGGACGGGTAGATGGAGTGCAGGATGCTTAGTTGCTTTGATGTTGCCGAGGAGCGGGAGTTCCTCGTTCTTGTGCAAGTGTCTAGATTAGGGCTCTGATCTAGGGTGTCCTTGCATGTTATTTTCTTTTATGACTATGTTGTTTTGAGGCGTTGAGATATTGTTATTATGAATTTGAGATCATGTATTTATTATTATGAGATTTTGGAGATGTTAATTATATGGTTTACATATATTCCGCTGCTAGTTTTATGTAATTTGATAATTTATACATGTATGCTGGATTTTGTTTGGTGACGTAGCATCTATTTCTTGAATATGTCTGATGTATTCTCGCGTTTATCGCTTATTAGAAATAGGGTGTTACAAGTTGGTATCAGAGCCGTGGTCAGTCTTGTCCGGACTAGAACTAGTTTTATTACCTGTTGTATTCGAATGGTATATTGAGTTACCTTCTATACTTTGTGCTGTTGTTCTTACCTGTTGCTTGGTTTTTGGATTAGCAAGAGATGGCTGGTAGAGGTGGTAGGAATGATGATGCGATTGCAGCGGCTTTGACTGCAGTGGCTCAAGCTTTGGCTCAGAATCAAGGAGGTGGTGGTCATGAAGACCATGGAGAAGCGGACGAACGGAGGCTTGAACGTTTCATGAGGAACAAACCGCCGATGTTCAAGGGAAGGTTTGACCCGGAAGGAGCTTTGACTTGGATGGAATGCATGGAGAGGATTTTTCGTGCTATGGTGACTAATGATGATTAGAAGGTGAGGTTGGCTACTCACATGCTTGCTGAGGAGGCCGAGTATTGGTGGACTGGTACCAAGAGGAGGATTGAAGCTAGTGGTGATGTTATCACTTGGGTGAGGTTCAAGAATGAGTTCTTGAAGAAGTACTTTCCGGAAGATTTGAGGAACAAGAAGGAAGCTGAGTTCTTTAACTTGAAGCAAGGGAGTATGTCGGTTGTTGAGTATGCAGCTAAGTATGAGGAGCTCTCGAGGTTCTGTCCTTACATCAATGCGGAGGATGCTATGGTCTCTAAGTGTGTGAAGTTTGAGAATGGCTTGAGGCCGGAGATCTATCAGTCCGTCTGTTTTCATGAGATTAAAGATTTTGACACTTTGGTGCACAAGTGTCGGATGTTTGATGACGCCGGGAAGGCAAAGGCGGAGTACTACAAGGCTAGGCATGACAAGAGAGGAAAAGGCCATGGTATTGGGAAACCGTATGTTAAGGACAAGGGAAAGAAGAAGGCAAGTGGAGGAAGCTCCAAGCCTAGCTTGGCGGAGGTCAAGTGTTTCAAGTGTGGTACTCTCGGTCATTATGCTGGTGATTGCAAGAAGGGTGATAGTTGCTTCAAGTGTGGGCAAGCGGGTCATAAGTCTTTTGAGTGCAAGAAGGAGATTACTTGCTACAATTGTGGTGAGAAGGGTCACGTGAGTACTAGGTGTACTAAGCCGAAGAAGGCGGCAGGAAAGATCTTTGCTTTGAATGCGGAAGAGGTGGAGCAACCGGATAATCTCATCCGAGGTATGTGTTTTATCAATAGTACTCCTTTGATTGCGATTGTTGATACTGGTGCTACTCATTCTTTCATCTCTGCTTGTTGTGTTGAGCGTTTGAATCTTGTTGTGACTCCGTTGTTGAGAGGGATGGTCATTGATACCCCGGCCAATGGTTCGGTGACTACTTCCTTTATGTGTTCTAAGTGTCCCGTTAACTTTGGAAATGTGGATTTTGAGTTGGACCTTGTGTGTCTTCCGTTGAAGAATATGGACGTGATTTTTGGTATGCATTGGATGTTGACTTTTGGTGTAAACATCAATTGTTTAACTAAGAGTATCACGTTTTCGAAGCCGGTAGCTGAAGAGAGTGGAAGGTTCTTAACCGCGGAGCAAGTGAAGAAGTCTCTAGATGGTGCAGCTAGTGTGTTCATGATGTTTGCTTCTTTGAAGGTAAGCGGTGAGAAAGGTGTTAGTGACTTGCCAGTAGTGCAAGAGTTCCTAGAAGTGTTTCCGGATGATGTTTCAGATTTACCGTCGGAGAGAGAAGTTGAGTTTGCAATTGATTTGGTGCCAGGAACGAATCCTATTTCGATTGCGCCGTATCGGATGTCTGGATCAGAGTTAGGGGAGTTGAAGAAGCAGTTGGAAGAATTGCTTGAGAAACAGTTCATTAGGCCGAGTGTGTCGTCGTGGGGTGCTCCAGTGTTGCTAGTTAAGAAGAAAGATGGGAGCATGAGACTGTGTGTGGATTATCGGCAGTTGAACAAGGTGACTATCAAGAATCGGTATCCGCTTCCGAGGATCGATGATTTGATGGATCAGTTGGTTGGTGCAGTGGTGTTTAGCAAGATTGATTTGAGGTCAGGATATCATCAGATAAGAGTGAAGGTAGAGGATGTGTCTAAGACTGCGTTCAGGACGAGGTATGGTCACTATGAGTATTTTGTGATGCCATTTGGTGTGACTAATGCGCCAGGTGTTTTCATGGAGTATATGAATCGGATTTTCCATCCTTACTTGGACCAATTTGTGGTAGTGTTCATTTATGATATTTTGGTGTATTCGAAGTCAGAGGAAGAGCATGTCGAGCATTTGAGGATTGTATTGCAAGTTTTGAAGGAGAAGAAGTTGTTTGCTAAGTTGTCGAAGTGTGAGTTTTGGTTGTGTGAAGTGAGCTTTCTTGGTCATGTGATTTCGAGAGGTGGTATTGCGGTAGATCCGTCGAAGATTGATGCGGTGATTAAGTGGGAATCGCCGAAGTCTGTTTTTGAAGTTCGAAGTTTTCTTGGTTTGGCGGGTTACTATCGGAGGTTCATTGAGGGGTTCTCTAAGTTGGCGTTGCCATTGACGCAGTTGACTCGGAAAGGGCAAGCTTATGTTTGGGATGCTAAGTGTGAGAAGAGTTTCCAAGAGTTGAAGAAGAGGTTAACTTCAGCGCCTGTGTTGATTTTGCCGAATCCGAAGGAATCGTTTGTTGTGTATTGTGATGCTTCGAAGATGGGTCTTGGTGGTGTGCTTATGCAGAATCGTCAGGTTGTGGCTTATGCTTCAAGGCAGTTGAAGGTGCTTGAGAAGAATTATCCGACTCATGATTTGGAATTGGCGGCAGTTGTGTATGTTTTGAAGATTTGGAGGCATTATCTTTATGGTTCTAAGTTTGAGGTGTTCAGTGATCACAAGAGTTTGAAGTATTTGTTTGACCAGAAAGAGTTGAATATGAGGCAAAGAAGATGGTTGGAATATCTTAAGGATTTTGATTTTCAGCTGAGTTATCATCCTGGAAAAGCTAACGTGGTTGCAGATGCTTTGAGTAGGAAGACTTTGCATGTGTCTGCTATGATGGTTAAGGACTTAGAGTTGGTGGAGCAATTCCGAGATTTGAGTTTGGGTTGTGAGTTGACACCCGGAAGTGTGAAGTTGGGTATGTTGAAGTTGTCAAGTAACATCTTGGAGGAAATCAAGAGTGGTCAGAAAAAGGATTTGGATCTTGTAGACCGAGTGGTGTTGGTTAACCAAGGTAAAGGTGCGGATTTCAGATTGGATCAGAATGGTGTCTTGATGTTTCGTGATCGGGTGTGTGTGCCAGATGTGCCTGAGCTTAAGAAGCGTATTTTGGACGAAGGTCATCGGAGTAGCTTGAGTATTCATCCAGGAGCAACTAAGATGTATCAAGATTTGAAGAAGTTGTTTTGGTGGCCTGGAATGAAGAAGGAGATCGCCGAGTTTGTTTATGCCTGTTTAATTTGTCAGAAGTCGAAGATTGAACACCAGAGGCCGTCAGGTTTGATGCAGCCGTTGTTTGTGCCAGAATGGAAGTGGGATAGTATCTCTATGGACTTTGTTGGAGCTTTGCCGAGGACTGTGAAGGGTTTTGATTCGATTTGGGTGGTTGTTGATCAGTTGACGAAGTCAGCGCATTTTATTCCTATCAAGACCGGTATGTCTGTTGCAAAGTTGGCTGAGATCTACATTGAGCAGGTTGTCAGGTTGCATGGTATTCCTTCTAGTATTGTGTCGGATCGGGATCCAAGGTTTACTTCTAAGTTTTGGGAGAGCTTGCAAGCTGCTTTGGGAACTAAGTTGAGGTTGAGTTCTGCTTATCATCCTCAGACGGATGGCCAATCGGAGAGGACTATTCAAAGTTTGGAAGATTTGTTGAGAGCTTGTGTTTTGGAGCAAGGTGTCAGTTGGGTAGAATGTTTACCGTTGATTGAGTTTACTTACAACAATAGTTTTCATTCTAGTATCGGGATGGCACCGTTTGAAGCTTTGTATGGGAGGAGGTGTAGAACGCCGTTGTGTTGGTACGAGTCAGGTGAAAGAGCTTTGTTAGGACTAGAGGTGGTGCAAGAGACTACGGAAAAGGTTAGAATGATTCAGGAGAAGATGAATGCGTCTCAGAGCAGGCAGAAGAGTTATCATGACAAGAGGAGGAAGGATATTGAATTTCAGGTTGGTGATCTTGTGTTTTTTAGGGTGAATCCGGTAACCGGTGTTGGTAGAGCTTTGAAGTGTAGAAAGTTGACTCCTCGTTTTGTTGGGTCGTTTGAGGTTGTAGAGAGAGTTGGAGTTGCAGCGTATCGGATTGCGTTACCACCGTCTTTGTCGAATCTTCATGATGTGTTTCATGTGTCTCAGTTGCGGAAGTATGTGTATGATGAGTCTCATGTGGTTCAAGTGGACAAGTTGGAGGTAAGAGACAATTTGACCGTTGAGACGTGGCCAGTTAGGATTGAGGATAGAGAAGTGAAGAGGTTGCATGGCAAAGAGATTGCTTTGGTCAAGGTGATTTGGTTTGGACCAACTGGCGAGAGTGCTACTTGGGAATTGGAGAGTAGGATGAAGGATTCTTACCCGGAGTTGTTTCCTTCAGGTAATTTTCGAGGACGAAAATTCTTTTAGGGGGGAGAGTTGTAACAGCCCGTTTTTCGCGTTTGTTTTATTTTAATTATTTTATTTCGTGTGTTATCTTAATTGTGTGCATTTTCATATGTTTGTGCATTAGAGGGGTAATTAGTAATTTTGGGAGGATAGCGTTTTATCGTTTTTCTAAGATAGGACCGTTTTATTAATTAATTGGTCGGAGCGCGATAATTAATTAGTTACCGTGGGTGTGTTATTTAGTAGATTAGTGTGAGCCCATTCATTTATTCATTTGTGTGTTTAAGGCCCATTAAGGGAGAGGGAGTATATAAGCTTAGTTTTTAGTAACTAGGTTAGAAACTTGTTCATTTTCACACAAACACAAGAGGAGGCAAATTGGGGCTAGAGAGAAGAACAAGAGAAAGGGTTGAAGAACTAGAAGAGGGTTTCACACCTAGGAGCTAAATTGAAGCTAGAATTGTTGATTCTTGGTGCTAGAGGTAAGGGGGTTAGGCTTCACTCATAATTTCATAATTTTTGCTCTCTACCCATTTGTGTGAAATTGTTGAATTGATTCTAATTGCTATAAATTCGTGCATGATTGTTGCTAGTATGTTGAGAACATGATTTACATGATAATTGTATGGTTGTATGTGAATTAACATGTTGAAATGCATAATTGTTGGTACTTTGTGTTCTTGAGCAAATTTGATGAGAAATGAAGTTGTGGTGTTGAGTTATGCATGAATTTGTGTTCATTAGCTGTTGTTATTGATTTGGAACATGTTGTTGTTGAATTAATGTCATGGGTATTCATGATTGTGAGGATGTGGCGAGAATTAAGTTGTTTTGGAAAGTTTCATGAAAAATGGATGAATTGATGATTGATGATAGAATGATGTTTTGATTTCAAGTTTTATATGGTTTTGATTGCCTTTTTATGTTTATAAATGTATGGATAAACTTTAGGGACAAATTTGGGGTCAAGGGGATCAAAATTGGGGTTTTGGGGTTGAAAATGGTGGATTTCCGTAAGGAAAACGCAAGAACAGGGTTTCTGTTCTGTGCATTTCCCGCCACGGCGACATTGGCGTGCCCGGCAGGATTCGCAGAAACAGCAAACCCCGTTTTTGTTATTTCGTGCGTTTGGGGGCTGATTCGAGCCTTCTTAAATACTTCTTTTAGCATGTTTAACTACTGTTTTCACTCTTTAATCTACTGGAACATCTTATGGATTGGATTGGACTTGATTTTGTGATTTTGAACTTAACTTTTGAAGGATGTCCAAGAACGTCGATTTTTCCGAAACTCGTTTTTCTCAAGTGTAAAGGGTAGGGATAGGATTGTATACTTGTTATATGATTTCTAAAAATGATTGTGATTGATTTCATTGCGTTCTAACTTGTTTTGCTTTGAAAACTCGAAATCTTTGAAAAGTGGCAAAAGTGAGACGAACTTCATGAATTTGTGTATCCTTCATATGTGGCCGATGAAATGCTTATGAAACCTCTACTGTACACATATGTAACTTGTGAGAATACATGGCATAGGCAATTGAGCTTGACAATTGGTTTTAGTTCTTAACTTCAAATATTTTCAAAGTTGTGAAATATGAGACGAACTTGTGTAATTCTTACCTTGAAGTTTATTTGATGGTGAACCTTTTTGAATATTGATTCCTATGGTTAATTGTATGCTTGTGAATGAAGTTGGATAATGATAATTGTATGCATGTTATCTTCTTTACTTGAAATATATGTAGTTTTGCTTGTTCATGATGAACTATGTGAAGAAGGTGATAATGTTGATTGTATACATGTTCAATGGTGATGAATATATGTATGTTGTATGTATGTGCAATTGTTGATGTGTGCATACTTGATTAAATGGTTTTGGTGGTGATTGCATAATTGATGCATGGTTGTGGTGATGATTGCATAGTTGTATATGCATGTTTTAGAGAATTGTGTATGAGCATATGTATTGAGTCAAGTCATATGTTCATGCATTCATTGTTGAGGTGGCGGACGTATGTCCAAAGTGTAAGGCAGGTGTGAACCTTACACTCGATGTGTTTGTTGCATCGGAGGTGACGACCTTGAGGTGACTTGGTACCACATGCATCTAGATGAGTCTAGAGACATTGCATGAGTTGTTTGTGAGTCGAATTGCATTTGAATTGTGGATGATGATTGTGTTTGGAGATTGATTATTTGACTTGGTCGAATTGCGATATGTGTGTGATACACTCGAATTTTGTGAACTTGAAATGATGCCTATGAATGATATTGAATGAGATAAATGTGGAGATACTATAAGTATATGTTTGGCAATGTTGTTTATCATTCTTGAATATATGATCATTATTTCAATGTTCTTGTTTATCTGTTTATGGATTATGATGATGTAATGCTAACCCTCAGTGGTTTACCACCTGCCCTTCCGTATGGACGGGTAGATGGAGTGCAGGATGCTTAGTTGCTTTGATGTTGCCGAGGAGCGGGAGTTCCTCGTTCTTGTGCAAGTGTCTAGATTAGGGCTCTGATCTAGGGTGTCCTTGCATGTTATTTTCTTTTATGACTATGTTGTTTTGAGGCGTTGAGATATTGTTATTATGAGTTTGAGATCATGTATTTATTATTATGAGATTTTGGAGATGTTAATTATATGGTTTACATATATTCCGCTGCTAGTTTTATGTAATTTGATAATTTATACATGTATCCTGGATTTTGTTTGATGACGTAGCATCTATTTCTTGAATATATCTGATGTATTCTCGCGTTTATCGCTTATTAGAAATAGGGTGTTACAACAACTACTTCGACTTCAGTGACTCATCAACAACGACAACTACTGAACCAAAAACAACAACAGCTCGACCAACAACAACAACATCTATGCAACGACAACAACTACTAATGCAATATGCATGTGATACCATTTTACGCGCGTTGAATGACAAACATTCCAGGGCATGAGCCCTCATCTTAAATCTTTCACCAAGTGTGTCCTTGCAACATGTAGTACCAGAGATGATTTGTTCAGGTAAGAATGTTTCTTATGACCATTTACGTGTTTTTGGATGCAAAGCTTTTGTGAAGAGTCAGCTGTGTGTGTTTTTAGGCTATGGCCTAGATGGAGTTGGTTACAGGTTGTATGATCCTATTTTGAAGAAACATATCAGATGTTGTGAGGCTGAGTTTATTGAAGATCAGCGGTTGAAAGACATTGATAGAGTTATTGTTAATGGTCCAACTAATGATGAAGACCGTGAAATTTGTCATGAGGGAGAGGTGCAATCTGAGGTTGAGTCTGTTGCACAGATAAAATCCACCCATGATAGAAATCCTTTGTTGAGGTACACCGTTGAAGGAGCTGCCATTGCAATTAATGATAGAGCACCTAGTTTTGATTCTCAAAAAATGAAGAATTTTGATGTTTGTGGCATAGTTTTAAAAACCGGACCGGTCGTCGACTCGGCAAGGGTGTCGGGTCACTAAGTCAATGGTCAAACCACTTGGTCACTAGTTGAACCGCATGACTAACTCGGTTTGAACCGAATAACTCGGTTGTATGACTCGGTCATATCATTTTCTTGTATAAGTATTAAACTGAATTGAATCAGATGCTTCGGTCTCAAAATAAAGCACATACTTAAAAACAATATCATACTAAATTTAATTTTCATTTTATAAGCCATACAATATCAACCTCTCAGTAAAAAAAGTCATAAAATATCAAGATTAAACAATATCATACTAAATTTAATTTTCATTTTTATTTGTTACTTTTGTTGATACGGGAGTATATTTTGTGAACATATATATCATGGAACATTAAAATTAGGCCTATGTTTGATAAGCCCATCAGACCATAAACACAAACCCTAGATATCCACTAACAAGACCAACATCAACATAAGAAAGTATGTTTCTTCCCCAGCACCAGCCGCCTCACACAACAACAGTGTTGTTCAATTTTTTTTCTTCGATTTTTCTGCTTCTTTGCAGCTTAATCAAACCACATTCCCATTCCATTTACCAGTTTACAATCGAGCATCCAACATTTCTTCTCTTCTATTTCTTGTTTTATGTTTTTTTTTTATTTTTAAATCTGAGTATTGAATCGGTCCGGTTCTGTAAACCGGCCGATTCACCGGTTCTTACCGGTTTCCGCCGAACCATGCCGGTTTACACCGGTTTGATTACATGACCGATCCAACATATAGATCGAACTGCACACCCCACCGGTTCATAGTCTGACTGGTTCAACCGGCCGGTCGGAGCCGGTTTTTAAAACTATGGTTTGCGGCATAGTTGTTAGAATGACAACTGATTGCCCCACTTGAGTCGTGAGGGGGAGAATTGTTGGATGCATCCCTCCTCAAGTGGGGGCTACACATTTCTTTAAGAAAAAGAATAAAAAAAAAATGTGTGTTGTGATTGGTCTTTTGTGCCACGTGTTTGTGTGTGAATGGGTTTAACACATGTGTTATTATATATAATAAAGGGAATTGATTTCCCTAGTTAGTGCGTGAATTGCAAAAAGTTTGGCAGCCGTACTTGAAAACAAACAGAGAGAGTTACGAGAACAAGAGGAATATTGTTTTGGTACCGGTGACAAAAGTGTGTTCGGCAAACAATCTCTGTTTCGGCTGAAATTTGAGTATGTTGTTTTTGTTACCTAGTTTGATACTTAGATAATTTTTCAAAGTAGTTTTGTCTTCTCTTTGTGTCTGTTTGGGATACCAATTTAGAGTTTGCTCTCTGGTTGTTAGAATCATCATAGTTGGACGATTATTTGATGATTGTCAATTCCTAGAGATTTATGAATACATTGATTGTAACCATTATTGTGATAGTGGAAAATTTTGGCGGACTAGGTCCCGTGGTTTTTAGTCTCTCACATTGAGAGTAGTTTTCCACGTTAAAATTCTGGTATTCTCATTTACAGTTTTTACTCCTTTTATTGTTGTTGTTGGCTGTGCTGGTAAATTGGATTGTTTAGGTTCCACAAAAAGAGATAATTTAAGCTTTCGCATATTCCGCTTTGCGCACTCTGATCCCAACAGGGGCAATGTGAACCCTTAAGTGTTGATGTTTATGCTTGTAGGCGAGCTAATATTGGACCGGAAACATATGTGTAGATTATGGGAGTAGGACCCATTGGACTTGTTATAATGCTTTTGGCTCGCGCTTTTGGGGTACCTAGGATAGCCATTGGGGACGTGGGTGCGCTTTAGGATCGGCTCATTCAAGTATATTGAATCTGAAGTTTGTTTACATCTTCTATATTTTCTTCTATATCTGTCATTACGGTAATTTTCATATAAGTTAAGTGGTTACTGATATTGTTTAGTCCACAATGATTTTGATAGGAAACATTTGAAGTTAGGCGTGTCGTAACCAATACTAAGAGTGTTTTACCAAGAGCTATTTTAAACAAAGTTCTCTAGAAATAGTTGTAGAAAAAAAAAATTATGGAAAGTTTATAGGTACTTGAAAGTTTATAGATATTACATGTAAGCCTAGTGTGGAGCTTAGTTGTTCATACTTTTTACTTGCAATCCCAGCTGGAGGTGACTTGCTTGGCATGTTACTCTTCATTTGCAGGTCTAGTTGTTTTTTTAGCCTTATCATCTAATGGGGAGAGTTTGCTTTGAGCAGTAGGGTTTCAAATTTTCTTGGTTCATACTAATGTGTTTTGTATGTCAAATTGAAGAAGCATTGGTTAGTCTCAACATCAAGACCTGGTTCCAAGAATCGTAAGTTGTTCTTGTTAAGTGGTATTTCTCTATCTGTTAGCATCAAGAGGTGCAATCATTGGTGCCATGACAAGAAGTATGCGATATATGGTTTCAATACCAATATCTTTGTTGATTTGTTTCCTTTATTTTGTTTAGCCCTTAATGACTTCATTTTGTGCTTTTGTCCATGGTGTTTAAGACTTCATGTGATCTTCAAAATCCATCCTATTTTCATTTCGATCCTATTTTGGCAATCGTACCATTTCCTGTGCTTCCTCTTTCTCCAAACTACCAGATGAGGCTTGGCATACCGTATCAAGTACTTGACACTGCTTTCATCATGGTGATTATTAATAATGAAAATTACAAATGCAACTCTGGCCGATCTAAAAGAATCCAGAAAAAATGTAGAGTGTGCACAAACAATCTATAATTGAAACCATAAAACAAATGATTATGCGAAGGATAAATCAAACAAAGAACTCGAAAAAACCTTAGATGAAATCCGAACCCAAAAAGAGGATAGAGAAGAAAACAAAATTCATAGTAATATTAATTTTAATTGAAATTATTATTTTTACTTTTCACCAGATATTTGAAAAAGTGCAATTATAAAAAAAATAAATCTCTCAAATGTTTAATGTACAGCAAAAAAGGCATGTGCCTTTGATACAATTAGTATCTTTACCCGTCAACTTTACAACAAAAATTACCCTAGTCATTTAGACATGTTCCCATAACAAATCAATATCCAAATAGGTCCCCCAAAAGACCCTAAATACCTCTGTATATAAAGATTGAAATTGACATTCAAATTGGATGGGACTATATCTTCTAATCAACCATATCAAATTTTTTCATGTGGATCGGAAGTTACAAGACTAAAATTGTTTGTCATAGAAAAAAGGTTAGAATGCAATCGTTCTTTTTGCTTTCTTTTTATTTCCATTTTCAAGTCGTGATCCAATTGTATTTTTTTTTACCAAAGGAAACTTAACTAATATCATTTATTAAAATATGTTCAATACAAAGAGGACACATCTCAAAAACATGATACCTGGCACAAGAACAGGCTGTCGTAGCAAGTGTATGAGCTGTCATGCTCGCTTGTCGCCTAACAAACTTTAACTCAAAGTTGGAATGCAAAACTAACATAGACTTAATAATAGAAACTAAAGCATGAAACTCGAAAATTCCACGACCAGGGGAAGAGATATAATCTACAAGCATAAGTGAATCTGATTCCAAAACCACTATATGCCACCCTTTATCAATAGCTATCCGAATAACATGTTGTAGAGTCCAAGAATGTAATCAGGGTCAAGATCCTACATAGGATCGGTCGGCTGGTGAAGGAACATAGACACGAGGGACGTAATACAGTTCGTAAGAACCCACTCAAGGGAAAACTTGTAATTATACATATACACATACAATCATAAAAGTTATAATACAACAAAATAATAAAGGGTCTTGTTAACGAGTGCTTCCGGGGGCACTCTTTAAGCATTCCAAAAGAAGAAATTATTGCACACAAAAAGTCAAACATTTCAATTCTCCATGCATTCATTACATAATTTTCAAATAAAAGTTACCTTTTAAAAGTCTTAACCCCGAAGGCACTGGTTAACATTTCCCAATAATAAATCATAATCATCATTCCTCAAATTCATAACAACAAAGATGAGAGTTCATAAAGTAGCTTAATATCCAAAAGACTAAGCTTATAAATACTCAAAATAGAAGTTCATAAGTACTAATAAAAAGAAACTACCATGTTCAAAATAAGTTTCTCAAAAGACAATCCATAGAAACTAGACTACCCATCTAAGCCTGAGACATTATTCAATCCCATGTCAAGAGGATAGTCATCATTATATTCATCTTCATTTTCTTCCACTTCAACATCATCATCTTCTTCTTCTTCGTTAATGGACGGAAGCTCCAAATCATCACTAATACTAGTATCTTGTCCAATTTCAAATGAGATGTCATCTTCTCCATCTTCATCATCCTCCATCTTCTTCTTCTTCTTCTTCTTCTTCTTCTTCTTCTTCTTCTTCTTTTCTTTCCAATTTTGAGTTAACCATCACAAAAACAACCTTATTAATTGCGAGTTGCTTGAAGTGATTCCTCTTCTTAGTGTGAACATAAATGATTTTATTTATAAGATGAATTAAAACATAATAGATACTTCAATTGGAATACATTTTGTTCAAATAATTCAAAAATTCAACCTTTCAAATGAACACCAATTCCGTTCACACCCATATTAGCTACATGTCAAACTAAGTACTTTCATAGCAAACCACTGCAACTCCTGATGTTCACTTCAATAAGATTCCCACCATTGAGTTGGTGTTTTAGTTTCAAGTGCATATGTAGTAAACTCACTACCAAATTTCCCATCTCTCACTTTGAAAACCTTAAGTTGCTGATAAAATTTGGATCTTTTTCCAGCATCATCAACCATTCTATGCAAACATGCATACATGACATTGACAATCTCATCATCAATTGTGAATTTAGGAGCAAAACATAACATAGGGTTCAAGAAAAGGGAATTATAGGTAAAAAAGGGAAAATAATTGAATCACATATAGGCATAATGTTTAATCAAAAGCATCAAATTGAATAAGCAAAAGAATATAGTGAAAGGTTACCTCATAATGAGCAAAACCGCAAGTGCACGGTTCTACCAATGTAGTAATAAAAGATATCGTTCCGACAGGGAGTTATGAATTCAATTAACTTTCAACAATGATTAGAAAAAACTAAAGTTATAAAGTTTGGATTTTTAATTAAAATAAGAATAACAATAATAAAAAGTACCTCGGGATTATTGGTCCATCTTAATAACAAGTCCTTCATAAACAAACCTTAAACCGGTAATTTTATATTGGTCCCACTTTCTAAAGACAAGTTTCTCTTAAGCCTATCATATCTCCTTTCGGTCTCAGTGAGTGTGTTCCTCTAACAATCACTGCTATTCTCATGGTTGATTGTTATTGGAATCCTTGAAGCTCGAAACTTTATATGTCTCATGGTTTGCTAGATTATTCTCATGTTTCGCAATTCTTGTCTAATTTCACTTGTTCCAATATCAAAGCTCCGCTGTTGCATTATGAATTGATATTTATGATGATGAATTAACAAATACTAACTCCTCCGCGTTCGCTTCTTAAGTTTGGTATTTGTTAATTCATTATAAGATCGGTGAAATTAGATTAGAAAGTGAGATTATATAAAATCAGGGTTTATGGTTTGGTTTGATTAGGATTATGTCATTAAGACTTATCCAACAATCCCAAGACAAGAAGAGTCTACTCACTAACGTTCATTGTAGACATAGAGAAGAAGAAGAAGAAGAAGAAGAAGAAGAAGAAGAAGAAGAAGAATAAGAACATAAAATAAAGGTTGATCTTTTATTAATGAAAACAATTGTCACTTATTATTTCCCATAACAAAAGATGAATTGTTGTGATAACTAGCTACTCTATTTATAGTTTACAATGATTTAAGCTCTAAGAAATACATCACTATAATTAATAATAGCGCCTGCAGTAGCGAGGAATGGCCTTCCTAGAAGGATTGGAATTTCATAATCGTCCTTGATGATTACTACCACGAAATTAGCTGGGATATAAATTTTTCCCATCTTAATGGGGATATCCTCAAGAATTCCGGTCGGATAGATAATGGAACGATTGGCCAACTGCAAGGTCATCTTACTGGGTTTCAAATCACCTATACCAATCCTCTTCAAGAGGGACAAGGGCAACAAGCTAACACTAGACCCTAGATCACACATGGCTTTATCAATGGTTTCCTTCCCAATCACACAAGTGATGGAAAAACTACCGGGATCTTTGAGCTTTGGAGGCAATTTCTTTTGTATGATAGCACTACATCCTCTTGTTAGAGTTATTGTCTCATTATCCCCTATTTTTCTTTTCTTTGATAAAACATCTTTCAAAAAATTTGCATAAAGAGGCCTTTGAGACAAAGCTTTAGTAAAAGGAACATTGATGTATAATTTTTTCAGCATGTCTACAAACTTTTTAAATTGTGCATCTAGGTTAGGTTTAACAAGCCTTTATAGAAAAGGAATTTTTGGCTTATAAGGTGTTGGGACAATTGGCTTCTCACTCTCTCCTATGGCATTCTCACCCTATGAATTCACTCTCTATCTCACCCTCAATTATCTTGGATTTCTCAATGGAGTTCTCTAATTTCTTACCATCCCTAAGTTTAATAGCATTTATACGGCCCTTGGGGTTGATTTCAGTTTGACTCGGAAAGACTCCGGGGGTTCGAGAGGAAGTAGCCACTTGTTGGGCTACTTGAGAGATTTGAGTTTCAAGCATCTTGTTATGAGTAGCAAAAGAGTCCACTTTAGATGTAAGCTTGACAAGAGAGTCTTTCAAAAATCCAGTTTGATTTTTAAGTTCTTGAAATTGCTTGGATTGATCCATAACACATTTTTCTAGTAAAATTTCCAAGCTAGATTTTTGAGGGACTATTTGGTTGTTGCACAATCGGGTGGTGTTGTTTGTTGTCCAAAGGGATTTTGAGGAGTTTTATTGAATTTTTTTTGATTTTGCCTCACCCCTTGGTTATATTGAGCATATTTAAATTGCTCATTACTTTCAACAACACTACCTAGTTGTCATTCAACACCAATATGACCCAATATTCCACAGACTTCACAAGGTGGTGAAACAGAAGTAGGTGCGACAACGCTTACACTTAATTTATCAATTATTTTGAAAAAGTGTGTCCACCTTAGCAAATAGATGATCAAGGGTAGAAAATTTGTACATACCTGCCTCTTTTTTTTAGAGGGTGGAAGAGCAACAATAGTGACGGATCTCTCACTTTTCCACTGATAATAGTTTTGGGTCATGTCCTCGATCAAAGCATATGCTCCTGTGTAAGTTTTATTCATCAAAGCTCCACCTGCAGCTGCATCAACATTCATTTTTGTGGTAAACAAAAGACCATTATAAAAAGTATGGATAATAAGCCACTTCTCTAGACCATGATGGGGGCAAAGCCTAAGCATTTATTTGAAACGCTCCCACGCATCGTAAAGAAATTCTCCATCTTCTTGAGTAAATCGTATTATTTGATTCCTTAATTGAACAATTTTACTTTGGGGAAAGAATCTGGCAAGGATTGCTTGCCTCATTTGGTCCCATGAAGTAATAGAACCAACTTTCAATGAATGAAACCAAACACTAGCTCTTTTCCTTAAGGAAAAAGGAAAGAGGTGCAGCCTTACGCCTCTGGGTTTGCCTTCAAGGTTCCACTGAGTCTTAAAAAATTTGAAACATGAAGATTCGGGTCCTCAGTGGGTGATCCGAAAAATTGATTTTGCTGCACTAAGTAAATAAGTGCAGACTTTATTTCAAAATTATTACCCTCAACCGTTGGGTACACAATAATAGCATGTGGCTCTTCCGTATAAGGGGTTGCATAGTCTTTAAGAG
This sequence comes from Medicago lupulina, assembly GCA_958299785.1. Taxonomy (NCBI): domain Eukaryota; kingdom Viridiplantae; phylum Streptophyta; class Magnoliopsida; order Fabales; family Fabaceae; genus Medicago; species Medicago lupulina. Next base: position 45,671,685 of record OY283146.1, on the reverse strand, counting down.
TGTGTTCCTCAGCCATATCAGTATTATTTTGTGTTCCTAAGAAGTTAATGGTAAAAAGAAAGAAATAGAAAAGATAAAAAGGAAAGAAAGAGAGAAGAAGAAAAAGAAAAAGAATATTTTATTTATATATATATATATATATATATATATATATATATATATATATTTAACCACTTGTCATACCCTCATTTTGGACCTAAAAATACTCGTTCAAATTTCCTTTCTGTTTCTGATTATTTCAAATTCACTATGTCTATTTCACAATTTTCTATTGTGCTTCAAACGCACATTTTGCTGTTTCCGTCTCTAATTCTCTTGCATATAAAACCATCCAAAGTGTTTTTCTTGCATTGCAAGTCATTAAGAAAGGGTTCTAAAGCCGTTGCATATTTTCCTACATTTTATTCCAATTTTTTGCATAAAATCATACAAAAGGGTATTTTGGTCATTCCTACAAAGGAACCCATTTTAGTCCCTACAATTTGTCCCTGAGTCTTTTCAACTTGTCTGCATGAATCATTAATCAAATTTTGTCCAAAAATCATCTTAGTTTTGCATTTGAGTCAGTCCGAGTCAGTCTGAGTCGTTCTAGTCCCTAGGGGCATTTTGGTCTTTTCACATCAATTAATTTTTGGCAGAGAGGTATTTTAAAATACCTCATTTTGGTAATTTGTTCGTTTTAGTCCATTTTATTGTTTTTTTACTGTTTCACTTTACGTTTTCCAAATTACATTTTACCAATTTTATTTTGATTTTTTTTGCAAGTAAGTCCAAATTTTTGTGTTAATTGCAAATATGTCCAGTTTCTAATTTCAAAACAGTCCAATTCCTTTTATTTTTCAAAACAGTCCAATTCAGTTTTAATTTCAAAGCAGTCCAAATTCCTTTTTAATTGCAGTTCAGTCCTTATTTCTTTTCAAATTGTATTTTAGTCCTTAAGTCTTTACAGCTCAGATCAAAGGGCCACGCAAGCAAGTACCAGTCCAGGTGTCAAAATCTCACTGGTCCAGAAGCCACATGGCAGCCTATATAAGGCCGGTTACTGTACCAGTCAGAAGAGAGGTCCACAGAATCAATGCCAAGTCACAAACAACTCACAAATTTCTCTCTCCATTCAGTTGGATCAAATCACAACAAACTCAGAAAGGTTGAAGAACAAGTTCACAACCCCTAACCGTTTCAGAAGCAAATTGAGCCAAAATCAATGGAACTCACGTGTAGCTCTCAGAGATTCAACTGAATCTTCATCACTAAGCCGATGTTTCTGCAATTCAAGCATTGAATCCATTGCCAGAAGCAACGAATTCAACACGATCACAGAAACCCTAAGATTGAGAAGAAGAAGAGGGAAAGAATTTCAAAGATTCTGAACCGGTTAAGAAGAAGAAAGACAAATCACCAGTTTATTTCCGGATTTCAATCCCAAAATCAACAAATAGAATCAAGATCGAAGAACTCTGAAGATTCTAGGTCAAATCTCCGAATAAAACACAAGTGAGAATCAAGACTTACCTCTTTCTTGTTTAAAAACAACAACGAATCCGAATCAGTGTAAATCCGTAGAGAATTCGAAGAGTTTTGGTTCAAAAATCATGAAACCCTAAAAAATCTTTGAAAACCGTGAAGATTCCAAGGTTTACAACGAGTATCAACCGTTGTAAACCAATGAATCCGCAAGCAAAACCATTTAGAAAAAGATTTGAACCAAAAACAGAACCAAAACCATTCGAAATCCGTGAACAAGAATTCCAGATCTACGGTGATTCAGTTAATGCATGTGAATTTTAGTGTCAGATTCATGTTTAGAATGATAGGACGAAGGGATTAAGCCATAATTTGTGAATTTCTGGGTTGATTTGTGTTAATTAGGGTTAGGGTTTCGTAGCCTCGCCGACATGAGAAGAGAGAAGAGAGAAGAGAAGAAAGAGAAACATTGCGTAAAAATGAACAAGAACCGGGTTAGAACCTTTTATATAAGCGCTGGACCGGGCGGGTTTTGACCCGATCCAGCGCCCCACGCTTTGGACTGTTTGATCTAGATCCTAATGGATCCAGATCAATCCAATGCCCTAGAGGCGTTCTGGAGATCCGGATCCATCCACCTGTGTGGGTTTGGGCCGGGTACCCTAGGCTTTTTTGCTTTCTTTTCAGTTTCCTGACTTTCTTGCTATGTGCACCCCTGTTCTTGCTATTTGGACCACCTGTGCGTTTTAATTTCTTTACAAAAATCTCAAAAAAAATTACTATGTGTTCTTGATATGTTTTCGACAGTTTTGTGATATTTTTACATGTTCAAAATTGATGGAAATAATATGTGTTAATTTCTCTTTTGATTTGTATATTTTGTGTGTTTTTGTGTGAATTTTCTCGTATGATTTTTGATTCAAAATTTGTCATGCGATATTGATGTTTGGCACTTAATTTTATGATGAATTTACCTCTGATTTTGTGCTAATTCATTCGATTGTGTTAGTTGATTTTTGTTTACAATTTTGCAGTATTTTCAATCTTGTTAGTTTAATTGATTAGCTTTTGTCTTGCAAGTTTACATGTTAGCTTCCAAATTTTGTAAAGTTTATTTCTTTAGTTTCTTGCTTTGTAAGTAACGTTAGTTTGCATGCATTTTTCTTCCCATTTTTTCATACCTTGTTTAACATTTTTACTATCACTTCATATTGTTTCACTAACCGTTTTATGTTTCGTGCATATTGAAAGTTCCATTTCATCTCCATTCCTTTAAGTTTAGGTTTCATTCAATTTTCCAATTCTTAGGTAGTTTCTCTATTTTAAATTCTTGCAAGACCATGGAATGTAAACTAGGGCCAATGTAAAGGACAATGGACACTATAATGATGTACACCGACACAAGCACCGACACGCACACACGTTGTATGATCTAACGCTAGGTGTATGTTTAGGAAGCGCGAAACTTAGAAAAAATCTTTTTTCCAAAAAGTGTTAACAATTCTATCACTTGAAAACCTTTTTCAATAAACCTTGGAGCCAAAACTCCATTGTATTTTCCTTTCTTTTTTCTTAATCAAACCCAAATGAAAATAATTCTTACTTAAACCTTTTTGTAAATAATTGACCAACCTTAGCGTTTATTTTCTCAAGCCTTTACGGCCTCTTTCTCTTCTTCAAAACCTTCTTTTCTAAAAAACTAAAATCAATCAAAACTCACAAAGCTTTTTCGAGAGAGAACTACATGGAGTTTGATCCCTTAAAAGGGTATGTAGGCAAGAGGTCAAAACCTCTCCAAGTCCAATAAAAATAAAATCCAAACACTTCTTCCCCCCATTCTTAAAAACAACTCTTTTCAATAAATAGTGTCAAAAGTAAAGCGTAAAAAATAAATCTAGAAAAACGGCTCCTATAGAATACTATAGTCGTCACGGGTGCCTAACACCTTCCCGTAGCGAAAATTGCCCCGAACTTAGAATTTCTAAGGGTTTTCTCCATTTTATAAAGTTTGGATTTTTAATTAAAAGAAGAATAACAATAATAAAAAGTACCTCGGGATTATTGGTCCATCTTAATAACAAGTCCTTCACAAACAAACCCTAAACCGATAATTTTATATTGGTCCCACTTTCTAAAGACAAGTTTCTCTTTAGCCTATCACATCTCCTTTCGGTCTTAGTGAGTGTGTTCCTCTAACAATAACGCCTATTCTCATGGTTGATTGTTATTGGAATCCTTGAAGCTCGAAATTTTATATGTCTCAAGGTTTGCTAGACTATTCTCATCTTTCACAATCCTTGTCTAATTTCACTTTTTCCAATATCAAAGCTCCACTGTCGCATTATGAATTGATATTTATGATGATGAATTAAAAAATACTAACTCCTCCGCGTTTTCTTCTGAAGCTTGATATTTGTTAATTCATTATAAGATCGGTGAAATTAGATTAGAAAGTGAGATTATATAAAATTAGGGTTTATGGTTTGGTTTGATTAGGATTATGTCATTAAGACTTATCCAACAATCCCAACACAAGAAGAGTCTACTCACTAACGTTCATTGTAGACATATAGAAGAAGAAGAAAAAGAATAAGAAGAAGAAGAAGAAAAAGAATAAGAAGAAGAAGAAGAAGAATAAGAAGAAGAAGAACATAAAATGAAGGTTGATCTTTTATTGATGAAAATTGATTTTGTTGCACTAAGTAAATAACTGCGGGCTTTATTTCAAAATTATTACTCTCGACCATTGGGTATACAATATCAGCATGTGACTCTTCCGTATAAGGGGTTGCATAGTCTTTAAGAGTGTGTTCCTCAGCCATATCAGTATTATTTTGTGTTCCCAAGAAGTTAACGGTAAAAAGAAATAAATAGAAAGGATAAAAAGGAAAGAAATAGAGAAGAAGAAAAAGAAAAAGAATATTTTATTTTTTATATATATATATATATATATATATATATATATATTTAACCACTATTAAAAAAAGTTAATCAAATTGCAATAACTCCCCGGTAGCGGCGCCAAAAACTTGATGAGCAAATCCGCAAGTGCACGGTTCTACCGATGTAGTAATAAAAGATATCGTTCCGACAGAGAGTTATGAATTCAATTAACTTTCAACAATGATTAGAAAAAAGTAAAGTTATAAAGTTTGAATTTTTAATTAAAAGAAGAATAACAATAATAAAAAGTACCTCGAGATTATTGGTCCATCTTAATAACAAGTCATTCACAAACAAACCCTAAACCGATAATTTTATATTGGTCCCACTTTCTAAAGACAAGTTTCTCTTTAGCCTATCACATCTCCTTTCGGTCTCAGTGAGTGTGTTCCTCTAACATTCACGCCTATTGTCATGGTTGATTGTTATTGGCATTATGAATTGATATTATGATGATGAATTAACAAATACTAACTCCTACGCGTTCGTTTTCTTAAGCTTGGTATTTGTTAATTCATTATAAGATCGGTGAATTTAGATTAGAAAGTGAGATTATATAAAATTAGGGTTTATGGTTTGGTTTGATTAGGATTATGTCATTAAGACTTATCCAACAATCCCAACACAAGAAGAGTCTACTCACTAACGTTCATTGTAGACATATAGAAGAAGAAGAAGAAAAAGAATAAGAAGAACATAAAATAAAGTTGATCTTTTATTGAGGAAAACTATTGTCACTTATTATTTTTGAAAACAAAAGATGAATTGTTGTGATAACTAGCTACTCTATTTATTGTTTACAATGACTTAAGCCCTAAGAAATACATCACTAGAATGTTCCAGAAGAAACCATGGACTTTTAGGTTAGAAATAAACTAATAGGTAGCTTGTACATGAAGCAAAAGCAGCAAAAGGGAATCATGGGACATGGCATGGCACGGCCGTGTGAGATATGGCACGGGCCGTCCCAAGCTTCTGACTTGGGGGATGCTATATTTTTGTGCTGAATCTCGTATTTTCCAGCCCGAATCAGCTCCTAATCCTCTTTCTTTTGCTCCAAGACTGAATCTATCAAATATTTGTTCCTGAAATATAATAATATGCAATTGAAGTAAAATAGATCTAAAAGGAAATAATATTTAAATAAAATAAACCTAAATCTAAATAAAACGAAATCAAATATAATATTAAAATAATTATTTAATGACTCATCACCTCATAGCAACCCCATTAAAGTTTGTTCGAATCTTATCTTTAGCATAATCCATCTCTTCATAAATATATCCCATGGCTGCCTTTTCATCCGAGTCCACAATGCGGAACACTTTAACAAGTGGGAAAGCACCCCTCAGACAGTTCAAAATATCCTTCCAAAATAACTTATTTAAAACAGCCTTTTGCACAATCTTTCCATCTTTACTCTTAGAAAATTTGCTAGTCTTCCACTCTTTTGAGTTGAACAAATTAATAAGTTCACTTCGATGTTCATTCAAACACCCCAATGTAACAAGAGGTAGAAAAACAAATGATTGCCGGTCGAATCAAAACAACATTGTGAGTAAACTTATGCAACAAAGATATAAGACTTGTCCTTCCATAAATATAAATGGTGATCTTTTTATCGGGCAGTTATATCTTTACGGAGAGGGATCGTCTTCTCAAAATCCTCCAACATCAAGTCAATACAATGAGCCGAACATGGTGTCTAACACAAATGTGGCCTCTTTTCCATCAACAACTCACCAGCTGCGTTATAATTTGTTGCATTGTTCGTAACTACCTGGACAACATTTTCTTCTCCATCCTCTTCAACAACATCATCTATCATCTTAAAATTTTTATCAACAGTCTTGATTATGTAAGATGCATCAATGGACTTTAAAAAATTCCCTTAGGACTATGTACCAAAATATTCAATATAGTTCTTCTTCTCAATATAGTTATTCTCCTCCTATCAGTCCAACCATTAGTCATAATTGTGCAACTATATTTCTCCCAAACAACTCTATGTCCTACCAAATCCTTGCTAATTTCACTATAAAAATAATCCAAATATTTAACTCTAATCTCATGATAAAAGGGTGGCTTAAATCCTAAACCATGTTTTGCAACATATTCAAATATCTTAAAATACTCATCAGACCTTGCAACATTAAATGGAATAGCATTATTGAAAATAAATAAATAAATAAATAAAAGAGCAATAGCCTTACAAGCATCTACGCAATCTTCCTTCTTAAATGCACCATTGATTGTGGTTTGTTTAATTGTAGTGATTCCTCTTTCAAAAATGTCCTCAGGTGCTATATCCCTTACACTTTTTCTTTTTCCCCTTCCACCATGAACAACCTCAAGATCAACATTAGCACCATCTTTTTCACCTTGAACGTCAACTAACACATTAGCAATTTCTCTTGTAACTGATAAACCTTATCCTACATAGCTTTCTTGAAATTCGAAGGAACTGCTGGACAAGACTTAACTTCTCTACTAGTTCCAAACAAATGATGCTTCACTCTGTAAGCACTTCCTGTAAAAGTAAGCTAAAGAAATCTACACTTCACGCTTCTTAACTCTGCTTCAATAGAATTAACATACTGCCATGTTGTGAGCTTACTTTTTAGTGGAAAAAGCCAAATTTTTAAACCCAATTTTATGTCGAAACTCTCCCTATAAATACCACTTCTCTCATTCATAATTTCTCATTCAAAACGAAGCGGTTCAAGAGGAAGGCAAGCACCGAGAGATTCAAGGGAGGAGTTCTCTCATCACTCCAAGTCTCTAGGGTATATTTTATTTCTTTTGTAATTTGTCTTTGGTTACCATGAGTAACTAATTCTCTTTAGGCCAGGGTTCTAAGATAAACCTCTATTATGTTTGTTGGATATTTTATTTAATTTAAAGTATTTACTCAGTTATTTTACTACTACTATTTAATTTTAGTGTCGTGCGTAAGATTTGTCTACATACCCTGAGATAAAAATACTTTTGGAAGGTGGCATACCTAATATTAGTGAATACCTGCCCGAACCTGAAAGTAACTAGTACAACGAAGTCGGTCATTAGTGAAACAAGTGACTCCTACGAGTGGACACTCGGTTTTGACTACCTTGGTGCCCAAGCCTTCCCTTCAAGAACAGTCAAATTAGCAACTTTCCATGCGGACTGTGCGTGTACAAACAACCCCTCAGTGATCCAGAAACAACACCCTATAGACATTACATTACAGCTATTTGTGACCCAACTTTTTTCAACGTACCCAAAAAAATATTGGTTTCTTTACAACTTTAAACTTTTTTCAACTTTATTTCTGCTTGTTATTCATCTCATATTGTATATACAATTGTTCTCAAATATTCGTTTATCACTGACATTGGAAGATTTGATTCAAACATTAACTTTAGAGCTCTATGACATGTTTCTCCAAGACTTCCTTTATCTCTGACATCGTATAGAAATATTCCATACTTCTACAATTTTTATTTTCATGTACTAAATCACTATTCCAAACATCAATATAAGATCGGTCACAATCACTAATTTAAATTATCTTCGAAGCAATGACTGATACGAGGACTTATGTTTCACCAAATTAAACATAGAATGGTTTAGGGTTATACATATAAAGATTTTAGAAATAGGATTTAAGGTAAATAACTACTTAGAGTGATCAATTTAAATTGATGCAATATAAAATTCATAAACATTATTCAGAACGTCTATCTTTTCATCATTTTAGTATTATTACATAAAAATAAAAAATAAAGAAAAACGAGTCGATACAAGGTTTTTAATATTTTTCAATATTGTATAAAAATATGAATGAACAACACATTTTTTTTTAATAGAAACCCGAGAATATGTAGAAAAAGGAAATTTATAAATCAAATGCATTAAGTTTGCTTTGCTAAAAAAAATTGAGAAAAAGGAAATTGTCTTACGTATAGCATACATTTACATCTATTAGAGGAAGTAACCCACATCAACACGACAACATCATTGTGATATTCAAGATCAAACTCTCTTATTGTTGCAAGCAGGACACTTGTGTGTGTGTCTATATATATATATATATATGGTTTTGCTAGAAGACACCTTTTATGAATGTGTGTTTTAGCAAGTTTATAACTAAAAAGTGGAAATCACACCTTAAAGTGTGGTGCTAAAAGACATCTTCATGGGTGGCTTCTAGCATAACTCTCACACACACACAGATATATAAAATAAAAGAGATCCTTTCAAGGTATAGATATATGTTATCCATGGTTACCTTACCTTTGGTACTTCATCGATTTGATTATTAGATATATGATAATTTTTTTATGAATATTTTTATTACCATCTGCACATTAACCTTCATCCATTAGTCCGACATTCAAACTAGATCTGCAAATCTGGACAATTTTGAGAAGAAAAAAAAAAACTAACTATGTATTAGATCAGACCAAGCTATTAGATTGAGAATTCTATCCGGTTAATCAAATTTAAAGGGCACAATTTCACAATTAGGTTAATTTGTGAACTTTTTAGATGAATAAGGATCAATTACTTGTTGCTCAAAAAACAAAAAAGGATCAATTACTTGTGGACTTGAATAGGCAGTGAGATATTGAAAAATGGATTAATAAAGAGAAGTGTATCATTAGGTTTAGGGATAATGCGCTTGCACCAATGTAAGTAGATATTGAATCATGCTCCTTACCCAAATAGTTTTGCTCATTACTAAAGTAAATGTCGAAAATGCCCTGACGCGAGTTAACTTGTGCAGCGTGAGTTAACTCACGCTAGTGCAAATCTCATTTACTCTCAGCGTGAGTTAACTCACGCTAGTGTAAAACTCAACGTGAGTTAACTCACGTGAGTTAGAAATTACGCAACGTGATGGGCACTTGGACAAAGATAAAAAAAAGTGTAGAATCTAGTAGAAAGACCATAATATTATGGGCTCTTTTGATCTAATGGTTCTTATTAAGTGGACTACGACGGTGAAAAAGAGTTACTAGACCATGCAAGGGGACCTTTGCATAAAATAGCGATTTATTTGAATTTTTCTATGCTATATATCTTATTTGACAACACTTGGTAATAAATATCATATTGTAGAACAACAATTTCTTCAAATTCTGCTATGTTATAGTATGTTATTTGACAACAAAGGCGATGTGGAACAAGAACTATTAGATCAAAAGATCTCATAATATTATGGTCTTTATACTAGATTCTACACTTTTTTTATCTCTGTCTAAGTGCCCATCACGTTGTGTATTTTCTAATTCACGTGAGTTAACTCACGTTGAGTTTTACACTAGCGTGAGTTAACTCACGCTAAGAGTAAATGAGATTTGTACTAGCGTGAGTTAACTCACGCTGGGTTTCAGTGTGTTTTTTTCAACGTGACTTAAGTCACATAGCGTGAGTTAACTCACGTAACGTGAGTTAACTCAGTTGCCATTTACACTAGCATGAGTTAACATGCGTAGGGGTATTTTGGTCATTTCACTTGGGAATGAGCGAAACCATTTAGATAAAGAGTAAGATTTGTAGATATTAATTCAAAGTCCATCTACTATTGCCCCCCTTAATTGCTCATGGGGCCCCTAGAAACCAATAATATTCTCAAATCAAAATGTTACAAACCAAATCAATTAGAAGTTGAGTTCTGATTCAATCATGCATCAGATTTAAAACATTTTTTCAATGAAAAGAAACGTAAAATAACCATATTTTCCCCATAAAACATACATTAAGAACAAACACAATTAAAATTAAATAAAATACAAGATAAAGAAATTGTACATAAAGTATAACATAATGAAAACGGAGTACAACAGTTCAATGTTGACGTACATACAAAGAGATTGAACCTTCTTAACCCTTGAAGGTAAAAAACAAGGATTTTACATCATCATCATCCTTAAGAAAAAATCATTCTTTTGTCAAAAAAAATAAAAAATCATCCTTAAGAACATGCCAATAATGGCGTACAATACCATTCTCTTGTTCACATGTCGAAGTTATATAAGGGAGAAGACATGCAATCCAAAGACACTGTCTAGGTATCACGAGCTAAGTAAAATAAGGGTTTATGTGTGCTCTTCAGCTAGGACAAGTCTTTATGGAATCTATACACATTTATGCAGGTTTTAAATGCTTGTAATACTCAAATTTCACAAATAATTAATGAGGAACCATGCTTGATATGACATTAGATTATAGAAATTGTAATAATTGTGAGAAGAAATCAAAGCTTTTTTGTTTAAGATCTCAAGAAAACACATATTTCTAAAAAAAATTAAAATGTAGATGTGGCCGTTATAAGTGTCGTCCACTATGCACCACAAAATTATTCATCAAACTGTTCAAATTATCTGATCTAGTTTGATTGTTGCAGTAATGGATGAAGGTAAATATGTAGATGAGGAAGAAAATATTCATCAAATCAAATTGGCATAAATCTCACAATCAAATCGATGAAATACCAAAGGTATCCATCAATAATATAAGTTTATCTCAATCATACTATGTGAATATATCTGCATCCTTTAATTTTTTGGATGTCCATTAAGGATGCATGATTATATACCCTTTAATGCTTATTTTGCTCTACGTTCACCGTTAATTATAAGGTTGATTTGAGTTTATAGAATTAAATTGTTATTTAAAAAAAATAGTTTACGAGTTAAATTATTAGATCTAACATCATTGATTTATTGATCATCAAATTACATATTTTTTCCTTGAGGACAAGATTCTTATTCTAATTTATCTCCTTTTTTTTTACTTTCGCATCGGTTTCCGACCTACCAATGGTGGACGACTAATCCGGCTGATGCGTAGAGGCATGCGCACTGGCCAAGCGTTGTTCCCCCTGAAAATCGAACCCGGTATTCCCCGGATACGTCATTGAAAGGAGCTCCTTGCCACTAGAGCCCAAACAACTTGGTTTATTGGTACATGCTTTTGATTTTATATATAGAAAAAAGAACGGCAATCAACATCAATCTTCTATTTTCCACCTTTGCAATTATGTGCATTAATTGATTCAATCATGTTTACTGCAGTAGCAGATTCATTACGAGAGCTTGTCCAACTGCAATAATAGAGAGAATACATAGACTGTCATCGCGATTTTCGGGTGTCAAATCATTAATTGGATTTGAACCTTTCAATCATTGATGTCTCTATTTTTTTTGGGGAAGGTAAAATCGAGAAAAACCTTTAGAAATCCTAAGTTCGGGGCTGATTTCATTACGGGAAGGTGTTAGGCACCCGCAATGACTATAGTATCCTATAGGAACCGTTTTACTACGCTTTACGTATATGCTTTACTTTTATTGCTATTTGTAAAAAAAATGATTGATTTTAAGAATGAGAGGGAGAAAGTTGGATTTTATTTTATTGGACTTGGAGAGATGTGAGTCTCTTGCCTACATACCCTTTTAAGGGATCAAAATTCCATGTAGTTCTCTTCCAAAATGTTTTTTGTGGGTTGGTTCAATTTTTAGTTTTGAAAAAAAAAGGTTTTGAAGCAGAGAACGAGGCCGTATAGGCGTTAGAATTGAGAACAAGTGAGGTTAGTCCAATTTATTTACAAAAGGGATGTTAAAGTTGAGAATTAGCACTAGTTTTGATTTTGTCTTAAGAAAATGAAAGAAAAAAAGTGAGGTTTTGACCTCATTTTATTGCAAAATAGTTTGAGTTATATGTTGATTTTTTTTGATGAAGAAATTATAAGTTTTCCTAGGTTTTACGCTTCCTACACATACATCTAGCGGAAAGTCATACAACGTGTGTGCATGTGTCGGTGCATGTGTCGGTGTACATCATTATAGTCCATAGTCCTTTACATCGGGTCCTAGTTTACATTCTATAGTCTTGCATGAAATTAAAGAAAAGTAAACTATCCTAAAATATTACATGAGTCAACATAGAAAATTGCATAAAATGGCTAAAGGAAAGGAAAAAAGGTGAAAGTAATGCAATGCTAATGATATGCTTAAGGCATGAAATAAGATGGCCAAGTAGGGAAATGATAGGATGAGTAGTAATGCATGAAAGATGAAATGCACAAGTAAGTACTAAACAAATGACAACAAGGTGAAATGAACATGATCAAAAAATATCAAGCAAATTGCAAAAGAACTAATGTCAAAGATAATGCAAATGACACCAAACTAAAACCTAAAATCTAAACTAAATCCTATAACCTATGATCTTTACCCAAAACAGCACCCCTTTTTCAAAGAAAACATTTCAAGAATTAAAGAGAAATTATGAGTCACATTTACCCTAAAATCAACACATTTTAACAACAAATTACATCTCAAAATTAACAACTAAACTTGACCAAAGAGAAGCTTTCAATTAAACTTGCAAAGGGAATTTAACAAACAAAATTGTGGCATTGTGGATTGTAAGCAAACTTGTAAAATAAGGGGTCATTATTGAGCATGTGAACTAAAGGACTAGGAGTTAATTTGTAAAGCAAGAAATGATCCATTAAGTTTGAAAACCAAAGAATTAACAATTAGGCATGCAAGAATGTAGAAATAGTATGAATTCAGAGATGAACACATCACAAAAATCATATATCAAGTATCAACACCATAGAGCAAAAATTGGATCCAAAATAGTGCAAGAAAATTCACAAAAATCATATATCATGTAAATCCAAATAAAAAAATCAACGCACATGCTTTTTATCCACCTTAAAGTGTGAAAACTCCACAAAATAATAAAAACATATCAAGAAACATATAGTAATTTTTTTAGGAATTTTTTGTAAAAAAATTAGGATGAACAGGGGGCTCAAATAGCAAGCATCAAGGTGCAAATAACAAGAAAACTCAAGGAAACTGCAAGAAAACCTCAGCCCACGGGTAACAAGCCCAAACCCAACATACTAACGGATCCGGATCACCAAGGCGCCTTAGGGGCGTTGGATTGATCCGGAACTACTTGGACCTAGATCAAACGGCCACGAAGAGAAGAGAGTGGGTCGGGTTTGGGTCAACCCGACCCAAGCACGCATATAAAAGGAGTTTTTTTACCCATTTCCTTCATTTTTCCAAAACCTTTCTCTTTCTTCTTCTCTTCTTCTCCGCCGTTCTTTCTTCCCTTCACAAACCCTAACCCTAATCCGTAATTCAGTCCAGAATCCTATGAATCGTAGCTTAAAAGCTTCGTCTCATCGTTCTGAATATGAATTAACCATTGACAATCACATACGTCCGTTGGATCGACGTAAATCTTGAGTTTTGCTTACGGATTCAAAAGGTTTTGGTTCTTCATTTCCGGCTTGAATCTTTCTGAATCACTTCGTTTATGAATCCGTCGGATTACAACGGTTGTTACTCGTTGTAAACCCTTGAATTCTTACGCTTTTTCGAAAGTTTTCTTTTGTTTTTAGGGTTTGTTGATTTGAACCAAAACTCTTTGAATCTGCCGTGGATTTACGTCGATTTAGATTCAATGATGCTTTTAAGCAAGAAAGAGGTGAGTTCCGATTTTTACCTGTGTTTATTTCGGAGATTTGAACTGAAATTCTTGGGAATTCTTGAATCGGATTCTGTTTTGTTAATTTCTGGCTTGAATTCCGAAAATAAATCGGTGAATTTCTTTCTTCTTCTTCTTCGGTTCAGAAACCTTTGAATCTTTCCTTCTTCTTCTTGAATCCGTACCTCTGTGATCGTATTAGGGTTCGTTGCTTCTGTGACGAATCTGATACTGGAATTGCAGAGGATAATGCTCAATGATGAAGATTCGTCATTGAATCTCTGAGAGCTGAAACAAACTCCATTGATTCTGTGTGAATTGAGCTTCTGAAACGGTTAGGGTTTTGGAATTGTTCTTGATGAATTTTGCTTTGATCTTAACTGCCAAGAGAGAGAATGTGGATTCTGTTAGTGATGTGGCCCTGATTCTGACACTGTACCCTATTTATAAGCTGCCATGTGTGCCTGTGAGCCAATGACCCTGTGACACGTGGACTGGACTGAATCTGGCGTGGCCTTGGACTGAATCTGAAAAAGGACTAAAATGCAATTTTGGAAAATTTGGGACTGTTTTGCAATTAAAAATCTGGACTATTTTGAAAGTAAAAAAGAAAAAATGGGCTGACTTGAAAATTAAAAGGTATTTGGACTGTCTTGAAAATTAAAATTTGGACATTTTTGTAATTTAAAACAAAGTTTGGACTAAACTGCAAAAAGTGAAATAAAATTTGTAAAAAAATGTAAATTTGAAAATAACGTAAAGTGAAACATTTAAAATTGACAAAACGGACTAAAACGAACAAACTACCACAAATGAGGTATTTTAAAATACCTCTCTGCCCAAAACTTGCTTGATGTGAAAAGACTAAAATGCCCCCTGGGGGCAAAAACGACTCAAACTGACTCAGATGCAAAACTAAGACGATTTTTGTATAAAATTTGATTAATGATTCATGAAAACAAATTGAAAAGACTCAGTGACAAATTGCAGGGACTGAAAATGGGTTCCTTCGTAGGAAATGACCAAAATGCCCTTTTGTATGATTTTATGCAAAAATTCAAAAGACTGAAACAGTAATGTATGCAGTTGGAGCACAGTAGAAAACACGGTGAATTTGAAAGTATTAGAAAATAGCAGAGGAATTTGAATGAGTATTTTTAGGTCCAAAATGAGGGTATGACAGCTGCCCCTATTTAAGTTTCTTTGTCTGGAGAGTCAAGAGACGGAGTCTTTGGCTTGACGCGACGAAGATACTTAAATATCGACATTTGCACTGATTTTGGGCGTAAAAATACGTTTGTAAATGCTATGCATGCCATGCAACATTTGTGTTATGAATGCAAGACAAACTGAGAATTGATTTTAACAGAATATGTCGTATCCATTGCGGGATTGGTAGACATTGACAGAGTAGCAAAAAGGAGTATGTCGTATCCATTGCGGGACTGATTGACATTAACAGAATAGCAAAAAGGAATATGTCGTATCCATTGCGGGACTGATTGACATTAACAGAATAGCAGATAACAAGACTCACTGGGGAGACTCGAAAGCAAATTAACAGGTACAAGCTGTTCTTGGATGCGAACTAGCCACTTGACCGGGAATATCGACAACAAAGGCGCAAGCTGCTCTTGTATTTGAGCTGGTTACTTGGCTGAAAGCAAATATAGAAAGCACAAGCTGTTCTTGGACACGAACTGGTTACTTGGCTAAAAGGAGATAAAATAGAAAGCACAAGCCGTTCTTGTATTTGAACTAGTTACTTGGCTGACAAGGAACAACATAGAAAGCACGAGCTGTTCTTGGACCTGAACTAGTCGCTCGGCGGGTATCAAAAGGGTAGGTACAAGCTGTTCTTGGATGCGAACTGGCCGCTTGACCGATAACAGAAACAAATTGCATTTGAAAAGGACCTGAATTTGATTGACATAACTGCAGGAGCTTGAATTTGAAAGGAATGTTGACAAGACTGCTGAACTTTGAAATTGACATGACAGTAGACATTTGTTGTTGACAGAAAGAATTTGAAGGTTGACAAGATTGATTTTGATTGAGATTAACATAGGAATTGAGAATGCAGATGCGTATGAACAGCATGACAATCTTACCGAATGCATGAACACATAGGATGCATGATTATGCATGTATGAATGTTTTGGAATGCATGATGATTGGCAATTTGTAGATAGAATTTCGCAGAGACAGACAAAACATTGGAATATTGGGCACGTAATGGCTCGTGCTCGGACATATACTTGCAAAAGTTCCTCTTCTGGGGGTGCCGTCGTTTGAAAATACATCGAGACCATCGCTTGAAGGCAGGAAGCTGTAGAATCGTAGAGGAAAACAGTCTGAATGGTATTGCCGCTTGTTGGAACAGTCACGCAAGTGCTTTGAACATCGCATCTGTGGTCAATGCTTTTGCATGTTTGTTTTTTCCATTTCATTTTTCATTTTTCCTTTTTCTTTCATCATCCCATTTTTGCCTGGATCGCCCTTTCGGGTTTTCGACCCACCGGGGAATAGTTTTTTTTTTTGTTGCCCCTGTTTTTGCCTGAATTGCCTTTGAAGGTTGTCAATCCATCGGGTGCTCATTTTTGCCTAAGCCGCCCTTTCGGGTTTTCAACTTAGCGAGCGTATTCATTTTTTCATGCTTTTCATTCTGTTTTTTCATTCTTGCCATTGACCACAGACCGTTACTGGGAGGAAGACTTGCTAGTAACTTGAATTGGAACTGATATCAATGTTGATTTGTTCATGCATGTTCATTTGAATGTACCTAGCTGTTCAGGCTTGTTTTCAAAATACTTAAAAAATTTCAATTTTCAGAATGTTTATTCCAGACATGCATCATTATTAACATAGAAAAAAAAATCTTTTGTACAAAGCTTTGAGAATAGAAAAATGAGTGCCAAACAAAAGCATAGGCTCAAATCGATGTATAAGGGTGGTAGTCGGCCAAAGGCGCGACCCCACAGATTTACAAATCTTGGAAAATGGTAATTTTATTGGTTGGTGGTACATTGAACACAGTAACTGCTATGGTATCTGAAACTCTTGAATCCACAGGTGTCGGAACCTCGGATGAGAACAGCCAAACATCAATTGCAAAGATCCCCAGGGGAATAGTAATTTGCCAAAATATAGTCAATTGTCTTTTATTTCATTCTCATTTTTGCATGAACCGCCCTTTCGGGTTTTCGGCTCATCGAGACGCTCATTTTTGCCTGAGTTACATGTAATCTCAGCGAGCTTTTACATTTTTGTTTCTTGTCCCTTATTTTGCCTGGACCGCCCTTTCGGGTTTTCGATCCACCAGGAAGCGCATTTTTGCCTAGGCCGCCCTTTCGGGTTTTCGACCTACCACGCTGTTCTTTTCATATCTAGACAAAGTATCTCTTGACTATATCGGCATTCACAGGATTCGGAAGCTCTACACCATCCATGTGTGTGAGAATCAAAGCACCGCCAGAGAAAGCCTTCTTGACAACATAAGGCCCCTCATAGTTAGGCGTCCACTTGCCCCTTGGATCGGGTTGCTGACTCATTCTTCTTTTCAACACGAGTTCACCCTCCTTGAATTCCCGAGGACGGACTTTCTTGTCAAAAGCATTTTTCATCCTTGCTTGATACATCTGACCGTGAGCCAAAGCATCTAGGCGTCTTTCCTCAATCAAATTCAACTGGTCGTACCGACTCTGGCACCATTCGGCCTCAGACAACTTTGTTTCCGTAATCACACGGAGAGACGGAATCTCCACTTCCAATGGGAGGACTGCTTCCATGCCGTACACAAGAGAAAAAGGCGTAGCCCCGGTCGAACTACGGACTGTAGTGCGGTAGCCATGTAGAGCATAGGGCAACATCTCATGCCAGTCTTTGTATGTTGTTACCATCTTCTGCACAATCTTCTTGATGTTCTTATTGGCGGCCTCAACTGCACCATTCATCTGAGGTCTGTAAGGAGAAGAATTGTGGTGTTCAATCTTGAATTTCTCACATAAGGCTTGCACCATGTCATTGTTCAGGTTGGTACCGTTGTCAGTGATGATCTTGCTAGGGACACCATACCGACAGATGATATTGTTCTTGATGAATTTGACTACCACTTGCTTAGTCACGTTGGCATAAGACGCAGCTTCGACCCATTTGATGAAATAATCGATTGCTACCAGAATAAAACGATGACCATTTGAAGCTTTTGGTTCAATTCTTCCGATCATATCAATGCCCCACATAGAGAAAGGCCATGGAGAAGACATAACATTGAGAGCATGCGGAGGCACGTGGATCTTATCGGCATATACTTGACATTTGTGGCACTTCCTGGCATATTGGTAGCAATCGCGCTCCATAGTCATCCAGTAATAACCAGCTCTCAGCAGCTTTCTAGACATAGCATGCCCCGATGCGTGGGTTCCAAAGGTGCCATCGTGCACATCGTGCATTAGCTGTTCTGCTTCACATTCGTCAACACATCTTAACAACACCATATCGAAATTCCTTTTGTACAGGACATCACCATCCAGCATGAACTTGCTAGCCAACCTGCGCAACGTCTTCTTGTCTTTATTGGAAGCATCCGGTGGGTACTCACGGCTTTGCAGAAATTGCTTGATATTATAATACCAGGGTTTGACGTCGACTCCGCCTGAACCTGTCTGTACAATTGCATCACTGACAGTAAACACATGAGCGGGCCGATCTAAGCGTTGTACTTTGATCATCGGCACATGATTCCAATGGTTCACTTGAAGCATAGAAGATAAGATAGCAAGAGCATCGGCCATTTGGTTCTCCTCTCGGGGGATATGGTGCAACTCGACCTTTGTAAAATACGTTAACAGACGTCTTGCATAGTCACGGTAAGGGATCAGATTAGCATGATGGGTTTCCCATTCTCCCTTTATCTGGTTGATGACTAATGCAGAGTCTCCATAGATGTCCAAATGCTTGATTCTCATATCGATGGCTTCTTCAATTCCCAAAATGCACGCCTCGTACTCGGCCACGTTGTTGGTGCATTCAAACACAATCCGGGCTGTGAAAGGAATGTGATGCCCCTGCGGAGCCACAATTACTGCGCCAATTCCTCGGCCATAGGCATTAACAGCACCATCAAAGACCAATCCCCACTTGCTATCGGGGTCTGGACCTTCACCGATCAGCGGTTATTCACAGTCTCTTGATTTTAAAAACATGACCTCTTCGTCAGGGAAATCAAACTTCAAAGGTTGATAATCATCAAGTGGTTGGCAAGCGAGATGGTCGGCCAGGATACTCCCTCTAATGGCTTTCTGAGCTTTAAACACAATATCATACTCTGACAGCAACATTTGCCAACGTGCAATTTTTCCAGTGACAGCCGGTTTCTCAAAGATGTACTTGATTGGATCCATCCGGGATATCAACCAGGTGGTGTGATTTATCAAGTAGTGGCGCAGGCGTTTGGCTGCCCAGGCTAGTGCACAACAGGTCTTCTCGAGCATTGTATACCGAGTCTCACAATCGGTGAATTTCTTGCTCAAATAATAGATTGCATGCTCTTTCTTTCCAGTCTCATCTTGCTGATCGAGCACACATCCCATGGACTCATCCAACACTGACAGATACATGATCAATGGCCTTCCTTCCACCGGCGGAACGAGGATAGGAGGTTCTAGCAAGTAACTCTTGATGTTGTCGAAAGCTTCTTGGCATTCATCATTCCATACCACAGGTTGATTCTTCCTGAGCAACTTGAAAATCGGCCCGCAGGTTGTAGTCATATGGGATATAAATCTGGAAATGTAATTCAAACGCCCGAGGAACCCTCTGACCTGCTTCTCGGTTTGCGGGGCCGGCATCTCGCGGATGGCCCGGACTTTATCAGGATCTACTTCAATGCCCTTCTGGCTGACGATGAAGCCTAGCAACTTCCCTGATCTAACACCGAATGTACACTTGTTTGGGTTCAGCCGAAGCTTGTACTTTCTCAACCTTTCAAACATCTTAGCCAAGTATTCGACGTGTTGTTCTTCATCGCTCGACTTGACAATCATGTCATCTACATACACTTCAACCTCCTTGTGAATCATGTCATGGAACAAAGTGGTCATCCCCCTTTGGTAGGTAGCACCAGCATTTATTAGACCGAACGGCATTGCTTTGCAGCAGAAAGTTCCCCATGGAGTGATGAACGACGTCTTCTCCCTGTCCTTGGGTGACATTTTGATTTGGTTATAGCCAGAAAAACCGTCCATGAAGGAGAACACCTTGCACTGGGCAGTGTTGTCAACAAGCACATCGATGTGAGGCAGTGGGAAATTGTCTTTCAAGCTTGCTCTGTTCAAATCTCTGTAGTCAACACACATCCGAACCTTGCCATCTTTCTTCGGCACTGGCACAACGTTAGCAACCCACTCGGGATACTCAACTGTCATGAGAAAACCCGCATCGATCTGTTTCTGCACTTCCGCTTTGATCTTCAGAGCCATGTCCGGCCGAGTCCGTCTCAACTTTTGCCTGACAGGAGGACAGTCTGGCTTTGTCGGTATCCGATGCTCCACAATCTGAGGATCCAAACCTGGCATGTCTTCATACGACCATGCAAAAATGTCCGAGTACTCCCGGAGAAGCTGGAAGATCCTTTTCTTGACTCCTTCCTCCAATGCAGCACCGACTTTGATCTCTCTTTTGTTATCCTCAGTACCCAAGTTGATTAGCTCGATCTCCTCCTGGTGAGGCCGAATGGTCTTCTCTTCTTGCTCAAGCAGTCGGGCAATCTCATCTGGTATGTCATCACTATCCTCGTCTTCGGCTTCGAATACCGGGGATTCAACAATTTGGAGAAACATAGGGTTACTGTGTTCAACGGGTTCGTTTTGGTTCGATCTGCGTGACATGATTGGATGATTTTTAGAAAATAGTTTTCATGCAGACCTTTAAAATTAATAAGAAAACACAGATGTTTTGGTTTTTTCTGGCATTACCATTATTTCCAAGGAAAAACACTAAAGAAAGAAAAAGAGTCGTGAAAGAAACGACGTTTTTTATTGATAATGGTGATGTCGGAACAAACATGCCCTTTACAAAAGAGTCACTTCCGCCTCGGGCAAGGCGGAAGGATTGTTATTTTGAAAATAAAGCCTAAACAGCAAGACATATTACTTAGAATCATGCACAAACACAGGGAGATTGATAACGTTCCAGTTCTTTGCAATGCCTCCTGGTATCACAAATGTGGGTCTAACCCCTCTTTCAGCAGCACCGTCGAGAATTGCATTGGTAAATCCAGCACTACGGAACGTTCCAGTTGACATGCCTGACGTCGGAGAGAAACCGAGACCCTCTTTGTGTTTGTTGTCCCGCAGCTGTATCAATTGGCCCCAACCAGCGGCCTGACCCTCCTGAACAGCTTTCTGCGCATCTTTCAACGAAGCCATGGCAGCACTAGCTCTTTTGGGTTCCGCGCCTTCGATAGTCAAACCCTGGAATGCAGTCCCTTCGGCCGACTTAGCTTCGATACAAGAGAAGGATGATAACTGACTGACCAGATAAGCTTCTTCTCCATGCACTGTCACAAGTTTACCATTCCTTACGAACTTTAGCTTCTGATGGAGGGTAGAAGTGACTGCCCCAGCCTCGTGTATCCACGGTCTCCCGAGAAGGCAACTGTAAGAGGCATCTATGTCCATAACCTGGAAAGTAATCATGAATGTTTCAGGACCAATAGTCATGGGGAGATCTATCTCTCCGAGCACAGTTTTACGGGAACCATCGAAAGCCTTGACTAGAAAAGTACTCCTCCTCAAGGGAACCCCTCGGTAACTCAACTGATCCAAAGTCGATTTGGGCATCACATTCAACGACGACCCAGTGTCTACCAACACGTTGGACAGCATATCTGTTTTGCAGTTCATGGAAATGTGCAGGGCCAAGTTGTGGTGCTTTCCTGCCTCTGGAAGTTCATCTTCACCAAACCAAAGGTTACTGCAAGCAGTGATGTTAGCTACTATTCCGCCAAATTGATCCTCTGTAACTTCGTGGTCAACATAGGCCTGTTCCAACACTTTCAATAACACATTCCTGTGAGCTTCTGAACTGAGGAGTAGGGCCAAGATGGATATCTTCGAAGGAGTCTGTAATAGCTGATCAACGATCTTATAATCGCTTTTCTTGATTATCCTCAAAATCTCATCCAGATTGGAATCTTCAATGGAAAGGCCTGGACGGCTGGTACTTTCAACAACAGGAGGGCTTGCTATTGGAGCAGTCTTATCAGCAGGAATTGTAACTTGCACATCGTCTTTCTTCTGAAACAAAAGGGGTCGGACCTTGCCGCTCCTCAAAGCCGTCACTTCAGCGATACTGCCCACTGTGCTTGAGGACACCAAAGGTACTTCCTTCCCGTTTTCCAACATAGTCGCACTGTACTTGTATGGGATAGCTTTCGCAGAAGTATATGGCACTGGACCAGGCAACCGTATGACCAATGGTTCAACGTCTTTCCTGACGGGTGTGCTCTTGACTTGAGTATCGTGGAAGATCGGCACTATCATGCAAACATCACTGGTAGTCAAGTAGTTGTCATTCATCAATCTTTGGATATCAGTCTGGACTACGCTGCAACCCATAGGGTTCTGAAGACATTCACAGCAGGCAGCGTGGTCGTGGCTGAACAAGTAAGCTTGGCACATCTTGATATGTAGTGGTACCAGGGGAGTAGCAACATTACGGACACTGAGATGAGGGATTTCCTCACAGACTTCAATCATATTTACAGCGGCATGGTTGGGGAGTGGATTGTCAAGTACATGTGGGACATTGTTTTCAAAGGATAGCTTTCCCTGGTCAATCAACTTCTTTACAATGTATTTCAGAGCGTAGCAACCTTCTACGTCATGACCTAGGGCGCCTTGGTGGAAATCACATCTGAGATCGGAGCGGAATCTGGGAGGCAATGGGTTTGGCGGAGGCTTGCCAGGCCTAGTGGTGCAATACCCCTTATGTAACAGAGTTGGGAGTAGTTCGGCATACGCCATTGGTATCGGCGGGAAAGATGGTCTAGATTGAGGGTCTTGTTGTTGTTGTTGTGGTTGTTGTTGAGCTAATGGTTGTTGTTGCATCTGTTGGGCGATGGCATTAACGGGGACCTGAGGCTGGCCCGGTAGAGGAGGGTATTGATGGTAGAACGGCGGATAGAACGGGTGCTGGGCATACTGTAGGTACTGATACGGTTGAGGTAATTGTGTAGCATTGACAGGAGCGGCAGTGGCAAGTTGATTAGTTCCGGCAGACACCATTCCAACTTCTGATTCCTTTTTCTTATGGTGGCCATTGCCGTATTTCTTCGGTGCATTCGAGGATTCACCTTTCTCAAACACGATAATTCCCTCTCGGACGGCTTCCTCCAAGCGGGTTCCCATAGTGACCATCTCAGAGAAGTTGCTTGGGGCAGCAATAATCATTCTCTCAACGTAATCTTTCTTCAGGGTCTTCAAGAATGTTTGAGTAATTTCTTCCTCGTCCAACGCGGGAGTGATACGGGCAGCTGCCCCTCTCCACCTCTGTGCGTATTCGCGAAAGCTTTCGTCCTTTTTCTGAGAAAGAGACCGGAGGAATTCTCTATTCGGCTTGAGCCTGGTGTTGAACCCATAGTGGCTCTTGAAAGCAGTAGCCAGATCATCAAAAGTGCGGATATCATCCTTGCTCAAACCGGTATACCACTCCGCGGCATCTTCCATTAGACTGTCCTGGAAGCAATGGATCATAAGTGAATCATTGTCTGCATGGTTAGCCATCTTCCGGACGTATTTGATGATATGGTTCTGGGGGCAAGTCAGCCCGTTGTAGCGGTCAAATTCCGGGGCCTTGAATTTCTTGGGAACATCCACCCTCGGCACCAAACAAAGGTCGTGGGTTTTGACGAGGTCACTGCTCCCACGGTTGGCCTTGATCTCGCGACGGAGTTCTCTGGCAAGTTCTTCCATTTTTTCTTCCATAGTTCCCAATACAGGAGTCTTTCCACGGTAATCATTAGCATTGGCGCCCTGAGGCGTAGAGTGCACAATCAGATCTGTGAAGACGGTCGATTGAGGCAAGGTAGTATGCAGAGAGGCCTGCCCCGAGACGGGGATCTGGTTACCGTTGGCGGCATTGGAAGCACCTGTTGTGGAATCCGGGGCAAAGAAAGGTGGGAGTCCGTATGGGTATCCCCTTGGCATGACGAAACGGCTATCGAAAGATGATGTTGGAATTGCCTCAGTGGTCTCTGGAGCAGACGAGGTTGGTTGCTCTTGAGCGGCTACCAGAGCGGTCATGGCGTCGAGAGCTTTGGCTAACTCTTCTCTCACGGAGGCTAGTTCAGTGCGAAGCTGTGCATTCTCTTCCTCCATGGCTACTTGATTTCTCCTTCTGTACTGTCTGGTCTGATGTACTCTGGTAGGTTGATCAGTCCTTCGAGCACGAGCCACTTTTTACTCTGCGGCAGAAGAACCAGGAGGCAATGAGCACTTGGAAGTTCTTTTGTGACCGATGAATGATGCACATGATGCATGATATGCAAATGCGGATGCAAAAATGACTCTTTTATTACCAAAGGGTTTTTTAGACAAATTAGAATTCTTTGCAAACATTTTTGGACTAACAAATTATTCAAAGTAAGTTGTTTTGATAAATTGAGCCAAGGGAGTAGGCTTCTGAAACATAAGCTGAACAATCAACATAATCAATAGCAATCCTATCATCCAGCACTAAGGAGTGACCGGGTAGTATTCGGAATCCGAGTCTGAAGCTGAACCACAATAACTGGCGAAGAAATCTCGACGACCTCTGACTCTCCTGGAGTCTCTCCTCAATAGATCATCCTTTTCCTCAAGCTCTCTCCTAACTCTAGCTAGCTCTTTCTTCAACATTCGGTTCTCATGATCCTTCTGTTCGTCCCTGCCGTCCAAAGTCATGATCAAGTTCTCAGCCTCATTGTAGCGGGCTTTCCATGCTCGCTTCTCCTCACTCTCCATAGCTAGATGCTCCTGATACATCTCCTGAGTCGCAGGGAGCAACGGTAATGGCCTAGACGGAGTAGATGCAGATACATGCCTCATAGCAGGGTAAGGCATGCCAATCTCCTCAGCTCGGTCTATCACCCACTGAGTATAGGCCTCATGAGCAATACCGGATCTCACCCCCAAATGCTTCACATCTTTCTTACGAACCTTAGACCAAGCATCTGTAAAAGCTTTCCTTTGCCCGGCGGGAGCATTGGAATAGTAGAAAAACTCCTGAGATGTAGCAAGGTTAATGGGCTTCGCCCTCATAGGAAAACCAAACTGTCTCATGGCTAACTCAGGGTTGTAGTTGGTTCCTCCCCGGGTACCGAGAAGAGGTACATTGAGGAAATCCCCGCAACCAGTGATAATCTCCTTGACTCGAGCTGCTGGAGTGATCCAAACCACCTCATCTGGAGTAAGAGCCATAATCCTCTGCGAATAAGACCAATTCTCCGTGTTGGTATGGAAAGAACTCGGGAGGTGAGAAATAAACCACCTATATAGAAGAGGTATGCAGCAAAGAATAAATCCACGACCCTTGAGAGTCCGATCGTGGATGGCATGGTATGTGTCAGCTAGCAAAGTAGGAACCGGATTCCTGGAATGGAAGATCTCAATAGCATTCATGTCCACAAAGTTGTCGAGATTCGGAAAGAGAACGAGCCCATAGATGAGTAGTGCAAGAATAGCCTCAAGAGTGTCCTGACAAGTAGATTCAAGATTAGCCTGCTCAAGTAAGTACTTTGAAGTGAAACCCTGGATGTGCGACTTGGTGATAAGATTCTTAGACACCTCGGAAGTCTTGAGATAAAGATCCTTTGCAATAACCAGAGGAGTAAGAAAAGATCCTGGGCCCGTGAAAGGTACCCTCTCGGCTATAGGTAAACCCAATAAGCAAGAGTAAGCCTCGAGTGTAGGAACCAACTGAAAATCTGGGAAGGTGAAGCAACGGAAAACCGGGTCATAGAACTGCACTAGAGTGTGCACCAGCTTCTCTTCTACATTAGTCCGGAGTATACCAAGCAAACCGCCGTATCGGAGACGAAACCCAGTCGGATTTTTAACCTTGAGTGCCAACTCCCTTAGGCTAGCCAAATCAACTTCTTTGAACTTGTAAGACTTAGTCCTCTTCATGCCTGATCATATTTGCAAAGAATTTTAGTTTGTCTATACCCTTTGATAAATGCATGTAGAAAATTTATGCATGAATGCATGTATGCATGGTTTTAATAAGGAAAGCACGGTGGGCTAAGGTAACAAGTGGACACAGTGTCCGGTGAAACTAAGGCTTTGATAATAGTGACCAAGGTTCTACAAAGTTCCCAAACTACAACCTCTCTTACGTATATCATGGTAGTACAAAGCGACGCTTGCCCATGATTATTCGTAAGAAGGTTTAGTTTGGGTGTAGTATCGCGTGACGACTAAATTGCGAGACAACACTCGGTTTAGCCACCGCACTACGTCCTAAGAAAGGCCAAGGATGGGTTTGGTAACTACGGTCCATAGCCTTCATCGGTCAATTGGAAGTAAAGTGCCTAAGCATGACAACACACGCCGACAACATCACCTCCAAAATGCCTCAGCTATGTGAGATTGATCGCGTAATCCAATGCACGAGGCAACCCTCGGAATGAATTGTCGATTATATCTCCCCAAATCTTAATTTCACTCAGCCCGGGTATAGGGCTTTTGACATTCTCACCCCACACGTACATAAGAAAATTTTACGCGTAGCAATAAAGCAAAGCATAAATATAAAGCATGTAAAACTAGGCGTAGCCCTAAGTTCCCCAGTGAAGTCGCCATTTCTGTCATCGCGATTTTCGGGTGTCAAATCATTAATTGGATTTGAACCTTTCAATCATTGATGTCTCTATTTTTTTTGGGGAAGGTAAAATCGAGAAAAACCTTTAGAAATCCTAAGTTCGGGGCTGATTTCATTACGGGAAGGTGTTAGGCACCCGCAATGACTATAGTATCCTATAGGAACCGTTTTACTACGCTTTACGTATATGCTTTACTTTTATTGCTATTTGTAAAAAAAATGATTGATTTTAAGAATGAGAGGGAGAAAGTTGGATTTTATTTTATTGGACTTGGAGAGATGTGAGTCTCTTGCCTACATACCCTTTTAAGGGATCAAAATTCCATGTAGTTCTCTTCCAAAATGTTTTTTGTGGGTTGGTTCAATTTTTAGTTTTGAAAAAAAAAGGTTTTGAAGCAGAGAACGAGGCCGTATAGGCGTTAGAATTGAGAACAAGTGAGGTTAGTCCAATTTATTTACAAAAGGGATGTTAAAGTTGAGAATTAGCACTAGTTTTGATTTTGTCTTAAGAAAATGAAAGAAAAAAAGTGAGGTTTTGACCTCATTTTATTGCAAAATAGTTTGAGTTATATGTTGATTTTTTTTGATGAAGAAATTATAAGTTTTCCTAGGTTTTACGCTTCCTACACATACATCTAGCGGAAAGTCATACAACGTGTGTGCATGTGTCGGTGCATGTGTCGGTGTACATCATTATAGTCCATAGTCCTTTACATCGGGTCCTAGTTTACATTCTATAGTCTTGCATGAAATTAAAGAAAAGTAAACTATCCTAAAATATTACATGAGTCAACATAGAAAATTGCATAAAATGGCTAAAGGAAAGGAAAAAAGGTGAAAGTAATGCAATGCTAATGATATGCTTAAGGCATGAAATAAGATGGCCAAGTAGGGAAATGATAGGATGAGTAGTAATGCATGAAAGATGAAATGCACAAGTAAGTACTAAACAAATGACAACAAGGTGAAATGAACATAATCAAAAAATATCAAGCAAATTGCAAAAGAACTAATGTCAAAGATAATGCAAATGACACCAAACTAAAACCTAAAATCTAAACTAAATCCTATAACCTATGATCTTTACCCAAAACAGCACCCCTTTTTCAAAGAAAACATTTCAAGAATTAAAGAGAAATTATGAGTCACATTTACCCTAAAATCAACACATTTTAACAACAAATTACATCTCAAAATTAACAACTAAACTTGACCAAAGAGAAGCTTTCAATTAAACTTGCAAAGGGAATTTAACAAACAAAATTGTGGCATTGTGGATTGTAAGCAAACTTGTAAAATAAGGGGTCATTATTGAGCATGTGAACTAAAGGACTAGGAGTTAATTTGTAAAGCAAGAAATGATCCATTAAGTTTGAAAACCAAAGAATTAACAATTAGGCATGCAAGAATGTAGAAATAGTATGAATTCAGAGATGAACACATCACAAAAATCATATATCAAGTATCAACACCATAGAGCAAAAATTGGATCCAAAATAGTGCAAGAAAATTCACAAAAATCATATATCATGTAA
Source organism: Medicago lupulina (assembly GCA_958299785.1). Taxonomy (NCBI): domain Eukaryota; kingdom Viridiplantae; phylum Streptophyta; class Magnoliopsida; order Fabales; family Fabaceae; genus Medicago; species Medicago lupulina. The sequence continues at coordinate 45,643,387 of OY283146.1, read as the reverse complement.
ATCCAAATAAAAAAATCAACGCACATGCTTTTTATCCACCTTAAAGTGTGAAAACTCCACAAAATAATAAAAACATATCAAGAAACATATAGTAATTTTTTAGGAATTTTTTGTAAAAAAATTAGGATGAACAGGGGGCTCAAATAGCAAGCATCAAGGTGCAAATAACAAGAAAACTCAAGGAAACTGCAAGAAAACCTCAGCCCACGGGTAACAAGCCCAAACCCAACATACTAACGGATCCGGATCACCAAGGCGCCTTAGGGGCGTTGGATTGATCCGGAACTACTTGGACCTAGATCAAACGGCCACGAAGAGAAGAGAGTGGGTCGGGTTTGGGTCAACCCGACCCAAGCACGCATATAAAAGGAGTTTTTTACCCATTTCCTTCATTTTTCCAAAACCTTTCTCTTTCTTCTTCTCTTCTTCTCCGCCGTTCTTTCTTCCCTTCACAAACCCTAACCCTAATCCGTAATTCAGTCCAGAATCCTATGAATCGTAGCTTAAAAGCTTCGTCTCATCGTTCTGAATATGAATTAACCATTGACAATCACATACGTCCGTTGGATCGACGTAAATCTTGAGTTTTGCTTACGGATTCAAAAGGTTTTGGTTCTTCATTTCCGGCTTGAATCTTTCTGAATCACTTCGTTTATGAATCCGTCGGATTACAACGGTTGTTACACGTTGTAAACCCTTGAATTCTTACGCTTTTTCGAAAGTTTTCTTTTGTTTTTAGGGTTTGTTGATTTGAACCAAAACTCTTTGAATCTGCCGTGGATTTACGTCGATTTAGATTCAATGATGCTTTTAAGCAAGAAAGAGGTGAGTTCCGATTTTTACCTGTGTTTACTTCGGAGATTTGAACTGAAATTCTTGGGAATTCTTGAATCGGATTCTGCTTTGTTAATTTCTGGCTTGAATTCCGAAAATAAATCGGTGAATTTCTTTCTTCTTCTTCTTCGGTTCAGAAACCTTTGAATCTTTCCTTCTTCTTCTTGAATCCGTACCTCTGTGATCGTATTAGGGTTCGTTGCTTCTGTGACGAATCTGATACTGGAATTGCAGAGGATAATGCTCAATGATGAAGATTCGTCATTGAATCTCTGAGAGCTGAAACAAACTCCATTGATTCTGTGTGAATTGAGCTTCTGAAACGGTTAGGGTTTTGGAATTGTTCTTGATGAATTTTGCTTTGATCTTAACTGCCAAGAGAGAGAATGTGGATTCTGTTAGTGATGTGGCCCTGATTCTGACACTGTACCCTATTTATAAGCTGCCATGTGTGCCTGTGAGCCAATGACCCTGTGACACGTGGACTGGACTGAATCTGGCGTGGCCTTGGACTGAATCTGAAAAAGGACTAAAATGCAATTTTGGAAAATTTGGGACTGTTTTGCAATTAAAAATCTGGACTATTTTGAAAGTAAAAAAGAAAAAATGGGCTGACTTGAAAATTAAAAGGTATTTGGACTGTCTTGAAAATTAAAATTTGGACATTTTTGTAATTTAAAACAAAGTTTGGACTAAACTGCAAAAAGTGAAATAAAATTTGTAAAAAAATGTAAATTTGAAAATAACGTAAAGTGAAACATTTAAAATTGACAAAACGGACTAAAACGAACAAACTACCACAAATGAGGTATTTTAAAATACCTCTCTGCCCAAAACTTGCTTGATGTGAAAAGACTAAAATGCCCCCTGGGGGCAAAAACGACTCAAACTGACTCAGATGCAAAACTAAGACGATTTTTGTATAAAATTTGATTAATGATTCATGAAAACAAATTGAAAAGACTCAGTGACAAATTGCAGGGACTGAAAATGGGTTCCTTCGTAGGAAATGACCAAAATGCCCTTTTGTATGATTTTATGCAAAAATTCAAAAGACTGAAACAGTAATGTATGCAGTTGGAGCACAGTAGAAAACACGGTGAATTTGAAAGTATTAGAAAATAGCAGAGGAATTTGAATGAGTATTTTTAGGTCCAAAATGAGGGTATGACATAGACAACATCATTCAATTGGACAACCAATTGTTTTTGTCAGGAAAAAAAAAAATACTTCTCATGCAAAGCTAACATAGATGCCCTCTAGGTGCATGGGTTTTGTAAAACTAAGGCAAACTAATGAAATTTACCTCAATAAATATTAAAAAAAAAATTGTTACTTATTGGGTTTATCCGGTGCACAAGATCATAATGTTATAATTTTTTTTTGCTTCAGGGACTACTAATTTACATCCATCCAAGAACATTCGTTAAGAAAATAATAATTATTAAAACATTCGTTATGGTATAAACATTGGCAAACAGTTCCTTTTTATTTTAGATGGATGTAGCTTACTAATGAGTTCCTTCATAATAGTTCCTTCATAACGAATGTTTTAAAAATTATTATTTTCTTAACTAATTTAATGAAACTTACAAAACTACCCTTCTTTTTTAAATTGGTTTGAATAAGGACAAAGTGATTTTTTGGTCAAAACCAAGTGGGTGTAGCTTGCTAACTTACATCTTAGTTTTTTTGGGTGGATGTAAATTAGTAGACCCTGAATAAAAAAAAAATCTAACATTTTCAGATCTTGTGCACCGGATAAACCCAATAATAATCAACTTTTTTTTTCTTCTTAATATTTATTGAGGTAAATTGCATTAGTTTGCCTTAGTTTTATGCAACTAGGGAGCATCTATGTTATCTTTGCATGAGAAGAATTGTTTACTTTTTTTCCTGCAACAAACAGTTGGTTGTCCTACTTAATTATGTTATCTATGTATTCTCTCTATTATTGCAATTTTATAATTGAAATTGATTTGTATACATTTCATATGTGTCCATTTTTGTGGTTATTGGTCATTATTATGAGCCATGGATTGAAATGACTTCAGACTGAACACGGTTATTACGGTGACATGGTAGTTGATGCTCTCTTACGGAAGCTTAATAGTTAAACTCTTATAATAACCTATGGTGTTTAACTAGGCACTAAAATGTTTTAAAATCTAACAACAAAATAAGTTAATGATTAAGAGAAGAGGAAGAAGACTTATAATGTACTATGATTTTAGAGTAGGGATAGATTCTATTTTTACATTATGGATCAGTTGATTATTTGTTTCATTTTATTGCATATGAGTATATTCCTAAATTATATTTCCTTTTCAGTTCTTTATGAAGAAGTCTCCAAATAAAAACTGTGTTAACTGCACCAACAGGAGAGGAGATCCATACCACGAGGCATCTGGAGAAATATTTGAAAAAGAACAGTGGCCCAAACATCACAAAATTTTATTGGGGCAATGGCGAGACTTCAAGAAGATCATCTAGAATCATTGAGAAGGCCAAGGCAATAGATCATGAAAGTGAGCCCCATAAGAATCGGGGCAAAAAGTCAGTAGCTGATTTAAAAGCATCAAAACGGAAGATTGATGACAAGGAGCTAGAGGGTCAGAAGTTGTCCAGACTAAAGATGAAGAAAAGATTGGAAAACCAGCAAAGGAGATGAAGAAAAGATGGTGGAATAGAGATTGGAAGATTGGTAAAAACTCCGAATAAGGAATAGAATAAACTCTTGGTTTTTGTCTTCTGACACTCTGATGATGCCTTTAGTTATATCCGATGACGATTGTAGTCTTTGTTGTTTATCTGATTGTTCATTAAACCATTGGCCTTGAATGTCATAAAATTGTGTTTACGACACCAACAAGAGAGAAAATCCATACCAGGAGGCATGCGTAAGTATTTGAAGGACAATCGTGGCCTAATAAATTTTATGTGATGTTTGGGCCACCGTTGTCCTTCAAATACTTCCTCATATGCCTCATGGTATGGATTTTCTCTCCTATTGGTGTGTAAACACAATTTTTTGATATTCAGGGCCAATGGTTTAATATACAATCAGATAAACATCAAAGACTACAGTCATCATTGGATATAATTAAAGGTGTCGTTAGAGTGACAGAAGACAGAAACCAAGAGTTTATTCTATTCGTTATTATGAGCTTTGACCAATATTCCAATCTCTATTTCACCATCTTTTCTTCATCTCCTTTGTCGGTTTTCCAATCTTTTTTTCATCTTTAGTATGGACAACTTCAAACCCTTTAGCTCCTTGTCATCAATCTTCTGTTTTGATGCTTTTAAATCAGCTGCTGACTTTTTGTCTGTTTCTTAGGGAGCTCAATTTCATGATCTACTAGAGGAACTGCCTTGGCCTTCTGAATGATTCTAGATGATCTTTTTAGAGTCTCACCATTGCCCTTATAAAATTTTGTGATGTTTGGATCTCCTCTCCTCTTGGTGCAATGAACACAATCTCATTTTTATTTGGAGACCTTTTTGGAAAGAAATGCAAAGGAAATATAATATATGAATATACTTGTATGCAATAACATGCAACAAATTATCAAGTGATCCATAATGTAAAAATATAAATTATCGCTACTCTAAAATCATAGTACATTATAAGTCTTCTTCCTCTTCTCTCAATCACAGACTTATTTTGTTGTTACATTTTAAAGCATTTTAGTGCCTAGTTAAACACCAAAGGTTGTTATATGCTTGCAGTTTTACTATTAAGCTTCTGTAAGAGAGCATCAATTAGCATATCACCTTAATAACTGTGTTCAGTCTGAAGTCATTTCAATCCATGGCTCATAATGACCAGTAACCACAAAAATGTACACATATGAAATGTATACAAATCAATATCAAATATAAAACTGCAGTAATAGAGAGAATATATAGACAACATCATTCAGTAGGACAAGCAACTGTTTGTTTAAGGAAAAAAATAAACAATACTTCTCATGCAAATCTAACATAGATGCCCTCTAGGTGCATGTGTTTTGTAAAACTAAGGCAAACTAATGCAATTTACCTCAATAAATATTTTTTAAAAAATTGTTACTTATTGGGTTATCAAGATCAGAAAATGTTAGAATTTTTTTTTTTGCATCAAGGACTACTAATTTACATCCACCCAAAAACACTAAGATTGATTTTGACCAAAAAATCACTTTGTCCTTATTCAAAATAATTTAAAAAAGAAGAGTAGTTTTGTAAGTTTCATTAAATTACTTTAGAAAATAATAATTATAAAAACATTCGTTACGGTATAAAAACCTTTGGCAAACTGTTCCTTTTTTTTTCCTTGCCCTGTAGTTTTTACTTCTTTCTTAAGTACGCTATATTTTTTTTCAAGCTATTTTCACTATGATTTAACAAAAAAAAAAAAAATAGCATAGATAAGTACTCCTTTTTTTCCCTAAAAAAAGTTACAGCTTATTTTTTTTACTGTAATTACACCTTGTGTTGTTATTTTTTTTTAAGAAGGTGCACCTTGTGTTATATTAATATGACTAATCCTTTTGATTAGATGAGAGGGACATTGTTGTACATTGCTAAAACAGAATCATAATACAATGTTTTAAGTGGGTGTAAATTACTAAGGTGGGTGTAAACAATTTAGTAAAATTTATAAAAATGAGTGTATATAAAATAATCAAGTGGGTGTAGGTTAATAACGTACACATTAATGATTTTAGGTGGATCGAATTTGCTAATTTACCTCTTATTATTTTTATGTGAGTAAAAATTAGTAGCCATACACACACACACACACACACACACACACACACACACACACACACACACATATATATATATATATATATAGGGGTTTGATAGAACACACCCACTAGTTTTTATGTGGGAGTGTTTTAGCAAAGCTACACTTTAGAATGTATTTAAAAAAATTTAGTTATTCGCTTGCTAAAACACTCATTCTAAAAAATAAGTGGATGTATTTTAGCAAATGCCTATAGGATTAGCTAGAACACACCCACTTATTTTTCTAGAAGGTGTGTTGTAGCAACATACACCTTAAGGTGTATTTATCAACTTTTTAGTTATAACTTGCTAAAACACTCCAACATAAAAACTAGTGGGTGTGTTCTAGCAAATCCCATTATTTTTCTAGGATACACCCATGAAGGTGTTTTTTAGCAATCCACACCTCAAGATGTGATTTTCCACTTTTTAGTTATAAACTTGCTAAAAGACTCCTTCATAAAATGTGTCTTTTAGCAAAACCCTATATATATATATATATATATATATATATATATATATATATATATATATATATATATATATATATATATATATAATTGGCACATTAGTGTAAGGGAAGCGGAAAACAAATTGTTCCGCTAAACCTCTTTAGATGATTTATTTAACTTTATGTAAAGAGTCAACGGTCTCAAATGCTAAGAAGCTAAACGTGTTTTTAGAATTGACTGAATTCAATAATACCTTTTGGATTATGCTCTAGGCTTTAGAACTCGTGTCCATGCGGTTCACTTGGACATGCTCCCATAATGAATTTACTACTGCAGGAAACATGATTGAATCAGTTAATGCACATAATTGCAAAGGTGAAAAGAGAAGAATGATGTGGATTGTCTTTTTTTTTTTATGAAATAAAAAACATAAACAAAAAAAAAGATAGAATTAAAATAAGAATCTTGTCTCCATGGAAAAAATATATAATTTGATGATCAATAAATCAACGATATTAGCTCCAGTAATTTTACTCACAAACTATTATGTTACATAAAAATTTAATTCTATAATATCAAATAATCAACCTTATAATTAATAGTGAACGTAAAGCAAAATAGGCATTAGTGGACATCCAAAAAATTAAACGATGCAAATATATTCATATAGTCGATTTGATTGTGAGATTTATGCCAATTTGATTTGATGAATATTTTCATCCTCATCAACACATTTACCTTCATCCATTTTCGCAACAATCGAACTAGATCGGTTAATCTGAATAGTTTGAGAAGAAAAAAAACATGTAGTAGATCTGGTTAAACTATTAGATCCAGGATTCTATCAATGATTGTTGTCATCAATTAGTTGTAAATCGGGGACAAATTGACAACTAGATTAATATTTTATGGACTTGGAAGAGGAATCAAATCATTAACCACATGTGGACTTAAAAGGCAGTGAAATATTGAAAAGATGGTTAATAGATAGAGTATTTCAGAGAGCTCATGGAAAAAAATGGTATGAAGAATTACGAAAGAAACAAGAGAACAAAAACAAAATATAAATAAGAAGAAACACTACAAAGAAGAAATTAAGGATGAAGATGTACATGCGCCCACCTTTATAAGCAATAAGTAAAGGAGAAGATGTGACATTAGGTTTAGGGATAATGGGTTTGGGCCTATCTAGATTAGATTCTACATCAAGGAAATTGCTCTATTGGCCCGATAGACCCTAGAAGGTTACTCCCCCCCCCCTCTATTTTCCCCCAACTACCCTTGTATATAATGATCAAGGCTAACATTCAAATTGGATCGGACCGTATATTCTAATCGGCCAAATTGAAGTGAAGTTTTTTTGTGTGAATTGGAAGTTACAAGGGTAAAATTGTTCGCTATAGATCGGAACTTATAGGTCATTTTTTCCCAATTATAAGTTACAAACTAATTAGATCATAAACTAAGTTTCAATTAAATCCTCTATCAAATCCTATATCGGATTTAAAACATTTGTTTCAATCAACAGCAATATAAAATAACCATAAAGATATTTTTTTTCCATTAAACGTACATAGCTGAATTAAAATTACAGAACATGCAAGTTAAATGGACAATACCTAACAACATAACAGAATAAAATTAAATTTCAACAACTTAGTTTGAATGAATGTGCATTAAACACTTGTTGCCTTGCAAGGGGACCTTTTTTAGTTATAACATGCAAAATTGTGCATATGTGATTCAAGATTTGGTGTCTTTTTGTACCTTCCGGTGTGGTATATCATGTTGTCTTAAGCTTTTCTCTGTTAGACTTGGAATATAGGTTCAAAGTTTTTTTTGTTTTGAAGGGAAGAATAGGTTCTATGTTTTGTAGTTTAAGTTGTTGGTAGTTTTGGTGGTTGATGTTTTTGTTGTATGGTGCTACTCTGACTCTTTGTAATCTATTTGATTTACTTTTTGCAAACCTTATGCTTAATGTAGTTGATAATTCAATACTATTTACATTTTAAGAAAAAAATATATTATAAAGAAAAAGAATAGAATAGAGAACAATATATAAGAAACATCTTCGTTACTTGTAAATACCAAGTAACCTGAAATTATTTTATGTTATATATACATGCATGAAAAGGTGTTGTGAATAAAATGCTAACAATGCATAAATTAGCAAAATGTTACAATCTTATAATAACATGCCTACTAAAGCAAGCTTAGTGCCAAGGATACACGCTTAACACAAAAACCACAACTCACATTCTAAAAAAAGACTAATCATGCAAACTTAGATTACATATTTCATCTGCAGCGCACAGCTTTTTCAGTTAAATCTCGTTCATTGAACTTGGATTGTACCTTGTGCGTGAATGGCTGCAAAGGATGGGCAGCTACAAAGAATCTACGTTCCATCTTAGCATTTATTCTCCTCTTCAATAACAGAATGAGAAAATCATTACCATAAAACCTTTTGTAGTATGTACAATGGTGTGAACTTAGTATGTTGTAATCAAGACTGCTTTATGAAATAATCAAATCTCTTGTACCAACCTATGGGCGCATGTTTTAGACCGTACAAAGATTTGGTCAGCTGCAAACCAAGTTTTCTTTTCCTTGTTCTTTAAATCCTTTCGGTTAGAGAATGAGTTTCTTCTTCAAGCTCTCCAGGTGGAAAGCACTCTTTACATCTAGCTATTCAAGATGTAAATCCAATGCAACACACATTTCTAACACTACCCGTATAGTAGTAAGTCTAACAACCGGATAAAATATCTCATTAAAGTCAATACCTTCTTTTTGAGCATATAATTTTCACACGAGTCTTGCATGATATCGTTCCACGTAATCATTATCATCGCGTTTGATCTTGTATATCCATTTGTTTCCAATGTATTTTTTACCCTTTGGAAGTTCAACAAGCTCACATGTCTTGTTTCTATGTAAGGCCTCCATTTTTTCATGCATTACTATCATTTATTTAGAAGAAACTAAATTGTTCAACGCCTCTTGAAAAGTTGAAGGTTCACCTTCGGTTAGAAGACAATATGCATTGTGGATCTTCATTGCATAGTTTGATTATCAAAATGGTTTATGTGTCTAACACGTTGATCAACGGACACCACCATTGTGCTCAATTGGTTCATGTTCATCGTGCTCTAATTCAGCTTCAAAAGAATCATCTTTTTTGGATTTTTCATCCATAAGCACTATAATAGTCTCTTTGAAAGTCTTCTCATTTTTATGCTCACTGTGTAACTCATTTTCTGCAAAGACAACATCCTTGCTAACAACAACCTTGCGGGCAGTGGGATCCCACAAGAGATACCCCTTAACATTGTGAGCATAACCCAACAAGATACATTTCCTAGACTTTGGGTCCAACTTTGTTCTTGCTTGGAAGTTGTACAACACGTACACAAAACAACCAAATACAAGTAGAAAAGAATATACCACAAGATTTCCTATCCACATCTCCATTAGTGTCTTCAAATCAATCATCGTTGATGGTGATCGATTTAATACATAATATGTAGTTTTAACTTGTAATACCCCGCTTGTTAGTTTCTCAGTATTTACCTGTTAATGTATTTTATGCGCGAATTGGAGAGGAAGGGCAGTTTTGTACTTTTATATAGGAAGTATTTAGGTGTGTTTTGTTCCCAAACTTCTCACAATTGTTTTAACTCTCTCTCACTAAACTCCAAGTTCAGAAAAACTCTCTTCCTTCTCTCTAGGATTTTTGAAACCCTAACCCTTCCTCCCTCTCTCAATCTTTGAATGCAATCCCTTGGGTAGCTATGGCTTAGGAGTGGATCAAGCATGAAGTTTTCTTGGTTTGCTCTAATTTCAAAAAGCTCAATCAAGTTTAGATTTCTTGTCAAAATTGCATGCACTGGGACTGTTTTGTAAGAGTTGTAGGAACTGTCATCAATTCCTAATTCTACAGGTGAGTTCTCTAGTTTAGCCACAACCTTGGGTTCTTGTGTGTTGTGAAGAAGACAATAGAAAAATGGATCTTAGCATGTATAGATTTATTGTTCTTTTTGTGAAATTGTTGCTAGTAATATGTTGTATATGTCATGCATTGTGTTTCACATGATCTTCTGCTTGCTAAATGCTTAAAGTTCATCTGTGTTGTGATATTGATGGTTTCGCTGTTTTAAAAAACGAAATTTTGCAGTTTTTCCTGAAGAAACTCGCTAATGGCGAATTTTTACCTATCAACGAAAATTCTCCAGAAACATTCGCCATTAGCGAAGTTCTGCTGGCTTCCTCAAGGAATTTCGCTAGTAGCGAAACTCTTTGGAACTCCAAGAAATATTTCGCCATTAGCGAAACATGCTCAGGCCATTCATCTTGTTTCCTTTTTAACTTGACCTGATGCCATGCCATATCACTTGAGAAGTTATGCAACCTTATTCAAATCGAGAAGAACTGTCAATCTTGAATAACACATGGTGCACCTTAAACCTAACGTTGTAAAAGACAATGCATGGAATGTAGAGATCATAGAAATAACATGAAACACCATGAGAGTCCGTTGAACCTTAGCTAGGAATTCTTCGGTAATGCAAGGGAATGTACTCGGGGTTACTCCACCCGATACACTCCGTAAAATCAATTCAAGTAATGATTTATATATGATATGTTATTCTCATGACAAGTAATTATAAGTTATAATGCGATACATGATAGTTTCCAAGTGATAACGATCTAGTACCTCGCACGATCGTTAAGTAATGTATAATTCCATACACGTTTAAGAAACCACTCGGTTGTATTGTAGACATTTGGTAACCGTAAGATCCCCGAGGTTACCAACAGCCTTGGACTTAGATAGAACTCACTGAGATGTTATGTGTCATCCCACTCTTTTATTTGTTCAGATTCACAGGTTGTTCGAGGCAAAGGTAAGGAGAAGGCTTCAGATTGATCGTGCCATTTTGGATCTAACTCTTATGTCTCTATGTCGTTATCGTGTTATGTTATGCATGTAATTGTGTTGTAATGAACCTTATCGTATGTGTTCAGCTGACTCATTATGTATTAATAATGTAACATAAGACTTGAGGTGTTTTATGTACCTGAATCCCGACTCATGTCGTTTCCGTATTGTAATATTAATCTATCCAATATCAGTTTTAACGCACGTGTTATATATTCTAGACTCTTATAACTTGGGCAAGGATGCGAATACGACTATGAGCAAGGGAAGAGTGTATTCGTTGGATGGGAAGAAAGTACAAGCTAATGAAGATTTAACTGGCGGTATGTGTTTTCTTGGCCAGAATCCTGTTAGAGTTTTATTTGACTGTGGTGCAACTTGTTCTTTTATTTCCTTCCAATGTGTTGAAACTCTTCAGCTAATTGTTTCTCCACTAAACCCCCCCATGTTGGTGACTACGGCCACGGATGGAGGGATTGTAGCAAACCTTGTTTGTGAGAATTGTCCTATCACCGTATCCAGTAAGACATACTATATAGATTTAGTGTGTCTCCCTATGAAACAACTTTGTCATACCCCATTTTTTGACCAGTTACTTTCTTTTTACTCGCTTTTGAACCCATTTTACCCAATTATTTTCCCAACATTTTACCGTTTATTTCCCAGCATTTTACTGTTTATTTCCCAACACGTTATTTGTCTATATCTTAACATTTATCTGTTCATTTTGAAAACGTTTTACTCGTTTATTCCTCAGCTTTTATCCATTTAAATCTCAATTTTTTACCAACATTTTATCTGTTTATGTTTCAACCTTTCACTTTTATTTCTTCGCTTTACTCGTCTTTTAAATCTGAGAAGTTTCGTCGTTTCAGACGAAATTTCGGCAGAGAGGTATTTTAAAATACCTCATTTTTGTTCTGAAGGGACGATTTTAAATTTTATTATTTTTATCTTTACTATTTTATGTTTTTATCTTTTTAATATTTTTACCTTCTTATTTTCTTTAAACAGTTTTTGTTTTTTATTAGTTGTTTTTAGTTATTTTTTCTGTTTTTTATTTTAGTCCAACTTTAGTCCATTTGGTGTTTGTTGTCCAAGCCCAAGGGCATTTTCGTCCAGGTTATTTTCAGGCTCAACCCTAATTGGTCACTATAAATAGACTGTCAATCATTCGCTCAAAGGGGGCTGACACATTCCAAAAAGGCATAAAATTCCATACAAACAGAAGTCCAAATCGGCAGCCACCAATATTGGATCAAACACCTCTTTTCAAGTAATTTCTTCAAGAACATTCAACAACATCAAGAACAAAATTTCCCAGCAACTTAATCACATATTCGGATGTTCAAAGCACAACAACACATCCTCATCAAAATCATACAAACACAAATCACTCCTTCATTTTCATTCATAGTTTCATAAACACAATTCATCAATACCACAACCACAAACGTTTTTCAAACATAAACACAAGAACGAACAAGCTCCTTGGTTCACAAATCGAACCGCTCATACAATTCATCCGTTCACGAAACCTCTCACACACAGACAACCACAACAGCCAGAATCAAAATCCAGGAAGAGAAATGTCCGAACCGGATCGAGCAGAGAAAGACTTGGATCCAAACCGAAACAAGGAAACAGAGAAGGTAATCCATCCTTTTGTTTTTCTTCCTCTTTTGTCACAAATTTTTTCGAAACTTGAACTGTAGATCTAGGACGTGTTGTTGCTTTTCTTTAAAATCTAAGTCTGTAACACCCCGTTATCCCAACAGCTAATTATTATATAAATAAGTAAGTAAATCAGAGTTCAACAATAAACGGGAATGTCACACTGCTTTTCAAAATTTCATAAATAGATTTAAAATACTATTTATTCAACAACGCCAATCAACATAAATTATTGCAGCGGAAAAATCTGTTTTAAACGTTACAACCACATCATATAATCTGGCACAAAGGCCCCATCATAAGTAATTATTTGACATTTAATTTCAAAACAAAACTCCAACAACATGCTTCAAAATTGATACATAAGGAATGAAAACACAACAACTAATTCCCATCCCGTTACGTATCAGAGTCCTAAGACACATGAGCCACCACTTCTACTATTCTGGATCACCTGCAAGTTATCCATACGAAGGGCAACATTTTCAAGCAGAAGGGGTGAGATTCACAATCAATAATAATAGAAATATAACTCATCAATTGAATCTAACACCCTAACATCATCAACACATCAATATATTTATATAATTCATGGTCAACATCATATCAATATATTCCATTTCAACCAACAACACACCGACTACTCAACCAACAACAACAATTCATGCAATGACATGACAACACCAAACGACTCGACGACAAAATGTGACAATGCACATGCATGTGGTACCATTTAACGCGTTTGAATGAAAGGCATTCCAGGGCATAAGCCCTCACCAATTTTGAATGGTTAAAGCATTCACAGGGCATGAGCCCTCACCAATTTTGAATGAACTAGCATTCACAGGGCATAAGCCCTCACCAATTTGAACGACAAGGCGTTCCAGGGCATGAGCCCTCAACAGTTTATGATTATGCAATGAACTCCACCTGTGTATATCAACATACAACTCAACTACAACACAACAACTTAACCACCAACGACTTAGCAACTTGAATGAGATAACATCACAATATTATACCACATACGATATTCACATAATATATATATATATATATATATATATATATATATTTATATATATATATATATATATATATTTCAACTTAAAGACAACAATGTACATCATATTCATTAACTTCATTTACATTAAACTAAGTTAGCTCATCACGACCTAGGTTAGATACTCGTAAACACCTCAACTAAACCCCTGAAACTTAAGCTTGAAGTTTGGAAACCAACTATAAATTTTTGCCCAACTTGGAATTAGTTATGCTAAGTTTTACTTAAAGTTTTCTCAATACCCACCTGGACTATTTCCATCATAACTCAAAATCTAAAAATCATTTTCAAGTCAAACCAAAGCCATTAGAAAGCTAACTCAATTATCTACAACTTTCATGTTTACACAAAAAGCCAGTTCGGAGCAGAAATGGGTGAAAAAGACGCAAGAACACGAAAACAGGGGATGTTGTTCACTATTACATCGTATTACGGTGGAATGTGCTGAAAAACAACTTTTTGCTACTGGAAATATCATAGTACGATTTCCAGCATCGCACTATGATGGAATGTGGACAACTCTACGGGAAAAGACCAGTTTTCACTCCAAAAACCTAATTTTCAATCACCCAAACCCCAGCTTTGATAGGAAACATTACCTATGATTATACTAAGACCTGAACATCAATTAACACAACAATTCATGACAATTCATATACTTTCTTCAATTTTTTATAGAATTAAACCTAATTCCCAAACTCACAACCTACAACCACAACTATGCTAAATCAAAAATCAGAATTATATAACCATTATCATTAAGAGATAGTCTCACCCTTTCCTTAATTTGATGAACAAACCCTTCAGAAATCAGGATCTCCCCTCTTGGCTCTTCTCTTGGTTTTTCTCCCAAAAACTGTTCTGTACGTGAAAAACGTTTCTGACTTCCTAACTCCCTACTTAACTCCCTTAACTTCTAATTAACTCCCACTTAATTCTTTTAATTGAAAAGTAATCCCCAAACTCCAAATAAATTCTATTTCTCACATTATTCTTATAAATAATAAAAATAAACCATTTAATAACAATACACCACACCGCAACATCAACAATAATTATTTAAAATCATAAAAAATACTATAAATAATTCAAAAATAATTAAATAACAACTAGGGCGTTACAAAGTCCGGATCTATCATCCACACGAAAAAGGAATTTTAAAACCGTGTTTTGTTCCGAAAAAAGGAGGCAGTGGGGTTTTCCGGCGCGGTAGCGTCGCCCTGTTGGGCCGGCCACCGCCGCGCCGGCGTTCATATACTGATCGGAGAAGAAGATACTTCTAGAGAGAGGTCACTCCCTCTCTCTCTAGAAACCGGTTTATTTTAAAAAAGAGGAAGATGATACTTGTTTTCTTTATTGAATTTGCTTTTATACCCCCTCTTAATCTTATATGTGTGTGTCCACTGCTTCCCGTACACCCTCGTTTTTAAGCCTTATGATCTAATCTTGTGGCTATGATGAGCTTCACTGTGATTAGATCTGAACCTTCTGATTCATCAGACGGCTCAGATCTATCCAGTCTAAGCCCAATTTTCTTGACTTTCACTACTATTTTGCTATTTCCACCACTGTTTTTATCTTCTGCACCTCTTATATTTAAATATTATCCTCTAAAAAGACTTACAAAAATATGGTGGAAGTTGGAATAACCATCTACCTCTAATTGAATTTTCCTACAACAACAACTACCATTCGAGTATTGGTTTGGCACCATATGAGGCTTTATATGGTAGAAAGTGCAGGAGTCCTTTATGTTGGGTTGAAGATCAAATCAATTCAAGAAAAGATGAAAGTAGCACAGAGTCGTCAGAAAAGTTATGCTAATAATAGGCGGAGACCTTTAGAATTCAGTGAAGGAGATCATGTGTTCTTAAAAGTCACGCCTAAGTTGGATTTCAACATCAAGAAGTTGTGTCCCCGGTATGTATGACCATTCCAAATACTCAGGCGCGTTGGTTCGGCAGCTTACCAGTTTGTTTTACCTTTGGTTATGTCTGGATTGCACGATGTGTTTCATGTTTCGCAACTAAAGAAATATATTCTAGATCCGTTCGAGCCAGTTGAATGTGACGCCATAGAAATGTAATCGGACTTGACATTCCAACCGGAACCAGAGAGAATCATAGACCGTGATGTCAAATCCCGCATAAGCAAGGAGTTTCCCATAGTGAAGGTCGTATGGAGAGGATCACCGGACGGTGAAGCTACTTGGGAACTCAAATCTGAGATGTTGAACCAGTATCCGCAGTTGTTTTCAGGTAAATTCTAAATTTTGAGGACGAAATTCTTTTAAGGGGGGGTAGAGTGTAATACCCCGCTTGTTAGTTTCTTAGTATTTACCTGTTAATGTATTTTATGTGCGAATAGGAGAGGAAGGGCAGTTTCCTACTTTTGTATAGGAAGTATTTTGGTGTGTTTTTTTTCCAAACTTATTTTTTTAACTCTCTCTCACTAAACTCCAAGTTCAGAAAAACTCTCTTCCTTCTCTCTAGGATTTTCGAAACCCTAACCCTTCCTCCCTCTCTCAATCTTTGAATGCAATCACTTGGGTAGCTATGGCTTAAGAGTGGATCAAGCATGAAGTTTTCTTGGTTTGCTCTCATTTCAAAAAGCTCAATCAAGCCATTCATCTTGTTTCCTTTTTAACTTGACCTGATGCCATGCCATATCACTTGAGAAGTTATGCAACCTTATTGAAATCAAGAAGAACTATCAATCTTGAATAGCACATGGTGCACCTTAAACCTAACGTTGTAACGGACAATGCATGGAATGTACAGATCATAGCAATAACATGAAACACCATGAGAGTATTATATGGGTATGATCAAGTGGCAATGAATGTAGGCTTGGAAACCCTAGAGCCTCGACCTAGTAGTCGAGAACACGTAAAATAGTACGATTTTACATGACATGAACATGGTATTTATATGATTCATAACAAGTATGTGTAGGTGTCGTTTCTCTTGTTATCCACGCCAGGGGGATACAAGAGGTTCACGCCAGGGGGACGGGACACGCTCCGCAAGGTAGGCCCGCACGACACTGAGGGAGTCCGTTGAACCTTAGCTAGGAATTCTTCGGTCATGCAAGGGGATGTACTCGGGATTACTCCAACCGATACACTTCGTAAAATCAATTCAAATAATGATTTATATATGATATGTTATTCTCATGACAAGTAATTATAAGTTATAATGCGATACATGATAGTTTCCAAGTGATAACTGTAACGCCCTATTTCTATTAAAGTGATAAAGCACGCAATTATAATAAATAATTAAGAAATAGCTGTCACGTCTTCGAATAATTCACCAACTAGACATGCATAGAATATCTAACCATAAAACATCACGGCGGAATATAGCATACACCTTAAAATATAGCCATGTCATCAACTCAGGAAATACAACCAAAATCATAAACAAATCCCAATGTAAGGTACATCTCAACAACAGATAAAATTCAAACGTAAAATAAATGCCATCCTAGATCAGAGCCTCTCTAAGACATGACAAAGCGAAATAAACGGAGGAAGCTCCCGCTATCCTCAAGCATCTCACCGAGCAATGCAAATCAACTAATCCCGCACGCCGTCTACCCATTCATACAAATAGGTAGGCGGTCCACCACGAACCACTGGGGGTTAGCTTCACATCAAACATAATCAAGCATAAGCAAACATAAGCATTCAAGGATTTCATGCATGGCACATATACATAACCATCCCTCCTAGAATACTAACATTACATGAGTATTGTCCCCCATTCCATACACATCATGTTATCACAACTCTAACATAACATAACAAGCATATTCAACTCTAAAATCAAATCATCGACATAAGCTTATCAATTATCATTATCAATCAATGAAATGATTACTCACCTTATTCTTCATTTAGCCTAATAAACTCAACAAATACAATTCATCATCTCAAGTATAAGCAAGAGTCATTGTCACCAAAGGAATCATAGATCACATTCATGTAGCTCATACTTCATTATTTTCACCGAAATAAACATCACCAATTAAGATAATCAAATGTACAAGTATCAGCATTAACAACAAATATCAACGAGTACACATAATCACATATTTTCAAAATATCACCAAGTGTACAATTAACCAATCACATTTATTCACCAAATAACCAAGCACATAAGCATATTATGACTCATAACATCTTTATGCAATGTACCTAGACACGACACCTATATGCATGTGGTACCAAATCACCTCCGAGGTCGTCGCCCCTGATGCCAACTGAACATCATAAGAGTACACCTCCTGTTACATGTAAGAGTACACCTCCTCTTACAATTCACCTATGTAAAAGTACACCTCCTCTTACATTTCACATATGACTCAATATGACTATGATGCATGAACATACAAGCAAAGACTAGGCAATGCAAAATCAACTAACATATGTATTCACCAACATCAATGTAAAAGTACACCTTCTGTACACTGATTAATTCACCACCAGTTGCATCATCAAGTATTTACGTCCACACCATCAACAAGTCATAATTCAATAAGAGTCATCAACATATTTCAATACATACTTACACCATCAATTCAACACCGATAGCATGTAAGAAAATTCACCAACAACATATATGCACATAACATATATAATCACCGACAACCTTTCCATATTAATTCAACAACTTCACATACTTCTCACATTTCGGTTAACGGAGAAAATACACCATATTATGACAATCAATAAAATAAATCACCAAACCATCATTCATACAACCTTATATATTCATATCAAACCATTCATGAAAGAATTTCAAGTTAAACGAGTTCAATGAATATTTTCGACCAAGTTCGTATAATATAATTCACGACTTTAAACAATTGGGGTCATTTAATTACCTCGACTACGCATGCATACTAATCACTTATGAGTGTAGGTGTACATACATGTGTGTTTCATCAGCCAACTACCAAGAAATCTCATAATTCACAAGGTTCGTCTCATAATGCCACTTTTCCAAATAAAATTCCATTTTCAAAGAAAAACAATTTAACTCTCAATGAAGCAAATCAATACCATTTTTAGTAACCACACAAACAACATACATACTTACACCTACATCATTCACTTGAGAAAAACATGTTTCGGAAAAATCGGCGTTCTTGGACATTTTCTGAACATTATGACTGATTCATAAAAACCATGTCCAATTTGATTCAAATGATGTTCCAGTAGGATTAGATGTATAAACAGTGATTAACTAAGTCAAAAGAAACATTCTAGGAAGTTCGGATTGGTCCCCAAGTGCATGAAGTGAAAAATCAAAAGTTGTTGAACAGGGTGCTGCTCGCTTAAGCGAACGGTTGCTCAATTAAGCGACCAGCTTCTAGTAGCATTATGGGCTCGCTCGCTTGAAGCTCGTTTGGGGCTCGCTCAAGCGAACTGTGTCCAGAATCAACTCGGCTTGTTCGCTTGGAGCTCGCTGAAGTGAACGCTCATCAGTTCAGTCAATAAATTTCTGGTTTCAAACCCTTTTTCCCCAAAAATCCCAATTTTGATCTTTCCCAACCCAAAACTCGTTCCAAATAATGTTTACAGGTCATATAGATGAAAATACACTCAATGATGCATAAAACTTGAGATTAAAACCTCATTTCATTTAAATTCAACAATTCACCAATAGTGATACCCATGGTATCAATTCATTAACAACATGTTCCAAAACAAGATCAACAACAAATAATCATGAATTCACTAATAATTCACAACCACAACTTCATTCTTCATCAATTTTACACAAAAACATAACATACCCACATATATAACTTTTGGCAGGAAAATTCATCATCAACAACACAATAATCATTTAATTCACATACATGAACATACCATCAAATAAGCACGGATTTCTACAATTAAAATTCAAATAATCACTTAACCAAATAATCACTTATCAAATAAGCACTTATGAGAAATGAGTAGAAAAAGATTATGTTTGAACACTAGCCCCCTTACCTCTAATTCCAAAAATCCAAGCTTATGCCTCAATTAAGCTCCAACCCCTTGAGATTCTACCTTCCTCTTCTCTTGCTCCCAAAGTCCTCTTTCTCTCTCTACCTCTCTCCAAATTGTGTGAAATGAACAAATGAAACTAGGTGACCTAATTTCCTCAATGACTAAGGTTTAAATAGGCTCACCTCTATTGGGCTTAGCACGTTAGGTCTTAATGGGCTCAATTCACTTATTCACTATCCCACAATTAATTACTCGCCTAAGGTTAAACTTAACGGTCAAACTAATTTCTATACTAGTAACTCAATAAAAAAAAAAATATGCCACACTAATATTTAAATAACCCTGACTATGAAATTACTAAATCACCCTTGCTACCCAAATTACTAAAATACCCTTCTAACACGAAAACCCAAGAAAATACACCCAAGGATAAATAATCATACACAAGCATATATAAACACACATAAAAATAATATTAAATAAAATAACAAAAAATTGGGCTGTTACAACTCTCCCCTCCTAAAAAGAATTTTCGCCCTCGAAAATTACTTGAAGGAAACAACTGCGGATACGAATCCTTCATCCTACTCTCCGATTCCCAAGTAGCACTCTCACCAGTTGGTCCAACCCAAATCACTTTCACCAAAACGATCTCCTTGCCTCTTAAACGCTTCACCTCGCGATCTTCAATCCGAACTGGCCAAGTCTCAACTGTCAAATTATCTCTTACTTCCAACTCGTCCATTTGAATCACATGAGACTCGTCATACACATACTTCCGCAACTGAGACACATGAAACACATCATGAAGATTTGACAACGACGGCGATAACGCAATCATATACGCTACAGCTCCAACTTTCTCCACAATCTCAAACGGTCCAACAAAACGCGGTGTCAACTTCCGACACTTCAAAGCACAGCCAACACCGGTTACAAGATTCACCCTTAAGAACACATGATCACCAACCTGAAACTCAATATCCTTCCTTCTCTTATCATGATAACTCTTCTGCCTACTCTAAGACGCTTTCATCTTCTCTTGAATCATCTTGACATTCTCGGTCGTCTCTTGCACAACATCCAGTCCTAACAGAGCACTTTCACCTGACTCATACCAACACAACGGCGTCCTACACCTCCGTCCATACAAAGCCTCAAACGGTGCCATCCCGATACTTGAATGAAAACTGTTGTTATAAGTAAACTCAAGCAACGGTAAACATTCGACCCAACTGACAACTTGCTCCAAAACACAAGCTCTCAACAAGTCTTCCAAACTTTGAATCGTCCTCTCCGTCTGACCATCGATCTGAGGATGATAAGCAGACCTCAACCTCAACTTAGTTCCCAAAGCAGCTTGCAAACTCTCCCAAAACATAGAAGTAAACCTCGGATCTCGATCTGACACAATGCTAGAAGGAATACCATGCAATCTTACAACTTGCTCAATGTAGATCTCAGCTAACCTCGCCACAGACATACCGGTCTTGATAGGAATAAAATGTGCTGACTTCGTCAACTGATCAACAATCACCCAAATCGAATCAAAACCCTTCATAGTCTTCTGCAAAGCTCCAACAAAGTCCATAGAGATACTATCCCACTTCCACTCTGGCACAAACAACGATTGCGTCAAACTCGACGGCTTCTGATGTTCAATCTTCGACTTCTGACAAACAATACAAGCATACACAAACTCTACTATATCCTTCTTCATTCCAGGCCACCAAAACAATTTCTTCACATCCTGATACATCTTCGTAGGTCTTGGATGAATACTCAAACTACTCTGATGACCTTCGTCCAAAATATGCTTCTTAAGTTCAGGCACGTCCGGTACACACACTCGATCACGGAACATCAAGACACCATGCTCATCCAATCTAAAGTCCACACCTTTACCTTACCTAACCAACACCAAACAATCTACAAGTTCCAAATCCTCTTTCTGACCAACCTTGATCTCTTCCAAAATGTTACTTGTCAACTTCAACATTCCCAACTTCACACTTTCAGGCGTCAACTCACAAACCATACTCAAATCTCAAAACTGCTTAATCAACTCCAATTCTTTAACCATCAAAGCAGACATATGCAAATACTTCCTACTCAAAGCATTTGCTGCCACATTCGCCTTTCGTGGATGATAACTCAACTGCAAATCATAATCCTTAAGAAATTCCAACCACCGTCTCTGCCTCATATTCAACTTTTTCTGATCAAACAAATACTTCAAACTCTTGTGATCGCTGAACACTTCATACTTAGAACCATAAAAGTAATGCCTCCAAATCTTCAACACAAACACAACTGCCGCCAATTCCAAATCATGAGTCAGATAATTCTTCTCATGCACTTTCAACTGTCTCGATGCATAAGCCACAACCTAACGAGTCTGCATTAACACATCACCAAGACCCATCTTCGAAGCATCACAATACACAACAAACGATTCCTTCAGATTCGGCAGAATCAACATAGGCGCTGAAGTTAACCTCTTCTACATCTCAAGAAAACTATTCTCACACTTAGAATCACAACATAAGCTTGCCCTTTCTGAGTCAACTGAGTAAATGGAAACACTAACTTAGAGAATCCCTCAATGAACCTCCGATAATAACCTACCAATCCAAGAAAACTTTTGACCTCAAAAACAGACTTCGGCGATTCCCACTCCATCACCGCATCAACCTTCGACGGATCCACCGCAATGCCACCTTTCAAAATCACATGACCAAGAAAACTCACTTCCTGCAACCAAAACTCACACTTTGACAACTTAGCGAACAATTGCTTCTCCTTCAAGACTTGCAACACAATCCGCAAATGCTTGGCATGCTCCTCCTCTGACTTCGAATACACCAAAATATCATCTATAAACACCACCACAAACTGATCCAAATAAGGATGGAAAATCCTATTCATATACTCCATGAAAATACCTGGCGCATTAGTCACACCAAATGGCATCACAAAATACTCATAGTGACCATACCTCGTCCTGAACGCAGTTTTAGATATATCTTCCGCCTTCATTCTTATCTGATGATATCCTGACCTCAAGTCAATCTTACTGAACACTTCTGCAC
The DNA here is from genome assembly GCA_958299785.1 of Medicago lupulina. Classification (NCBI taxonomy): domain Eukaryota; kingdom Viridiplantae; phylum Streptophyta; class Magnoliopsida; order Fabales; family Fabaceae; genus Medicago; species Medicago lupulina. Next base: position 45,620,547 of record OY283146.1, on the reverse strand, counting down.
CAACCAACTGATTCATCAAATCATCAATCCTCGGAAGCGGATACCGATTCTTGATAGTCACCTTGTTCAACTACCGATAATCCACACACAAACTCATACTACCATCCTTCTTCTTCACCAACAACGCATGAGCACCCCACGGAGAAACACTTGGCTTAATGAGCTGCTTCTTGAGCAACTCTTCCAACTTCTTCTTCAGCTCTCCCAACTCTGATGCAGACATCTGATACGGCGCAATCGAAATAGGACTCGTTCGTAGCACCAAATTAATTGCAAACTCAACTTCCCTCTCCGGTGGTAAGTCGGTAATGTCGTCTGGAAACACTTCTGGAAACTCTTGTACTACCGGCAAATCGCCAACACCTTTCTCACAACTTTCCTTCAACAAAGCAAACATCATACAACTCAAAATCAACATGAACCTTAACACAAACCACAACCAACTGAGCCTCTGCAACCAAGATACCTCCCTTGCCAGACCAACACACCCGAAGCATCCTACTACTCCCCCACTACGCTCAAACCCACCTAACAGAACGGAACAACACAACAAGTACCGACAATACTTTGGTATATGTCGCGTACAAACAGGAAATTCACCGGGTTTTGGTCCGGACAAGACCGACATAGCTCCGATACCAACTTGTAACGCCCTATTTCTATTAAAGCGATAAAGCGCGCAATTATGATAAATAATTAAGAAATAGCCGTCACGTCTTCAAACAATTCACCAACTAGACATGCATAGAATATCTCAACATAAAACATCACAGCGGAATATAGCATACACCTTAAAATATAGCCATGTCATCAACTCAGGAAATACAACCAAAATCATAAACAAATCCCAATGTAAGGTACATCTCAACAACAGATAAAATCCAAACATAAAATAAATGCCGTCCTAGATCAGAGCCTCTCTAAGACACGACAAAGCGAAATAAACGGAGGAAGCTCCCGCTATCCTCAAGCAACTCACTGAGCAATGCAAATAAACTAATCCTGCACGCCGTCTACCCATTCATACAAATAGGTAGGCGGTCCACCACAGACCACTGGGGGTTAGCTTCACATCAAACATAATCAAGCATAAGCAAAGATAAGCATTCAAGGATTTCATGCATGACACATATACGTAACCATCCCTCCTAGAATACAAACATTACATAAGTATTGTCCCCCATTCCATACACATCATGTTATCACAACTCTAACATAGCTTAGCAAGCATATTCAACTCTAAAATCAAATCATCGACATAAGCTTATCAATTATCAATATCAATCAATGAAAGGATTACTCACCTTATTCTTCATTTAGCCTAATCAACTCAACAAATACAATTCATCATCTCAAGTATAAGCAAGAGAGTCATTGTCACCAAAGGAATCATAGATCACATTCATGTAGGTCATACTTCATTATTTTCACCGAAATAAACATCACCAATTAAGATAATCAAATGTACAAGTATCACCATTAACAATAAATATCAACGAGTACACATAATCACATATTTAGCAAATATCACCAAGTATACAATTCACCAATCACATTTATTCACCAAGTACACATATATAACCAAGCACATAAGCATATTATGACTCATAACATCTTTATGCAATGTACCTAGACACGACACCTATATGCATGTGGTACCAAATCACCTCCGAGGCCGTCGCTTCTGATGCCAACTGAACATCATAAGTAAGAGTACACCTCCTCTTACAATTTACCTATGTAAAAGTACACCTCCTTTTACATTTCACATATGACTCAATATGACTATGATGCATGAACATACAAGCAAAGACTCGACAATGCAAAATCACCTAACATATGTATTCACCAACATCAATGTAAAAGTACACCTCCATTTACACTAATTAATTCACCACCAATTGCATCATCAAGTATTTACGTCCACACCATCAACAAGTCATAATTCAATAAGAGTCATCAACATATTTCAATACATACTTACACCATCAATTCAAAACGAATAGAATGTAAGAAAATTCACCTACATATATGCACATAACATATATAATCACCGACAACCTTTCCATATTAATTCAACAACTTCACATACTTCTCACATTTCGGTTAACGGAGAAGATACACCATATTATGACAATCATCATATTCAATCACTAAACCATCATTCATACAACCTTATATATTCATATCAAACCATTCATGAAAGAATTTCAAGTTAAACGGGTTCAATGAATATTTTCGACCAAGTTCGTATAATATAATTCACGACTTTAAACAATTGGGGTCAATGAACCAAAACAAAGCAAAACAGTTTAATTACCTCGACTATGCATGCATAATAATCACTTATGAGTGTAGGTGTACATACATGTGTGTTTCATCAGCCAACTACCAAGAAATCTCATAATTCACAAGGTTCGTCTCATAATACCACTTTTCCAAATAAAATTCTGTTTGCAAAGCAAAACAATTTAACTCTCAATGAAAAAAATCAATACCATTTTTAGTAACCACACAAACAACATACATACTTACACCTACATCATTCACTTGAGAAAAACATGTTTCGGAAAAATCGGCGTTCTTGGACATTTTCTAAACATTATGACTGATTCATAAAAACCAAGTCCAATTTGATTCAAATGATGTTCCAGTAGGATTAGATGTATAAACAGTGATTAACTAAGTCAAAAGAAACATTCTAGGAAGTTCGGATTGGTCCCCAAGTGCACGAAGCGAAAAATCAAAAGTTGCTGAACAGGGTTGCTGCTCGCTTAAGCGAATGGTTGCTTGCTTAAGCGACCACCTTCTAGTAGCATTCTGGGTTCGCTCGTGTGAAGCTCGCTTGAGGCTCGCTCAAGCGAATTGTGTCCAGAATCAACTGGGCTTGCTCGCTTGGAGCTCGCTCAACCGAGTGCTCATCAGTTCAGTGAAGAAATTTCAGGTTTCAAACCCTTTTTCCCCAAAAATCCCAATTTTGATCTTTCCAACCCAAAACTCGCTCCAAATAATGTTTACAGGTCATATGCATGAAATTACACTCAATGATGCTTAAAACTTGAGATTAAAACATCATTTCATCAAAATTCAACAATTCACCAACTTTCACAATTTTTCAACAACAACAACAATTCTCATTACCAATTCACAAATAGTGATACCCATGGTATCAATTCATCAACAACATGTTCCAAAACAACATCAACAACAAATAATCATGAATTCACTCATAATTCACAACCACAACTTCATTCTTCTTCAATTTTACACAAAAACATAACATACCCACATAAATAACTTTTGGCATGTAAATTCATCGTCAACAACACAATTATCATTTAATTCACATACATTAACATACCATCAAAATCTAAGCACGAATTTGTACAATTAAAATTCAAATAATCACTTAACCAAATAATCACTTATCAAATAAGCACTTATGAGAAATGGGTAGAAAAAGATTATGTTTGAACACTAGCCCCGTTACCTCTAAATCCAAAAATCCAAGCTTATGCCTCAATTAAGCTCCAACCCCTTGAGATTCTACCTTCCTCTTCCCTTGCTCCCAAAGTCCTCTTTCTCGCTCTACCTCTCTCCAAATTGTGTGAAATGAACAAATGAAACTAGGTGACCTAATTTCCTCAATGACTAAAGTTTAAATAGGCTCACCTCTATTGGGCTTAACCCGTTAGGTCTTAATGGGCTCAATTCACTTATTCACTATCCTACAATTAATTACTCGCCTATGGTTAAACTTAACGGTCAAACTAATTTCTATACTAGTAACTTAGTAAAAAAAATAATATGCCACACTAACATTTAAATAACCCTCACTATGAAATTATTAAATCACCCTTGCTCACCAAATTACTAAAATACCCTTCTAACATGAAAACCCAAGAAAATACACCCAAGAATAAATAATCACACACAAGCATATATAAACACACATAAAAATAATATAAAATAAAATAACGAAAAATCGGGCTGTTACAATAACGATCTAGTACCCCGCACGATCGTTAAGTAATGTATAAGTCCACACACGTTTAAGCAACCACTCGGTCGTATTGTAGACACTTGGTAACCGTAAGATCCCCAAGGTTACCAACAACCTATGACTTAGATAGAACTCAGTGAGACGTTATGTCTCATCCCACTCTTTCATTTGTTCAGGTTCACAGGTTGTTCGAGGCAAAGGTAAGGAGAAGGCTTCGGATTAATCATGCCATTATGGATTTAACTCTTATGTCTCTATGTCGTTATCGTGTTATGTTATGCATGTAATTGTGTTGTAATGAACCTTATCGTATGTGTTCAGCTGACTTATTATGTATTAATAATGTAACATAAGACTTGAGGTGTTTTATGTATCTGAATCTCGACTCATGTCGTTTCCGTATTATAATATTAATGTATCCAGTATCAATTTTAACGCACGTGTTATATATTCTAGACTCTTATAACTTTGGCGTTACATAACTGCTTCTGCCCAAAAAGATTTAGCCGTTTCCATTACTTTCAGTATAACTCTTGTTCTTTCTAGGAATGTTTTATTCACCCGCTCTGCTACACCATTTTGTTGAGGTGTATGTGCAACTGTAAATTGCCTTACAATGCGCTTGTAACACCCCGTTTTCCCAACATAATTAAATATACGTAAAATCAGAGTTTTCATCGCAAAACGGAATGTTACACTACTTTTCAAAAATTCATAAATAGAAAATATACTATTTATTCAACAACATAAATTAATCTCGTAATATTTTGCAGCGGAAAAGTCTTTTTTAAAATATAATCAACTTCAACAAAATCTTGGCACAAAGGCCCCAACATAAATAATCATTTCAATAATCCTTTTAATAATAAATAAATGTTCCAACAATATAGTTCCAAAATTGATACATAAAGGAATGAAAATTCAACAATTAACTCCCATCCCGTTACGTATCAGAGCCCTAAGACACTTGAGCCAACATCCTACTAGCCTTGGAAATCTGCACTTGCCCACAAGGCGACAATTCCAACAGAAGGGGTGAGAAACACATTCAATAATAATAATATATAATTAATCAAATCGATGAAACAACAACAAATTATACCACAAGTATCAACAAGTTCATATATGTATGTATACATATATATATATATATATATATATATATATATATATATATATATATATAGCAACAGCAACGTTATCAACATCAACGACATTTAGCAAGATACAACAACAATAAACAATCAACAACAACAACATCAACAACATCAACAAATCATCACATATAACGAAAACATCTCAAACATTCACAAGTACATCATAACATCACAAATACTTCAACACGTCATAAATACATCAACAAGTCACAATTACACCATCACGAATACATCATCACTTTGCAAATTACATCATCACTTCACAATTACATCATCACTTCACAAACGACACGACACGACTATGCAACACTTAGACCTCATGCATGTGGTACCATCAGGGCATTAAGCCCCCATCGCTAAGGTCAAGTAGGACCTGTCAGGCATTAAGCCCCCATCGCTAAGGTCATAGAGGACCTGTCAGGCATTAAGCCCCCATCGCTGACTATGCTATGCAACGACACGACTCAAATGCAACGACACGAGTAAAGACTCAACAATGCACATCTTTAGATGACTCGACAAATACACATCTTTAAATAGCATCATCGTCAAATATCACATATTTAAATATGACATCTTTATATAGCACATATTTAAGTCACACATCTACAAACAACACATCTTGATATAACACATATTTAAATCACACATCTCCGGAAAGCACATATACATTAATCAACTACATCCATATCAAACCAAAACATTCTTCAAAAATAAAGCAAGTTGATCAATAAAACATAAGCCAAATACTCATAAAACACTCCGACTAAATCCCTAATACTTAAGTTTGAAGTTGGGAAACCAACCATAAGTTTTGGACTAACTTGGGATTAGTTAAGCTAAGTTTTCTTAAAATTTTCTGAAGACCTACTTGGACTATTTTTATCATAACTCGAGATTTACAAAACATTTTTGAGTCAAACCAGTGCCATTAGAAAGCTAACTCAATTATCTACAACTTTCATGTTTACACCTAAGACCAATTATGTACCAATCAATACCAGTTTTCATTTCAAATTCGGACCAAGTTGTGCTGAAATTCATAAAAATTCACTGTGACCTACGTTCAGTAATTTGACCTACGTTCAGTCATACCAACGGCATTAGAAAGCTAACATTCATACCTACAACTTTCGTGTTTACACCGAAAGCTAGTTCGAAACAGAAACTGATGCAAAAGACGCAACAACATGAAACAGGGTATGCTGTCAAAGGTAGCTCTCGGGAAAACTCTATTTTTCACTCAAAAACCCAAATTTCATCTACCCAAATCCCAAATTTGATAGAGAACAATGTTTACAGGTTCTATATACAACATAACAATCAAAACAACACAGAAACATGCATTAAACAACACAATTCATCACATCATATCAATTATCATAAACTTTCTAAACCCTAAACCTAGAACACAATTTCATCAACAATCAAAATTATATATACATATTATTGAAGGAATCCCACCCTTACCTTAGATTATGACTCCTGAATTAAGCTGCGTTCTTCTCTCTTCTTCTAGCCTCTTCTCTTGGTTCTAGGTTTTCTCCTCCTCTTCTCTCAAAAACTCACTTTCTCTCTTTTTTTTCAATTGTACGTAAAACTCTTTCTGACTCTCCTTTTCTTTTTATTGTAAATTATAACCTCCTCTTATTTCCTTAACTCCCACTTATTCCTCATAGTTATACTTAAATCCCTTTAAACCAAATAATACTATTTTCTACCTTTTTATTAAATAAATAAAATAATCAAACAACATTTATTTAAATAAAACACAACACCATAAATCATATAATAAATTATCATCACACCAAATATCACACAATTCATACCAAGTCATATATTTCACATAAAATCATATCTAAATCATATATGTCAAATATAGTCATATAAAATCATATAAAAATACTCAAACATCAACTAAAAATAATTAAATAAAAATGGGGCGTTACAACGCTCATGTTTACAAAATTACTAAAACTCGCCATCTACATAGCCCCTCCATTGTAAGTCCTCAAGCACTTACTTTTCCTCCAAGTTTCAAGCTTTACTTGTGCTTTGAATACCTTGAATATTTGAGACCCATCTGCCTTCTTCTTGACTAGATAGATCCACTATCTTCTTGAATAGTCCGCAATGAATGAGATGAAATATATTGGTCCTCTCATAGATATTTATGGTGACTTCTACACATCAAAATAAATCAAGTGTAAAATGAGTTTGCTTCTAGTATTTACTATAGCAAACTTGAGTCTATGTTTCTTGTTTTTCACACAGTCTTTACAAAATGGTAAATTTACCGTCATGAGCCCGTGAAGGAGATTGCGTTCTCCAAGGACTTTCAAGTCACGTTATGGCTTATGGCCTAGTCTGTGAAGAACAAACACTCCTCGGATTAGGCGTGTTCCGGTGTCGGACATGTGTCGTATCCAACACCGACGCATTTAATTACACTCAATTATGTGATTTTCTTAAATTATTAGTAGTGTCTGTGTTGTGTTCTTAAATTATTATTTTTTAATTCTTTAATTATTAATAGCCCAAAATTGAAAGACCCGCTCAATCTTTTCATTCCCGCTACAAGTTTTAGGATTTATGGGAAAGGTTTTAAGGCAACGATTTTTATCTTTGAACAAGACACAATTATTATTCATGGATAATGCATGGCCGATAATGTAATAGAGCACATTTTTTGTTGGAAGCCAAAAAGTGTGCCAAATATGTAATGTTTATGCCTCACTTCCCAAATCCATGGGTTATTCCTGTTATATGCCACCCTTTTTTTGCCATGGACAAGTCAAGTGTGGTCTAAACTCAAAATTGTTGTAGTTTGCATCCGCCTCTTGCAACGTATCTCCAGAAGCATGTATAAATCACTTCTGATATTTTATGCTTTTATCACCACAAGATTACCTTTCACTACTTTCAAGATACCACTTTCAGTGTCGATCTTGTACCCGAGGTCATCCAATTGTCCAACAAAATATAAATTCATCTTCAACCCCATTACATGGCATACCCATTGTATCTTACAAGCAGTACCGTCATGCATTTTCAATCTAATAGTACTGACTCCAACAATTTCTAAGGCATGGTCATTTTCCATGTACATTGATCCTTTTGAGATATTCTCATAAGAATAAAACCAATATCATTGTGGATGCATGTGTCGTGTTGCACCTGAATCCATTATACATACATCATTGAGAAGTCTTCAACCTTCAAAACTAGTTGTTGCTTTTCTATTAAAGATTCCACCATCATCTGAGTTGTTTATAATACATCATTGAGATGTTAAAGCTCCTAAATACGTATCTCTATTCTTCTTATTATTCCAACACTCATTTAAGTGCCCTCTCATGCCACCGTTGTAGATTTGAGGTTCTTCCATCTTCGAGATTTTGACCTACCATGATTTTGACCCCTAGTGGGGCCACGTTCTGTTGATCTGCCTCTCATTATCTTCAAAGCCTCTACTTTATTTTAGCTCTATGGTCTTTCTTCCTTATTCTTACGCTTGTATTCTTCTTAAAGAATTGAACTGGTGACATCATCAAAGTGAATAGTATTACAGTATAAACTCTATAAATTAATAATGTCGGGATCGGAGAAATTTATTAATTTAGAGAGTTATTAATTTATCGATAAATTAATAATTATTAATTTAAAGAGTTTTTAAGTAATTATACTATACATACCAAACAAAAAGGCAAATTAGTCTATGTCTCTTAGAATTACGTTGCAGCAAATCTTGGGACTCAATGTAAATTAATAAATATTGTATTCATATCCATTGGAAATATGACTTTTGACTTTTGAAGTGTATAGTAAATGTAAACAAGTGGAATGTTCAATGTATTCTTAAGCAAGTTTGGCATATATAAATTACATGAATGTGTTAAAAGTATTCAAACCATATCTCACTCACGAGATGACTTCTCATCTAAAAGGTGTTGCAAAATCAACTATGTCAGATCAAATACGTAAGGAGTTGTGCGAGTACAAGAGAGATAATCCTGCAAGCACACAAAAAGACTTGCAGAGATGGCTTGAGGGAAAATTTCAGTTGAAAGTTAGTCAAGGAACAATATCAAACACACTTAAGCGGTCAAATGACTATCTCTCTGCTGAAATAGAAAAGGGAAGAGCGGAGATCAAAAGACACAAACCAGCAAAATATCCTGACATGGAGAAGGTTGTTTATGAGTGGTTTCTATAGCATCAAGAACGTGTGAATATCATAGGAGAATTAATTTTGCAGAAGGCAAGAGATACAATGAAACTCTTGTACCCTCATGATGATTCAGATTTTAACTTCTCTACAGGATGGCTTGGGAAATTCAAGCACCGACATGGCATAAAGTCATTTCGTCGTTTTGGCGAGAGTGGGTCTGTTGATGTACAAGACATGGAGCAGAAATTGGTATCGATTCGAGAGAAAATTGATCAGTTCCCTATGAAAGATGTTTTCAATATGGATGAAACTGGGTTGTTTTATAGGCTACAAGCTGATCATTCACTGGCAACAAAACAACTTGAAGGAAGAAAACAAGATAAAGAAAAGTTGACGGTAGTTATTTGTTGCAATGAAGATGGCTCTGAAAAAATCCCTCTATGGATTATTGGGAAATATGCAAAGCCTCGTTGCTTCAAGAATGTCAACATGAATAGCTTGGATTGTCAGTATCGAGCTAACAAAAAAGCATGGATGACTAGTGTGCTTTTTGATGAATATGTTCGTTCATTTGACCAAATGATGCATGGTAGAAGAGTTCTACTTGTGGTGGATAATTGTCCAGCGCATCCAAGAAATATTGAAGGGCTAAGAAACGTTGAGTTGTTCTTCTTGCCACCCAACATGACATCAAAGATTCAACCTTGCGATGCTGGGATAATAAGAGCTTTCAAGATGCATTACCGTAGAAGGTTTTACCGCAAAATATTGGTAGGTTATGAGGTGGGACAATCTGATCCAGGGAAGATAAATGTCCTTGATGCTATCAATTTGGCAATCCCAGCTTGGACGATAGATGTTCGAAAAGAAACAATAGTGAATTGCTTCCGACACTGTAAAATTCGTTCAGCTAGTGACGTTGTAGGAAATTTGGATGAATCCACTTTTGATGAAGAAACTCAAGACCTCCAGACTATGATCAATCAATGTGGCTATCGTAATAAGATGGATATCGACAATCTAATGAACTACCCAGGTGAAAATGAAGCATGTTCGGAGGTTCAGAGTTTAGAAGATATTGTGCGTACTATCATTGAGAACAATGCAGAGGATGACAACGAAGATGATACGGTGTCTTTGGAGCATGTTACGCGAAAGGAAGCACTTATGGCGTCGAACACTCTTCACAACTTTATGATACAATACAAAAATACAACACCTCAGCTATTGGATGCAATAAGAAAAGTTAGAGATGAGCTCCAAATAGACTTGAACTTTAAAGGAAAACAAACAACTAATGAATCATATTTCAACAAAGTGTAATATATTTCTTTTCAGTTTCTATGAATTATTAATTTATGATTTTCTTGGGACCGAAAATTATAAAGGGATCTCCCAAAAAATTATTATCTTATTATTTTATCGAATTATTCAATTTTTTACACTGGCCCAAGTCGGGAACGGACAAATTTATTATTTTAGAGAGTTTATTAATTTACCGTGTATTAATTTAAAGAGTTTCTACTGTAGCTACATTGTTGTTTGTAATGTTGATGATAATTTGAACACACAAATCTAGTAAACTTCAAAGTAGAAGTTCAACACACTCATTTTTCGCTATGTTGAAATTGTAAGTTGTGAGTTGAGAAAATTCCATATTCCGGGTATTGATATGATCTGTTATGGGTGTGAATTTACCAATTTGAAGAGTGTAGAGCCTCCTCTTTAAGAATATTCTGTTATTAAGTGATTTGACATCGTACAATTTTATTATAGTGTCTCATATCTTCTTTGTTGTCTTCTTTTAACCAATACTTAACAATATTGATTCGGTCGTTGCTACGTGCAAATTGACATCAACATTATCATTCATCTCTTTTAATATATTTGGTGTAAAACCATGGCATCAGAGATGGCAAACTAAACCGGATTAAAAAGAAATTTTCTAATGTGGAAGATCAGTTTAAACCGCAACCACAATGTTGGAAAAACTGACATTGAATTAATAAATAAATCTCAATAATAGTCAAGAAATATAGTCGTGATTCTCAGTAGAATAAAGAAGAAAGAAAGAACTTATCATTGGCTGAGGCGTGCAAACGCACTGGGCTTAAGAACATTTCACCACCACAGGTCAATCACCTGATGCAGTTGGCCTTAAAGTTAGTGTTCTTCAAGATACAACATCCACTTCTCACTAACACTGGGCATGAACTAGCAAGGGCATAGGAACCACACTTGGATGCTCATGTGAACTTAATTGTTTTTTTTTTTTTGAAGGAAGGGGAACTTAATTGTTATTTGTTATTAGTGACTAAATGAAATAAGTGATGGAAGAATCAATTATACTTGAGTACTCTCTATCATTTCTCTCTTCCTAACCCACTATATATACGCTCTTATACAAGTAAAGATTAGTTTCTATTTATAAGCAAGAATTAACACATGTAGGGGAACATTATTGGCAAAACCATAATTACAAATATTAAGGATTGACCAAACATTATTACTTGCAATGGGTATTGTATCGTTAATAAAAATGTAACGTGTTGTTTACTAAGTCAAAGAGTAACTATTAATTATAATAAATTTAATAATAAATATAATACTACTTTAAAATAAATAACTAATAAATTAAAAATTTCTACACACAAAGCATACTATTATTTTTCTTACCACTCCACTAGTTTGTTGCAGCAGAACAACCACTACAAAGCAATGGTTCTGATGACACTGTTTGGTAACAGAGTAACAAAATATTATCACACAGTAAAATATTATCACACAACTAAAATAACAAACGAGAAAAAAGAGGAATTGAACACACATTATTTACGTGGAAACCCCTTACCAAATAAGGGGGAAAGCCATGGGTAAATATTAGAGAACTTTCACTAAGTGGACAAATTACAAGACCTCTTTATATGCAAGGAGAGACAAATTACACTTGCTCTTGAAATATGAGAATACCTAACACTTGGAGAAACCTTATAGGAGATACTACATTTTGTCTCTATTTTTTCTCTCTCACTCTCAACAACCTCTAATTCTTGTTGTTGTGTTGCTACTTGATGGGATAATAAAAATGGTGCAAATGAACTTGCTATTTATTGGATAAGTAATCCATAGTTCGTTTGATGCAACAAGCCACTGGTCTTTCATACAAAACACTAAATGTGCAACGTGTCATTTGCATCTCATGCATCTTGCAACTTGTCAATACATGCAACTATCAACTTTGCCACTTTGCATTACATGAGAAATGAAACTTGTCTTACATGCACCATGGGCGTGTGTCTTGTTACAAAAGCAACTTTACCACTCACAATATTGGGCTTGAACCATCATTTGGGTCATTTTCGTTCACTATGTTGGACTTGGATCACAACTTGAGCTCATATCATTCAAAAATAATACTATGTGAATTAACAGTATAGAATCAATCTCCTGAATTTGTTGAATCTACAAATGCAGTAAATATGATTGAGTCAATGCAGATAATTGAAAAAGTGAAAAGGAGAAGATTGATGTGGATTGCCATTCTCTTTTTGTGAAATTGAAAACCTGTACTAAAAAAAGAGGGAAACAAAAACAAGAATCTTGTCGTAATGAAAAAAAAATATTCGATGATCAATACATCAATGATGTTGGATCCAATAATTTTACTCGTATTTTTTAAATAACAATTTAATTTTATAAACTCAAATTAACATTAAAAATTTGAAGAAAAATTAACCTTGTAATTAATAGCGAACATGAAGCAAAATTAGCATTTTAGAGAATATAATCATACATCCTCAGTGTACATACATATATGAAACAATGCAGGTATATATTCATATAGTATGAATGAGATTAACTTATAGTATTGATGGAGATCATTGGTACTTCGTCGATTTGATTGTGAGGTTTATGTCAATTTTATTTGATGAATATTTTCTTCCTCGTCTGCACATTTACATTCATCAATTATTTTGCGACAATCAAACTAGATCCGCTAATCTGAACAGTTTGGGAAGAAAATAAACATGTAGTACATCTGATTGAGCTATTAGATTGAGGATTCAATCAATGGTTGTCGTCGTCAATCAGTTGTAAATCAAATTTAAAGGGGACAAATTGACAACTAGATTAATTTATGGACTTGGAGAAGGAATTAAAGGAATAACCACAAGTTGACAACTTTAATTTCAGAGAACACATCGAAAGAAAAACAAATGGTATGAAGAATAAATTGGAGAGCAAAAACAAAGTATTAACAAGAAGCACTATAAAGAAGAATGAGAAGAAATTAAGGAGGACGGTATTGTGTATGCGGTCACTTTTATATGTAATGAGTAACAAAAGAGAAAATATGTCATTAGATTTAGGGATAATGGGTTGGGCCTATGTATGTTAGATACTACATCAAGGAAGTTGCTTTATTGGCCCACTAGACCCAAGTTGCTACCCACCCCCACCCCAAAATACCCTTGTATATAACGATTGAGACTTACGTTCCAATTGGATCAGACTGTATCTTCCAATCGACCATATTAAAAAAAAAAATCGTGTGAATCATAAGTTATAAGGTCCGCAGATTGGAAGTTAGAAACATGTCATTATTTTTTCTCAATCGGAAGTTACAAACCAATTGGATCATAAACTAATTTCCGATCAAATCCTCCATCGGATTTCAAACATTTTTTCAATGAAATGCAACATAAAATAACCATTAACATATATTTTCCATCAAACGTTACAATAGAAACATGTCATTATTTTTTTCTCAATCGGAAGTTACAAACCAATTGGATCGGAAACTAATTTCCAATCAAATCCTCATCGGATTTCAAGTAAACAAGTTTTGGTGTATGTTTGTGGAAGATATTGTAAGACAATAGTTTCTATAAGGGATATCACATTTAACATAAGATAAAAAGGATGAAATGGGGTAAGCAGAATTACCCGATTTGTGCAAAGAAGATGCTAGGAGACTACGGTGATAATCTTCAAGATAACATGGTTTAGTTTTAGGTTTTGTAGAACGTCTCAATGCATTGGTGCTAAGAGGAGGAGGAGGAGGAGGAGGTGGAGGAGGAAGAATAGAAGTCAGAGGGGTGGGATCAGATGAAGGAGTAAAATATGGTTTAGGCAAATTATTAACCTGAATTGGTTGATGAAGGATGAAATCATACTCAGCAGGGGGTGGGGGTGAGATCATAGGAATCAAAGGAAGTTTGGGAACTAGATGAAGTAGAAGAAGATGTGAGAGGGGAAGAAAAAGGAATCTGACTTTCATAGAAAATAACATTTCTTGACAAGAAAAAGGAATTGGAATGGATAACATAGAGAAGATATCCGTTGGTTCCTTCTTTATATCCAAGAAAGGCAGAATTTCTAGAACAAGGTTGGAATTTATAATATGCACTACATGCTGCACAGAAAAATGCCAAAAAGAAATAGGAATTTTTATTGAAAGGAAAGGGTTCGAACAACATTAAGGATGTGATGATGTTTCCGCTCAACAATGTCATTTTGTTGAGGGGTGTTAACACAAGATCGATGATGAATAATGCCTTTAGCTTGATAAAAGTCAGACCTTACCTAAAATCCGAACAACCTCAGTAAATCAAAAAAAGAAGATAGAAACCCCAACAATGATAAATAAAGGGAATGGGACCTTACCTTGTATTTGATGTTTGAAGATGCTTGAAATGTGATGATTTTGAGCAAAAAATCTTCAAGACTCACCCAATGACGGAGTTTTAGATTTTGGAGTTGTGAGACAAGTTTAGGGGAAGTTTTGGATTTTGGATACCGGAAGAAAATTTATAATTTCGAGTTATATATTGACAGTGTTGAGATTTTGGAAACTGAAATAGTGTTAGGATTATAGAATCGAATCAAAGAATATTTTAGGAAAAAATAGGGCGCATGAGAAACACATAGGGTGGAAAAAGTAATAGTCTCGATCATTATATACAATGGTATTTTTGGTCTTTTTGGTGACCCGTTTGAATTTAAGGACGCTAATATAGCAATTTCTGTGATGTAGTATCTACCTTACATCGACCAAAGCCCATTATCTCTAAACATAATGACACAATTATTATTTTGTTACTCAATGCATAAAAGCGGCTGCACCTACAATGTCTTTCTCATTCATTTCTTCATAGTCTTCTTGGTAGTTCCTTTCTCTATTTTTGTTTATTTTTCCTCCAGTTTCTTTCAAAATTCTTAATACAATTTGTTTTTCTTTTGATGTGTTCTCTGATATACTCTATATATTAATCAATTTTTCAATATGTCACTACCTCTTTCAGTCCCCACAAGTGATCACTAATTTGATTCTTCTTACAAGTTAAAATATTAATCTAGTTTTGAACTTCTACCCTTTAAATTTAAATTACAGCTAATTGATGATAACACCCGTCGATAGAATTCTTGATCTAATATATAGCTTAACAAGATCTATTATGTGTTTAGATTTTTCTCAAATTATTCGTATAAGCCGATCTAGTTTAATTGTTGTAATAGTCGAGGAAGGTGAATGTGCAGATGGGGGTGAAAATGTTCATCTAATAAAATTGTCATAAATCTCAAAATCAAATTGACGAAGTATCAGAGATATCAATCAGTAATATAAGGTCATCTTATTCGTAATATATATATATATATATATATATATATATATATATGTTCAATAATATATTTACCTTTGCATTTATGTTAATTGATTCAATCATGTTTTATAGTTTTATCTCAGATTATTCATATAAGCCGATTTAGTTTTATTGTTACCTTTGCAATTGTGTTAATAGATTCAATCATGTTTTATAGTTTTTTCTCAAATTATTCATAAAAGGCACTCTAGTTTAATTGTTGCAATGATCGAGGAAGGTGAATGTGCAGATGAGGGTGAAAATGTTCATCTAATAAAATTGTCATATATCTCATAATCGAATCAACGAAATATCAGAGGTATCAATAAAAAAGTATATGTTCATATTATTTGTAATATATATATATATATATATATATATATATATATATATATATTCAATCAATAATATATCTACCTTTGCAATTACGTTAATTCATTCAATCATGTTTTATGTAGAAGAAGATTCTACAAATTCGGATATTATTTTATTATGGAACAAGTTGTGTCCTAGGATTGAAAAACCTTGTCACATAAAACTCTTCAAAGATTAGGCCATTTACCTCGGAAGTCCTTTTTTTTTCTTTCTCATATATATATATATATATATATATATATATATATATATATATATATATATATATATATATATCGTTCATTTTTTTTTATGTCCACCAAATGATGTATGGATATATTCTCTTGAATACTTATTTTGCTTCAACCTATTCATTCAAAAGGTTAATTTTGAGTTAATAGAATTTAATCCTTATTATCTATAAAAAAAGAGTAAAATCGTAGGTTCTAATTTCATTGATGTACGAATAATAATTTTGTTTCTTTATCATTTGGTCAAGATTCTTATTTTATTTACCTTTGCAAAAAAATAATTGTGCATCAATCTTCTTTATTTACCTTTGCAATTATGTTAATCGACTTAATCTTATGTATTTTGTAGTAGAAGATTGTACATTTGGAGATTGCTTTTATGGAGCAAGTTGTGTCCCAAGATTGAAATCTTATCACATGAAATCCTTTAGAGACTAAGTCATCTACTTGGGAAGTCCTGTTTTTTTCTTACCAAAAGTCGTGCCATATAAGGGCTTTTTCTAAGTGAGTGTGTGTGTGGTCCAACCTTTTTCTTGCGCCTGTATAAGATATATATTATGAGGAAACAGGTTCTAAACTTAAGACTAAACCAACTGAGAAAAATTATTTCTTCATTTCGTATAAGAGAGATGGGAGTATTTTTGATCATTGAATCTTTGCCATTTGCATATTCTTGGGGTTTTAGCAGAATTTTTCTTAATTTATGGAGACAACATCTTCACGTAGAAAGTCGGAAGGCCTACCCCCTTCCCCAATCTAGATTCAATGGTGCCCCTTATATTTGTATTTGTTCTGCCCCCTTTAGTTTCCCAAGATAACATCACCTTCACGTAGGAAGTCGGAGGGCCTACCCCCTTCCCCAATCTAGATTCAATGATGCAACCTTCAAATTATTTTTGCCTTTATAAACTCCCCAACACTAGCTTATACTACTTTTACTCTGAAATTTTTTTAGGGTTAACTTACCTTTGGAATTAGAATGTGTTCCTTAAAATACTTATTCATACAATTGCTCAAGGGATGCAATTTGTGCTTTTCTAATTGGAGAATTATTCACAATAAAACAAGATGTGGGTATAGCAAGAATACTTACAACACAATAAGCTACCTTTTTGTACTAGAAACAACCATTTTAGAAGAGACAACAAAAAAATTTATGTCATAATTTACAGTAAAAACAAGCTGCTTAATCATGCCTTCGCAACAAAACATAACAAAAGAAATAAAGTTCAAGGGAGTTTGAAAACACTACGACACTAGACACTTTATTTGCCCCCCCCCCCCCCCAACACTTGGGAGAAGCATTGTCCTCAATGATTTGAAAAAGAAAATAGAAGAAGAGAGAAGAAGGAAGAGAAGAGGAAGAGGAAAGCTCACAATTTATTGAGGTCCATAAGGTGGACCTTGGAGGTGAAAGTGTTTCATCATCATCCGGAGCATTTGTTTGTTTTCTTCGGTCATGCGATTGCCCCTTTGGACATCATTTAGTAGCCTGAAGATTTCAACACCTTGTTTTTGTTGCTCGATGCTTATTCTTTGAACCTCAGTTTGCATCGATGTCCACCGGTCATTATCGTCATTATAGTGCCCATCGGCTTCATGTTCATGGTCCACCGCAACATCGTGCAAGTGAGCATCTACCTCATCCTCATCATCACTATCATCACCATGACCTTCTTGTACCTGTGGGTTAGTACCAACATAAAGCAAATTTTTTCTCTTTTCCTTTTTTCTGTAAAGCTATTGACCTAGTTTGACTTGGGTTGGTTTGGGTGAGGGTTAGGTTTTTGAAAGGTTTTGTGTGGGAAAGGTAGTTTAGTAAGGTTTTTGAGTTTAATGATGGAGATTGGTGAAGAAATTATGGCTTTTGGGTTGGGTTTAAAGGGATTACGAATTTGGTAAATTTGTGGTTTGGGTGGATGAATGTTGGTT
This sequence comes from Medicago lupulina, assembly GCA_958299785.1. Lineage (NCBI taxonomy): Eukaryota > Viridiplantae > Streptophyta > Magnoliopsida > Fabales > Fabaceae > Medicago > Medicago lupulina. The sequence goes on along the minus strand of OY283146.1, from coordinate 45,602,035 downwards.
TTGATGGTTGGTTTATGTTTGAAATGATGTTTGGAGATGGTTTGGGTTAGGAATTGTTTGATTTGGTGGAGTTTTAAGAGAGGTATGAAGGTTTGAAGGTTGATGTTATGGAGGTTTAGAAAGAAAAGTTGAAGGATGAGGGAAGTTTGTGTTTTAGAATGAAGGAGGAAGAAGAAAGAAAGAAAAAATGGGTAAAAGAAGGCCTGGGAACATGGCACGGCTGTGCCAATATTGGCACGGGCTGTCCCAACCTTTGGGAAATGGAGGGTTTGGCTAAGGCGTAGTCAGGCACGGCCGTGCCATTTCAGGCACGGGCTGTGCCAATCTTCTGGTCATGCTAGGCTCAATTTTTTTTCATTTTTTCGCATTGATTTGGACAAGTACCTACAAAACAAATCAAAGCAAACAGAATAAAAGCAATTAAACCTGTGGGTTGCCTCCCACGCAACGCTCTTTTACCGTCACTAGCTTAACAATTAAAAAGTTTCATTTTCTCAATCTGGGTAACGTATACCATTTTGTGTAGATAATGCTAAAGAACATTCTTTCACACGATGATCAATCACATCAATTATATAGCATGAATCAAAAATAGAGGGATCCTTCATCAATTTGGCAATTTCAAACTCTACCTTCTCATCACCTACATGAAAAGCTATCTTACCATACTTAACATTAATAACAGCACCCGCAGTAGCGAGGAATGGCCTTTCTAGAAGGATTGGAATTTCGGAATCCTCCTTGATGTCTACTACCACAAAATTAGTCGGGATATAAATTTTTCCCACCTTAATGGGGATATCCTCAAGAATTCCGGCTGGATAGATAATGGAACGATCGACCAACTGCAAGGTCATCATCTTAGTGGGTTTCAAATCACCTATACCAATCCTCTTCAAAAGGGACAAGGGCAAGTGATGGAAAAACTACCGGGATCTTTGAGCTTTGGAGGCAATTTCTTTTGTATGATAGCAGTACATTCTCTTGTTAGAGTTATTGTCTCATTATCCCCTATTTTTCTTTTCTTTGATAAAACATCTTTCAAAAAAATTGCATAAAGAGGCATCTGAGACAAAGCTTTAGTAAAAGGAACATTGATGTATAATTTTTTCAGCATGTCTACAAACTTTTTAAACTGCGCATCCAGGTTAGGTTTAACAAGCCTTTGTGGAAAAGGAATTTTTGGCTTATAAGGTGTTGGGACAATTGGCTTCTTACTCTCTCCTATGGCTTTCTCGCCCTAAGGATTTTCACTCTCTATCTCACCCTCAACTATCTTGGATTTCTCAACAGAGTTCTCTAATTTCTTACCATCCCTAAGTTTAATAGCATTTATACGGCCTTTGGGGTTGATTTCAGTTTGTCTCGGAAAGACTTCGGGGGTTCGAAAGGAAGTAGCCACTTGTTGGGCTACTTGAGAGATTTGAGTTTCAAGCATCTTGTTATGAGTAGCAAAAGAGTCCACTTTAGATGTAAGCTTGACAAGAGAGTCTTTCAAAAATCCAGTTTGATTTTTAAGTTCTTGAAATTGCTTGAATTGATCCATAACACATTTTTCTAGTAAAGTTTCCAAGCTAGATTTTTGAGGGACTCTTTGGTTGTTTGCACAATCGGGTGGTGTTTTTTGTTGTCCAAAGGGATTTTGAGGAGTTTTATTGAATTTTTTTTGATTTGGCCTCACCCCTTGGTTATATTGAGCATATTTAAATTGCTTATTACTTTCAACAGCACTACCCAGTTGGCATTCAACACCAATATGACCCAATATTCCACAGACTTCACAAGGTGGTGAAACAGGAGTAGGTGTGACAACTCTTACACTTAATTTATCATATTTTTTGAAAAAGTGTGTCCACCTTAGAGGGTGGAGGAGCAACTATAGTGATGGCTCTCTCACTTGTCCACTGATAATAGTTTTGGGTCATGTCCTCGATCAAAGCATATGCTCCTGTGTAAGTTTTATTCATCAAAGCTCCACCTGCAGCTGCATCAACATTCATTTTTGTGGTAAACAAAAGACCATTATAAAAAGTATGGATAATAAGCCACTTCTCTAGACCATGATGGGGCAAAGCCTAAGCATTTCTTTGAAACGCTCCCACGCATCATAAAGAAATTCTCCATCTTCTTGAGTGAATCGTATTATTTGATTCCTTAATTGAACAGTTTTACTATAGGGAAAGAATCGGGCAAGGAATGCTTGCCTCATTTGGTCCCATGAAGTAATAGAACCAACTTTCAATGAATGAAACTGTTATCGCGATTTTCGGGTGTCAAATCATTGATTAGATTTGAACCTTTCAATCATTGATATCTCTATTTTTTTTTGGGGAAGGTAAAATCGAGAAAAGACCTTTAGAAATCCTAAGTTCGGGGCTGATTTCACTACGGGAAGGTGTTAGGCACCCGCAATGACTATAGTATCCTATAGGAACCGTTTTACTATGCTTTACGTATACGCTTTGCTTTTATTGCTATTTGTAAAAAATATTGATTTTAAGAATGAGAGAAAGAAGATTTTGGGTTGTTTTTATTGGACTTGGAGAGATTTTGAATCTCTTGCCTACATACCCTTTTAAGGGATCAAAATTCCATGTAGTTCTCTTCCAAAATATTTTTTTGTGGGTTGGTTCAATTTTAACTTTTTTGAAAAAAAAAGTTTTGAAAAAGAGAACAAGGCCGCAAAGGCTTGAGAAAATAAAACGGTGAGGTTGGTCAATTATTTACAAAAAGGTTCAAGTAGGAATTATTTCCATTTTTTGAATTTGATTAAGAAAAGAAAGGAAATACAATGGAGTTTTGGCTCCAAGGTTTATTGAAAAAAAAAAGAAAGAAAGGTTTTCAAGTGATAGAATTGTTAACGTTTTTGAAAGAATGATCTTTTCCTAAGTTTCGCGCTTCCTAAACATACACCTAGCGTTAGCTCATACAACGTGTGTGCGTGTCGGTGCGTGTGTCGGTGTACATCATTATAGTCCATAGTCCTTTACATCGGGTCCTAATTTACATTCTATGGTCTTGCAGGAAATTAAAGTAAACTAAACCTATCCTAACATTGAGAAATTGAATGGAACCTAAACTTAAAGAATGAGGATGAGTTGGAGCTTTCAATAGGCATGAAACACAAAATGGTTAGTGAAACAATATGAAATGGTAGTAAAATGTTAGGCAAAGAAAAATGATGACAAAGTATGATGCAATGGGAGGAAAAATGCATGCAAACTAAAATTTCCTACAAGGCAAGACACTAAAAATAGGTAGATTTAACGAAAAAATGGAAACTAGCACGTAAACTTGTAAGACACAAACTAAACAAATATACTAACAAAAAAATCAAGCCAACTAAATGGTAAGCAAGAATCCACTAACAAAATTAGATATATTGCAACATGGTAGATAGAGATCAAACTTAGTAAAAATTGAAGATATTGCAAAATGATAAACCAAAATCAACCTAGCACAATTGAACATATGGCCAAAAATTATAAACAAGAATCAATCTTAACAAAATCGAGGAAATTGCAAAATTGTAAACAAGAATCCAACTAACAAAATTGGGAAAAATTGCGAGATGGTTAACTATAATCAAAACCTAATAAAATTGTAAACAAAAATCAACTAGCAAAATTGGGAATATTGCCAAAATCATAGATGAAAACTAGACTTAACAAAACTGATGGAATTAGCACGAAATCAGAGGCAAATTTATCATGGAGTCCAATGCCAAACACCGAGATCATATGATGAATATTTGGATCAAAAACAATGCAAGAAACATCTCACAAAAACGCCAAAACACACCAATTAAGTGAGAAATTAACACCTATCATTTTTATCAATTTTAATCCTATAAAAAGTATTACAAAACAGTCCAAAATACATCAAGAACACATGGCAATTTTTTTGGGATTTTGTAAAGAAGTCAAGACGCACAAGAGGTCCAAATAGCAAACACAGGGGTGCACATAACAAGAAAACTCAAGAAACTGAAAGGAAACCAAAAGCCTACGGGTAAAAAGCCCAAACCCACGGATCTGATGGATCCGGATCAAACTAACGCTCCAGGAGCGTTGGATTGATCCAGATCCATCCGGATCTGAATCAAACGGCTGAGAGTGAGAGAAGAATGGGTCGGGTTTGGGTTAACCCGACCCAAACACGTATATAAAGGGTTTTATACCCGTTTTCTTTCATTCTGGTGATACTTTTCTCTTTCTTCTCTTCTTCTCTCCGCCGTTCTCTCCACGAACCCTAACCCTAGTTTCTTGAATCTTGCTCAGAAACGGTTCATTCATGGCTTGATCCGTTCGTGTCATCGTTCTAAGCATGAATCATCCAAGAGAAAGCAACTTCAACCGTCAAAACGATGTGAATCTTTGAATTTCTACGCCTTAAGTTCGAACTGTTCCGATCCGTCGCGTTTTTGGCTGAATCTGTTGTAAAATCGCAAGAAACCGCTTCGATTCACACTTGTTGTGGATTCTGAAACGTTTCTTTGATTTTTTTTTAATGATTTTGTGTTAGGGTTTGGGTTCTGGATCGGACCGTTCGAGCTTGCTACAGGTTCACATCGTTTTGGATTCTGTAATGGTTCTTATTGAAATGAGGTGAAGTTAGAGCGTTACCTGTGTTTGTGATGGGAGATTCGAACCGTTTTCTTGGATCCTTGGCTTTGAATCTCTTCTGGTAAGCTGGTATTGCTTCTTTTCCTCTTCTCTGATTCGAATCTTGCGATTCTCTTTACCTTCTCTTCCTCTTCTTCTCTGATCTGAATCCTGCGATCACACTTGTAGCGCGCTGCTCCCAGTGGCGTGCTCGTGTTCGAATTGCAGGTGTTCTGGTTCGATGATGAAGATTCACCCTGAATCTCTGAGAACCGTATGAAATTCTGTTGCATTCGTGTGGATTTTGCTTCTGTTTGCCTCTGGGAATCGAATTTGGTAATGAATTTGAGGAATTCGTATGAATTTGGTGTGAATTGGTACTGGAATTGCTTCGGATTGAACTAGGGTTCCATGGCTGTTCTTGAAGCTTTTGGTGAATTTGTGAGTTTTTGATCTGTAACTGCCAAGAGAGAGAAAAGTGATTCTGTTTTTGTTATGTGGCTCTGAACTGTGTATCTGATTCTGACTTGTACAGTGGTGGCCTTTTATAGGCTGCCATGTAGGCTGAATTGGCCTGCGTGGCATCTTGGGACCAATCTGCAATTTTATGAAACTGTGGGACTGTTTTGCAAATTTGAAAAGTTTTAAGGACTGAAATGTAAAAAATAAAAAGTATCTGGACTGGACTGTTTTTCTTTAAAAGAATCAAAAGGAAATGACCACTAAAAAGAAAAATTGGACCGAGTTGCAATTTCTAAGAGTATTTGGACTAAAATGCAAAAAGTCAAAATAAAATTGGTAAAAAATGTAAATTTGAAAACAACGTAAAGTGAAACATTTAAAAACAACAAAATGGACTAAAACGAACAAACTACCAAAAATGAGGTATTTTAAAATACCTCTCTGCCCAAAATTTATTTGATGTGAAAAGACTAAAATGCCCCTGGGGCCAAAAACGACTCGAACTGACTCAGACTGACTCAGATGCAAAACTAAGACGATTTTTGTACAAAATTTGATTAATGATTCATGCAAACAAATTGAAAAGACTCAGGGACAAATTGTAGGGACTAAAATAGGTTCCTTCGTAGGAAATGACCAAAATACCCTTTTGTATGATTTTATGCAAAAATTTAAAAGACTGAAGCAGTAACGTATGCAGTTGAAGCACAGTAGAAAACATGGTGAAGTTGAAAGTATTAGAAAATAGCAGAGGAATTTGAATGAGTATTTTTAGGTCCAAAATGAGGGTATAACAGAAACCAAGCACTAGCTCTTTCCCTTACGAAAAAAGGAAAGAGGTTCAGCCTTACGGCCTCTTGGTTTGCCTTCAAGGTTCCATTCAGTCTTAAAAAAATTGAAACATGAAGATTCGGATCCTCAGTGGGTGATCCGAAAAATTGATTTTGCTGCACTAAGTAAATAAGTGTGGGCTTTATTTCAAAATTATTACCCTCAACCGTTGGGTACACAATAATAGCATGTGGCTCTTCCGTAGAAGGGGTTGCATAGTCTTTAAGAGTGTGTTCCTCAGCCATATCGGTATTATTTTGTGTTCCCAAGAAGTTAACGGTAAAAAGAAAGAAATAGAAAAGATATAAAGGAAAGAAAGAGAGAAGAAGAAAAAGAAAAATAATATTTTATTTATATATATATATATATATATATATATATATATTAACCACTATTAAAAAAAAGTTAATCAAATTGAAATAACTCCCCGGCAGCGGCGCCAAAAACTTGATGAGCAAATCCGCAAGTGCACGGTTCTACTGATGTAGTAATAAAAGATATCGTCCCGACAGAGAGTTAGGAATTCAATTAACTTTCATCAATGATTAGAAAAAAGTAAAGATATAAAGTTTGGATTTTTAATAAAAAGAAGAATAACAATAATAAAAAGCACCTCGGGATTATTGGTCCATCTTAATAACAAGTCCTTTCTAAAGACAAGTTTCTCTTTAGTCTATCACATCTCCTTTCGGTCTCAATGAGTGTGTTCCTCTAACAATCACGCCTATTATCATGGTTGATTGTTATTGGAATCCTTGAAGCTCGAAATTTTATATGTCTCAAGGTTTGCTAGACTATTCTCATGTTTCGCAATCCTTGTCTAATTTCACTTGTTCCAATATCAAAGCTCCGATGTCGCATTATGAATTGATATTTATGATGATGTCGCTTCTTAAGCTTGGTATTTGTTAATTCATTATAAGATCGGTGAAATTAGATTAGAAAATGAGATTATATAAAATTAGGGTTTATGGTTTGGTTTGATTAGGATTATGTCATTAAGACTTATCCAACAATCCCAAGACAAGAAGAGTCTACTCACTTACGTTCATTGTAGACATATAGAAGAAGAAGAAGAAGAAGAAGAAGAACAACAACAACAACAACAACAACAACAACAACATAAAATAAAGGTTGATCTTTTATTGAGGAAAACTTTTGTCACTTATTATTTCTCAGAACAAAAGATGAATTGTTGTGATAACTAGCTACTCTATTTATAGATTACAATGACTTAAGCCATAAGAAATACATCACTAGAATGTTCCACAAGAAACCATGGAGTTTTAGGTTAGAAATAAACTAATAGGTAGCTTGTACATGAAGCAAAAGCAGCAAAAGGGAATCCTGGGACATGGCATGGCACGACCGTTTGAGATATGGTACGGGCCGTGCTAAGCTTCTGACTTGGGGGATGCTATATTTTTGTGCTGAATCTCTTATTTTCTAGCCCGAATCAACTCCTAATCCTCTTTCTTTTGCTCCAAGACTGAATCTATCAAATATTCGTTCCTGAAATATAATAATATGCAATTGAAGTAAAATAGATCTAAACGGAAATAATATTTAAATAAAATAAACTTAAATCTAAATAAAACGAAATCAAATATTATATTACAATAACTAATTAATGACTCATCACCTCATAGCAACCCCATTAAAGTTTGTTCGAATCTTATCTTTAGCATAATCCATCTCTTCATAAATATATCCCATGGCTGCCTTTTCATCCGAGTCCACCATGCGCAACACTTTAACAAGTGGGAAAGCACCCCTTAGACAGTTTAAAATATCCTTCCAAAATAACTTATTTAAAACAGCCTTTTGCACAAGCTTTCCATCTTTACTCTTAGAAAATTTGCTAGTCTTCCACCCTTTTGAGTTGAACAAATTAATAAGTTCACTTTGATGTTCATTCAAACACCCCAATGTAATAAGAGGTAGAAAAACAAATGATTGACTGTCGAATCAAAACAACATTGTGAGTAATCTTATGCAACACAGATATAAGACTTGTCCTTCCATAAATATAAATGGTGATCTTTTTATCGGGCAGTTATATCTTTACGGAGAGGGATCGTCTTCTCAAAATCCTCCAACATCAAGTCAATACAATGAGCCGAACATGGTGTCTAACACAAATGTGGCCTCTTTTCCATCAACAACTCAACAGCTGCGTTATAATTTGTTGCATTGTTCATAACTACCTGGACAACATTTTCTTCTCCATCCTCTTCAAGAACATCATCTATTATCTTAAAAATTATTAACAGTCTTGATTATGTAAGATGCATCAATGGAATTTAAAAAATTCCCTTAGGACTATGTACCAAAATATTCAATATAGTTCTTCTTCTCAATACAGTTATTCTCCTCCTATCAGTCCAACCATTAGTCATAATTGTGCAACTATATTTCTCCCAAACAGTTCTATGTCCTACCAAATCCTTGCTAATTTTACTATAAAAATAATCCAAATATTTAACTCTAATCTCATGATAAAAGGGTGGCTTAAATCCTAAACCATGTTTTGCAACATATTCAAATATCTTAAAATACTCATCAGACCTTGAAACATTAAATGAAATAGCATTATTGAAAATAAATAAATAAATAAAAGAGCAATAGCCTTACAAGCATCTACCCAATCTTGCTTCTTAAATGCACCATTGATTGTGGTTTGTTTTATTGTAGTGATTCCTCTTTCAAAAATGTCCTTAGGTGCTATATTCCTTACACTTTTTCTTTTTCCCCTTCCACCATGAACAACCTCAAGATCAACATTAGCACCATCTTTTTCACCTTGAACGTCAACTAACACATTAGCAATTTCTCTTGTAACTGATAAACCTTATCCTACATAGCTTTCTTGAAATTCGAAGGAACTGCTGGATAAGGCTTAACTTCTCTACTAGTTCCAAACAAATGATGCTTCACTCTGTAAGCACTTCCTGTAAAAGTAAGCTAAAGAAATCTACACTTCACGCTTCTTAACTCTGCTTCAATAGAATTAACATACTGCCATGTTGTGAGCTTACTTTTTAGTGGAAAAAGCCCAATTTTTAAACCCAACTTTATGTCGAAACTCTCCCTATAAATACCACTTCTCTTATTCATAATTTCTCATTCAAAACAAAACGGTTCAAGAGGAAGGCAAGCACTGAGAGATTCAAGGGAGGAGTTCTCTCATCACTCCAAGTCTCTAGGGTATGTTTTATTTCTTTTGTAATTTGTCTTTAGTTACCATGAGTAACTAATTCTCTTTAGGCCAGGGTTCTAAGATAAACCTCTATTATGTTTGTTGGATATTTTATTTAATTTAAAGTCTTTATTAAGTTATTTTACTACTCCTATTTAATTTTAGTGTCGTGCGTAAGATTTGTCTACATACCCTAAGATAAAAATACTTTTGGAAGGTGGCATACCTAATATTAGTGAATACCTGCCCGAACCAGAAAGTAACTAGTACAACGAAGTCGGTCATTAGTGAAACAGGTGACTCCTACAACTGGACACTCGGTTTTGACTACCTTGGTGCCCAAGCCTTCCCTTCAAGAACAGTCAAATTAGCAACTTTCCATGCGGACTGTGTGTGTACAAACAACCCCTCAGAGTTCCAAAAACAACACCCTATGGGATAAACATGTTCAACACGATGAACAGCCGGTATAGACATTACATTACAGCTATTTGTGACCCAACTTTTTCCAACGTACATTAGAATGCAAGGTTGGTGTTGCAAAGTGATTTGTCTCCGGCACAATCTGCACTTGATTCCGCTACTACCAACCATTCAAAGCCAGCTTGCTAATTTTTATCAATGTCTCTTGAGTGTCATTCCACACATCATTTTTGGATAACGACGGTTGCCATGGCTGAACGGCAACACGACGTGCTGGATGTGCAATCTCGTGACTGCATATTTCAAATACCAAATCTGGCACAATATGAAAATTATGAACCCAAGTTAGCAAAACAGATGAAAGTCCTGCATAAAACCTCAACAAAGTGGTGCAGAGGATTTGTGTTAGGGTAAGTATATATAACACAAAATAAACTATTAATTAAGATTTTAAAAGTCATGTTTGAAAAAGATTTGTAAAATATTACTTACTTTCCAATCTGATTTGTGTAATATCTAGTAAAGATTGATTATTGAGATAAGTTGTCAAAAAAATATTGGTTTCTTTACAACTTTAAACTTTATTTCTCCTTGTTATTCATCTCATATTGTATATACAATTGTTCTCAAATATTATTTTATCACTGACATTGGAAGATTTGATTCAAACATTAACTTTAGAGCTCTATGACATATTTCTCCAAGACTTCCTTTATCTCTGACATCGTATAGAAATATTCCATACTTCTACAATTTTTATTTTCATGTACTAAATCACTATTCCAAACATCAATATAAGATCGGTCACAATCACTAATTTAAATTATATTCGAAGCAATGACTTATACGAGGACTTATGTTTCACCAAATTAAACATAGATTGGATTAGGGTTATACATATAAAGATTTTAAAAATTGGATTTAAGGTAAATAACTACTTAGAGTGATCAATTTAAATTGATGCAATATAAAATTCATAAACATTATTCAGAACGTCTATCTTTTCATAATTTTAGTATTATTACATAAAAATAAAAAATAAAAAATAAAAAAAAACAAGTCGATACAAGGTTTTTAATATTTTTCAATATTGTATAAATATATGAATGAACAACACATTTTTTTTAATAGAAACCCGAGAATATGTAGAAAAAGGAAATTTATAAATCAAATGGATTAAGTTTGCTTTGCTAAAAAAAATTGAGAAAAAGGAAATTGTCTTATGTATAGCATATATTTACATCTATTAGAGGAAGTAACCCACATCAACATGACAACATCATTGTGATATTCAAGATCAAACTCTCTTATTGTTGCAAGCAGGACACTTGTGTGTGTGTGTGTTTATATATATATATATATATATATGGTTTTGTTAGAAGACACCTTTTATGAATGTGTCTTTTAGCAAGTTTATAACTAAAAAGTGAAAATCACACCTTGAGGTGTGGTGCTAAAAGACACCTTCATGGGTGGCTTCTAGCATAACCCAGATATATATATATATATATATATATATATATATATATATATATATATATATATATAAAATAAAAGAGATCCTTTCAAGGTATAGATATATATTATCCATGGTTACCTTACCTTTGGTACTTCGTCGATTTAATTATTAGATATATGATAATTTTTTTATGAATATTTTTATTCCCATCTGCACATTAACCTTCATCCATTAGTCAGACATTCAAACTAGATCTGCCAATTTGGACAATTTTGAGAAGAAAAAAAAAACTAACTATGTATTAGATCAGACCAAGCTATTAGATTGTGAATTCTATCCACAGATGTTGTCATAATTAGGTTAATCAAATTTAAAGGGCACAATTTCACAATTAGGTTAATTTGTGAACTTTTCAGATGAATAAGGATCAATTACTTGTGGACTTGAATAGGCAGTGAGATATTGAAAAATGGATTAATAAAGAGAAGTGTATCATTAGGATTAGGGATAATGGGCTTGCACCAATATAAGTAGATATTGAATCCTGCTTTTTACCCAAACAATTTTGCTCATTACCAAAGTAAATGTTGAAAATGCCTCGACGCGAGTTAACTTGCGCAGCGTGAGTTAACTCACGCTAGTGCAAATCTCATTTACTCTCAACGTGAGTTAACTCACGTTAGTGTATAACTCAACGTGAGTTAACTCACGTGAATTAGAAAATACACAACGTGATGGGCACTTGGACAGAGATAAAAAAAAAGTGTAGAATCTAGTAGAAAGACCATAATATTATAAGCTCTTTTGATCTAATGGTTCTTATTAAGTGGACTACGACGGTGAAAAAGAGTTACTGGACCATGCAAAGGGGACTTTTGCATAAAATAGCGATTTATTTGAATTTTCCTATGCTATATATCTTATTCGACAACACTTGGTAATAAATATCATATTGTAGAACAACAATTTCTTCAAATTCTTCTCTGTTATAGTGTGTTATTTGACAACAAAGGTGATGTGGAACAAGAACCATTAGATCAAAAGAGCTCATAATATTATGGTCTTTATACTAGATTCTACACTTTTTAAATCTCTGTCTAAGTGTCCATCACGTTGTGTAATTTCTAATTCACGTGAGTTAACTCACGTTGAGTTTTACACTAGCGTGAGTTAACTCACGCTGAGAGTAAATGAGATTTGCACTAGCGTGAGTTAACTCACGCTTGGTTTCAGTGTGATTTTTTCAACGTGATTTAAGTCATGTAGCGTGAGTTAACTCACACAGCGTTAGTTAACTCAGTTGCCATTTACACTCGCGTGAGTTAACATGCGTAGGGTTATTTTGGTCATTTCACTTCGGAATGAGCGAAATCATTTGGGTAAAGAGCAGGATTCGTAGATATTAATTCAAAGTCCATCTTCTATTGGCCCCCTTAATTGCTCATGGGCCCCCTAGAAACCAATAATATTCTCAAATCAACATGTTACAAACTGAATCGATTAGAAGCTGAGTTCTGATTCAATCATGCATCAGATTTAAAACATTTTTTCAATGAAATGAAACGTAAAATAACCATATTTTCCCCATAAAACCTACATTAATAACAAACACAATTAAAATTAAATCAAATACAAGATAAAGAAATAGTACATAAAGTATAACGTAATGAAAACGGAGTACAACAGTCCAATGTTGACGTACATACATAGAGATTGAACCTTCTTAACCCTTGAAGGTCAAAAACAAGGATTTTACGTCGTCATCATCCTTAAGAAAAAATCATTATTTTATAAAAAAAAAAAAAAAAATTCATCCTTAAGAACATGCCAATAATGGCGTACAGTACCATTCGCTTGTTCACATGTCGAAGTTATGTAAGGGAGAAGACATGCAATCCAAAGACACTGTCTAGGTATCACGAGCTAATTAAAATAAGGGTTTATGTGTGCTCTTCAGAAGTCTTTATGGAATCTATATACATTTATGCAGGTTTTAAATGCTTGTTATACTCAAATTTCACAAATAATTAATGAGGAACCATGCTTGATATGACATTAGATTATAGAAATTGTAATAACTGTGAGAAGAAAATCAAAGCTTTTTTGTTTAAGATCTCAAGAAAACAAATATTTCTAAAAAAAATTAAAATGTAGATGTGGCCGTTATAAGTGTCGTCCACTATGCACCACAAAATTATTCATCAAACTGTTCAAATTACCCAATCTAATTTGATTGTTGCAGTAATGGATGAAGGCAAATGTGTAGATGAGGAAGGAAATATTCATTAAATCAAATTGGCATAAATCTCACAATCAAATCGATGTAATACCAAAGATATCAATCAATAATATAAGTATATCTCAATCATATTATGTGAATATATCTGCATCCTTTAATTTTTTGGATGTCCATTAAGGATGCATGATTATATACCCTTTAATGCTTATTTTGCTTTACGTTCACCGTTAATTATAAGGTATATTTGAGTTTATAGAATATAATTGTTATTTAAAAAAAATAGTTTACGAGTTAAATTGTAAGATCTAACATCGTTGATTTATTGATCATCAAACTACATATTTTTTTCATGAGGACAAAATTCTTATTTTAATTTATCTCTTTTTTTTAGCTTTCACATCGGTTTCCGACCCACCAATGGTGGACGACTAATCCGGCTCATGCGCAGAGGCATGCGCAGTAGCCAAGGGTTGTTCCCCCTGACAATCGAACCTGGTATTCCCCAGATACGTCCTTGGAAAGAGCTCCTTGCCACTGGAGCCCAAACAACATGGTTTATTGATACATGTTTTTGATTTTATATATAGCAAAAAGAACGGAAATCCACATCAATCTTCTATTTTCCACCTTTGCAATTATGTGCATTAATTGATTCAATCATGTTTATTGCAGTAGCAGATTCATTATGAGAGCATGTCCAACTGCAGTAATAGAGAGATTACATAGACGACAACATTCAGTTGGACAACCAATTGTTTTCGTCAGGAAAAAAAAAACAATACTTCTCATGCAAAGCTAACATAGATGCCCTCTAGGTGCATGGGTTTTGTAAAATTAAGGCAAACTAATGCAATTTACCTCAATAAAAATTAAAAAAAAATTGTTGCTTATTGGGTTTATCCGGTGCACAAGATCATAATGTTATAATTTTTTTTTGCTTCCGGGACTACTAATTTACATCCATCCAAAAACATTCGTTAAGAAAATAATAATTATTAAAACATTTGTTATGGTATAAACGTTGGCAAACAGTTCCTTTTTATTTTAGATGGATGTAGCTTACTAACGAGTTCCTTCATAACAGTTCCTTCATAACAGTTCCTTCATAACAAATGTTTTAAAAATTATTATTTTCTTAACTAATTTAATGAAACTTACAAAACTACCCTTCTTTTTTAAATTGGTTTGAATAAGGACAAAGTGATTTTTTGGTCAAAACCAAGTGAGTGTAGCTTGCTAACTTACATCTTAGTGTTTTTGGGTGGATGTAAATTAGTAGACCCCGAATAAAAAAAAATTCTAACATTTTCAGATCTTGTGCACCGGATAAACCCAATAGTAATCAACTTTTATTTTCTTAATATTTATTGAGGTAAATTGCATTAGTTTGCCTTAGTTTTACAAAACCTATGCAACTAGAGAGCATCTATGTTATCTTTGCATGAGAGGAATTGTTTACTTTTTTTCCTGCAACAAACAGTTGGTTGCCCTACTCAATTATGTTCTCTATGTATTCTCTGTATTATTTCATTTTTATAATTGAAATTGATTTGTATAAATTTCATATGTGTCCATTTTTGTGGTTATTGGTCATTATGAGCCATGGATTGAAATGACTTCAAACTGAACATGGTTATTACAGTGACATGCAAGTTGATGCTCTCTTATGGAAGCTTAATAGTAAAACTCTTATAACAACCTATGGTGTTTAACTAGGCACTAAACTGCTTTAAAATGTAACAACAAAATAAGTTAATGATTAAGAGAAGAGGAAGAAGACTTATAATGTACTATGATTTTAGAGTAGGGATAGCTTCTATTTTTACATTATGGATCACTTGATTATTTGTTGCATGTTATTGCATATGAGTATATTCCTAAATTATATTTCCTTTCCAGTTCTTTCTGAAGAAGTCTCCAAATAAAACTGTGTTAACTGCACCAACAGGAGAGGAGATCCATACCACGAGGCATATGGAGAAATATTTGAAAAAGAACGGTGGCCCAAACATCACAGAATTTTATTGGGGCAATGGCGAGACTTCAAGAAGATCATCTAGAATCATTGAGAAGGCCAAGGCATTTCCTCTAATAGATCATGAAAGTGAGCCCCCTAAGAAACGGGGCAAAAAGTCAGTAGCTGATTTAAAAGCATCAAAACAGAAGATTGATGACAAGGAGCTAGAGGGTCTGAAGTTGTCCAGACCAAAGATGAAGAAAAGATTAGAAAACCAGCAAAGGAGATGAAGAAAAGATGGTGGAATAGAGATTGGAAGATTTGTAAAAACTTCGAATAAGGAATAGAATAAACTCTTGGTTTTTGTCTTCTGACATTCTGATGATGCCTTTAGTTATATCTGATGACAATTGTAGTCTTTGTTGTTTATCTGATTGTTCATTAAACCATTGGCCTTGAATATTAGAAAATTGTGTTTACGGTACCAACAAGAGAGAAAATCCATACCAGGAGGCATGAGTAAGTATTTGAAGGACAACCGTGTTTTATGTGATGTTTGGGCCACCGTTGTCCTTCAAATACTTCCTCATATGCCTCATGGTATGGATTTTCTCTCCTATTGGTGTGTTAACACAATTTTCTGATATTCAAGGCCAATGGTTTAATATACAATCAGATAAACATCAAAGACTACAGTCGTCATCGGATAGAATTAAAGGTGTCGTTAGAGTGACAGAAGACATAAACCAAGAGTTTATTCTATTCGTTATTCTAAGCTTTGACCAATATTCCAATCTCTATTTCACCATCTTTTCCTCATTTCCTTTGTCGGTTTTCCAATCTTTTTTTCATCTTTAGTATGGACAACTTCAGACCCTTTAGCTCCTTGTCATCAATCTTCTGTTTTGATGCTTTTAAATCAGCTGCTGACTTTTTGCCATTTTCTTAGGGAGTTCAATTTCATGATCTACTAGAGGAACTGCCTTGGCCTTCTGAGTGATTCTAGATGATCTTTTTAGAGTCTCGCCATTGCCCCTATAAAATTTTGTGATGTTTGGGAGACCATTCTTTTTTCAAATATTTCTCCATATGCCTCTTGGTATGGATCTCCTCTCCTCTTGGTGCAGTGAACACAATCTCATTTTTATTTGGAGACCTTTTTGGAAAGAAATGCAAAGGAAATATAATATATGAATATACTTGTATGCAATAACATGCAACAAATTATCAAGTGATCCATAATGTAAAAATAGAAATTATCGCTACTCTAAAATCATAGTACATTATAAGTCTTCTTCCTCTTCTCTTAATCACAGACTTATTTTGTTGTTACATTTTAAAGCATTTTAGTGCTTACTTAAACACCAAAGGTTGTTATATGCTAGCAGTTTTAGTGTTAAGCTTCAGTAAGAGAGCATCAATTAGCATATCACCTTAATAACCGTGTTCAGTCTGAAGTCATTTCAATCCATGGCTCATAATGACCAATAACCACAAAAATGTACACATATGAAATGTATACAAATCAATTTCAAATATAAAACTGCAGTAATAGAGAGAATATATAGACAACATCATTCAGTAGGACAACCAACTGTTTGTCTCCGGAAAAAAAATAAACAATACTTCTCAAGCAAATCTAATATAGATGCCCTCTAGGTGCATGTGTTTTGTAAGACTAAGGCAAACTAATGCAATTTACCTCAATAAATATTTTTAAATAAAATTGTTACTTATTGGGTTTATCCGGTGCACAAGATCATAAAATGTTAGAATTTCTTTTTTGCATCAGGGACTACTAATTTACATCCACCCAAAAACACTAAGATGTAAATTAGCAAGCTACACTCACTTGATTTTGACCAAAAAATCACTTTGTCCTTATTCAAACTAATTTAAAAAAGAAGGGTAGTTTTGTAAGTTTCATTAAATTAGATTAGAAAATAATAATTATAAAAACATTCGTTATGGTATAAAAACCTTTGGCAAACTGTTCCTTTTTTTTTTCCTTACCTTGTAGTTATTTTCCACGCTATTTTCACTGTGATTTAACAAAAAAAAAAAATGCATAGATAAGTACTACTTTTTTTCCCTAAAAAAAGTTACGCCTTATTTTTTTTACTGTAATTACACCTTGTGGTGTTATTTTTTTTAAGAAGGTGCACCTTGTGTTATATTAATATGACTAATCCTTTTGATTAGATGAGAGGGACATTGTTGTACGTCGATTGCTAAAATAGAATCATAGTACAATGTTTTAAGTGGGTGTAAATTACTAAGGTGGGTGTAAACAATTTATTAAAAATTTTAAAAATGAGTGTATATAAAATAATCAAGTGGGTGTAGGTTGATAACATACACATTAATGATTTTAGGTGGATCTAATTTGCTAATTTACACCTTATTACTTTTATGTGAGTGTAAATTAGTAGCCATATATATGTATATATAGGGGTTTGCTAGAACACACCCACTAGTTTTTATGTGGGAGTGTTTAAGCAAAGCTACACCTTAGGGTGTATTTAACACTTTTTAGTTATTCACTTGCTAAAACACTCCCACATAAAAACTAGTGGGTGCGTTCTAGCAAATCCCATATATATATATATAGAGGTTTGCTGGGATACACCCATGAAGGTGTTTTTTAGCAATCCACATCTCAAGATGTGATTTTCCACTTTTTAATTATAAACTTGCTAAAAAACTTCTTCATAAAATGTGTCTTCTAGCAAAACCCTATATATATATATATAATTGCACATTAGTGTGAGGGAAGCGGACAACAAATTGTTCCGCTAAACTTCTTTAGATGATTTATTGAACTTTATGTAAAGAGTCAACGGTCTCAAATGCTAAGAAGCTAAACGTGTTTTTAGAATTGACTGAATTCAATAATACCTTTTGGATTATGCTCTAGGCTTTAGAACTCGTGTCCATGCGGTACACTTGGACATACTCCCATAATGAATTTACTACTGCAGGAAACATGATTGAATCAGTTAATGCACATAATTGCAAAGGTGAAAAGAGAAGATTGATGTGCATTGTCTTTTTTTTTTTATGAAATAAAAAACATAAAAAAAAGTGATAGAATTAAAATAAGAATCTTGTCTTCATGGAAAAAATATATAATTTTATGATCAATAAATCAACGATGTTAGCTCCAGTAATTTTACTCACAAACTATTTTGTTACATAAAAATTTAATTCTATAATATCAAATAATCAACCTTATATAGTGAACGTAAAGCAAAATAGGCATTAGTGAACATCCAAAAAATTAAACGATGTAAATATATTCATATAGTATGAATGAGATTAACTTATATTATTGATAGATACCTCTGGTACTAAGTCGATTTGATTGTGAGATTTATGCCAATTTGATTTGATGAATATTTTCATCCTCATCCACACATTTACCTTCATCCATTTTCGCAACAATCGAACTAGATCGGCTAATCTGAATTGTTTGAGAAGAAAATAAACATGTAGTAGATCTGGTTAAACTATTAGATCCAGGATTCTATCAATGATTGTTGTCGTCAATTAGTTATAAATCGGGGACAAATTGACAACTAGATTAATATTTTATGGACCTGGCAGAGGAATCAAATGATTAACCACATGTGGACTTAAAAGGCAGTGAAATATTGAAAAGATGATTAATAGATAGAGTATTTCAGAGAACTCATGAAGAAAAAATGGTATGAAGAATTACGAAAGAAACAGGAGAACAAAAACAAAATATAAATAAGAAGAAACACTACAAAGAAGAAATTAAGGATGAAGATGTACATGCGCCCACCTTTATAAGCAATAAGTAAAGGAGAAGATGTGACATTAGGTTTAGGGATAATGGGTTTGGGCCTATGTAGATTAGATTCTACATCAAGGAAATTGCTCTATTGGCCCGATAGACCATAGAAGCTTACCCCCCTCCCCATTTTCCCCCAACTACCCTTGTATATAATGATCAAGGCTAACATTCAGATTGGATCGGACCGTATCTTCTAATTGGCCAAATTGAAGTGAAGTTTTTTGTGTGAATTGGAAGTTACAAGGGTAAAATTGTTTGCTATAGATCGGAACTTATAGGTCATTTTTTCCCAATTATAAGTTACAAACTAATTAGATCATAAACTAAGTTCCAATTAAATCCTCTATCAAATCCTATATCCGATTTAAAACATATGTTTCAATCAAAAGCAATATAAAATAACCATAAAGATATTTTTTTTCTATGAAACGTACATAACAGAATTAAAATTACATAACATGCAAGTTAAATGGACAATACCTAACAACATAACAGAATAAAATTAAATTTCAACAACTTAGTTTGAACGAATGTGCATTAAACACTTGTTGCCTTGCAAGGGGACCTTTTTTCGTTATAACATGCAAAATTGTGCATATCTGATTCTAGATTTGGTGTCTTTTTGTACCTTCCGGTGTGGTATATCATGTTGTCTTAATCGATTTGTTGTGGTTGTTCATGTAATATGAATGGATAGGAAGATAAGCTTTTCTCTGTTATACTTGGAATAGGTTCCAAGTTTTGTAGTTTAAGTTGTTGGTAGTTTCGGTGGTTGATGTTTTTGTTGTATGGTGCTACTCTGACTCTTTGTAATCTAGTTGATCTACTTTTTGCAAACCTTATGCTTAATGTAGTTGATAATTCAATACTATTTACATTTTAAGAAAAAAATATATTATAAAGAAAAAGGATAGAATAGAGAACAATATACAAGAAACATCTTCGTTACTTGTAAATACCCAATAACCTAAAATTATTTTATGTTATATATACACGCATGAAAAGGTGTTGTGAATAAAATGCTAACAATGTATAAATTAGCAAAATGTTACAATCTTATAATAACATGCCTACTAAAGCAAGCTTCGTGCCAAGGATACACGCCTAACACAAAAACCACAACTCACATTCTAAAAAAAGACTAATCATGCAAACTTAGATTACATATTTCATCTGCAGCGTACAGCCTTTTCAGTTAAATCTCGTTCATTGAACTTGGATTGTACCTTGTGCGTGAATGGTTGCAAAGGATGGGCAGCTACAAAGAATCTACGTTCCATCTTAGCATTTATTCTCCTCTTCAATAGCAGAATGCGAAAATCATTACCATAAAACCTTTTGTAGTATGTACAATGGTGTGAACTTATTATGTTGTAATCAAGATTGCTTTAAGAAAGAATCAAATCTCTTGTACCAACCTATGGGCGCATGTTTTAGACCGTACAAAGATTTGGTCAACTGCAAACCTAGTTTTCTTTTCCTTGTTCTTTAAATCCTTTCGGTTGGAGAATATGAGTTTCTTCTTCACAATGAGAGTATTATATGGGTATGATCAAGTGGCAATGAATGTAGGCTTGGAAACCCTAGAGCCTCGACCTAATAGTCGAGAACAAGTAAAATAGTATGATTATACATGACATGAACATGGTATTTATATGATTATGAACAAGTATGTGTAGGTGTTGTGTATCTTGTTATCCACGCCAGGGGGATACAAGAGGTTCACGCCACGGGGACGAGACAAGCTCCGCAAGGTAGGCCCGCACGACATAGAGGGAGTCCGTTCAACCTTAGCTACGAATTCTTCGGTCATGCAAGGGAATGTACTTGGGGTTACTCCACCCGATACACTTCGTAAAATCAATTCAAGTAATGATTTATATATGATATGTTATTCTCATGACAAGTAATTATAAGTTATAATGCGATACATGATAGTTTTCATGTGATAACTGTAACGCCCTATTTCTATTAAAGCGATAAAGCACACAATTATAATAAATAATTAAGAAATAGTCGTCACATCTTCGAATAATTCACCAACTAGACATGCATAGAATATCTCAACATAAAACATCACAGCGGAATATAGCATAAACCTTAAAATATAGCCATGTCATCAACTCAGGAAATACAACCAAAATCATAAACAAATCCCAATGTAAGGTACATCTCAACAACAGATAAAATCCAAACATAAAATAAAGAGCAAATAGTCACTTCAGTCCTTGACTTTGCCCCTCGCTGTCACATAGGTCCCTGACTTAGGATTAAATACAAACAAGTCCCTGACTCTACACTTCCGTTATCACTTTAGTCCCTGCCGTTAAAAAAATTTGTTTAGTGATGATGTGGCACGCTGACAAGGAGTATGACATGTCACAGGGACTAAAGTGAAAGTAAAAAAATGGTCACTTTTGTCCCTGAATCGAAAATCAATATCCTCAATTTACTGTTAGATCCCTGACCGTGTATACTTAATGTCAATTAGGTCCCTGAATCAAAAATCAATATCATCAACTTACTGTTAGGTCCCTGACTATATATACTTATTGTCAGTTAGGTCCCTAACAGTAAAAACGAAATTTCACTAAGATCCTTGACAAGTTGTTAGTTTAAGACACGACATAGATCACAGAATGTCATTGTCATATTTACCAAGTATAAGCAAGAGAGTCATTGTCACCAAAGGAATCATAGATCACATTCATGTAGCTCATACTTCATTATTTTAACCGAAATAAACATCACCAATTAAGATAATCAAATGTACAAGTATCACCATTAACAACAAATATCAACGAGTACACATAATCACATATTTACCAAATATCACCAAGTGTACAATTCACCAATCACATTTATTCACCAAGTACACATATATCACCAAGCACATAAGCATATTATGACTCATAACATCTTTATGCAATGTACCTAGATATGACACCTATATGCATGTGGTACCAAATCACCTCCGAGGTCGTCGCCCCTAATGCCAACTGAACATCATAAGTAAGAGTACACCTCCTCTTACATGTAAGAGTACACCTCCTCTTACAATTCACCTATGTAAAAGTACACCTCCTTTTACATTTCACATATGACTCAATATGACTATGATGCATGAACATACAAGCAAAGACTCGACAATGCAAAATCACCTAACATATGTATTCACCAACATCAATGTAAAAGTACACCTCCATTTACACTGATTAATTCACCATCAATTGCATCATCAAGTATTTCAATACATACTTACACCATCCATTCAACACCAATAGCATCTAAGAAAATTCACCAACAACATATATGCACATAACATATATAAGCACCGACAACCTTTCCATATTAATTCAACAACTTCACATATTTCTCACATTTCGGTTAATGGAGAAAATACACCATATTATGACAACCATCATATTCAATCACCAAACCATCATTCATACAACCTTATATATTCATATCAAACCATTCATGAAAGAATTTCAAAGTAAACGGGTTCAATCAATATTTTAGACCAAGTTTGTATAGTATAATTCACGACTTTAAACAATTGGGGTCAATGAACCAAAGCAAAGCAAAACAGTTTAATTACCTCGACTATACATGTAGGGTTCACCGGCCAACTACCAAGAAATCTCATAAATCACAAGTTTCGTCTCATAATGTCACTTTTCCAAATAAAATTCCGTTTTCAAAGCAAAACAATTTAACCCTCAATGAAACAAGTCAATACCATTTTTAGTAACCACATAAACAGCATACATACTTTACCCTATATCATTCACTTGAGAAAAACAAGTTTCAAAAAAATCGCCGTTCTTGGACATTTTTTGAACATTATGACCGATTCATAAAAATCAAGTCCAATTTGATTCAAATGATGTTCCAGTAGGATGAGATGTATAAACAGTGATTAATTAAGTTAAAAGAAACATTCTAGGAAGTTCGGATTGGTCCCCAAGTGCACGAAGCGAAAAATCAAAAGTTGCTGAGCAGGGTGTTGCTCGCTTAAGCGAAGGGTTGCTCGCTTAAACGACCAGCTACCAGTAGCATTCAGGGCTCACTTGCTTGAAGCTCGCTTGGTGCTCGCTCAAGCAAACTGTGTCCAGAATCAACTAGGCTTGTTCGCTTGGAGCTCGCTTGGTGCTCGCTCAAGCGAACGCTCATCAGTTCAGTCAAAAATTTTCGGGTTTCAAACCCTTTTTCCCCAAAATCCCAATTTTGATCTTTCCCAACCCAAAACTCGTTCCAAATAATGTTTACAGGTCATATACATGAACATACATAAAACTTGAGATTAAAACATCATTTCATCAAAATTCAACAATTCACCAACTTTCACAATTTTTCATCAACAACAACAATTCTCCTCAGCAATTCACAAATAGTGATACCCATGGTATCAATTCATCAACAACATGTTCCAAAACAACATCAACAACAAATAATCATGAATTCACTCATAATTCACAACCACAACTTCATTCTTCATCAATATTACACAAAAACATAACATACCCACATATATAACTTTTGGCATGTAAATTCATCATCAACAACACAATTATCATTTAATTCACATACATGAACATACCACCAAAATCTAAGCACGAATTTCTCCAATTAAAATTCAAATAATCACTTAACCAAATAATCACTTATCAAATAAGCACTTATGAGAAATGGGTAGAAAAAGATTATGTTTGAACACTAGCCCCCTTACCTCTAATTCCAAAAATCTAAGCTTATGCCTCAATTAAGCTCCAACCCCTTGAGATTCTACCTTCCTCGTCTCTTGCTCCCAAAGTCCTTTTTCTTTCTCTACCTCTCTCCAAATTGTGTGAAATGAACAAATGAAATTAGGTGACCTAATTTCCTCAATGACTAAGGTTTAAATAGGCTCACCTCTATTGGGCTTAACCCGTTAGGTCTTAATGGGCTCAATTCACTTATTCACTATCCCACAATTAATTACTCGCCTAAGGTCAAACTAATTTCTATAGTAGTAACTTAGTAAAAAAAATAATATGCCACACTAACATTTAAATAACCCTCACTATGAAATTACTAAATCACCATTGCTTACCAAATTACTAAAATACTCTTCTAACATGAAAACCCAAGAAAATACACCCAAGGATAAATAATCACACACAAGCATATATAAACACACATAAAAATAATATAAAATAATAACACAAAATCGGGCTGTTACAATAATGATCTAGTACCCCGCACAATCGTTAAGTAATGTATAAGTTCACACACGTTTAAGCAACCACTCGGTTGTATTGAAGACACTTGGTAACCGTAAGATCCCCGAGGTTACCAACAGCCTAGGACTTAGATAGAACTCACTGAGACGTTATGTCTCATTCCACTCTTTCATTTGTTCCGGTTCACAGGCTGTTCGAGGCAAAGGTAAGGAGAAGGCTTCGGATTAATCATGCCATTATGAATCTAACTCTTATGTCTCTATGTTGTTATCGTGTTATGTTATGCATATAATTGTGTTGTAATGAACCTTATCGTATGTGTTTAGCTGACTCATTATGTATTAATAATGTAACATAAGACTTGAGGTGTTTTATGTATCTGAATCTCGACTCATGTCGTTTCCGTATTGCAATATTAATGTATCCAGTATCAATTTTAACGCACGTGTTACATAACTGCTTCTGCCCATAAAGATTTTGTCGTTCCTATTATTTTCAGTATAACTCTTGTTCTTTGTAACACCCATATTGAAAGAGTCTAGAATATTCAACATGTGCGTTATAACTGATACTGGATACATTAATACTACAATGCGGAATTACAACATAAATAAGATTTAGAGTACGAAGTTGTCTCTGGTCACATATCGTAATGATAGTAGTACATAGCAATGTCAAAAGAACAAGAATTACAAGATCCTTGACAATAGTACATAGTCTAAAACATAACATCAACAAGAAACAACCACACTAAATCCAAAGGAGCACGATCAATCCGAAGCCTTCTGCTTACCTTTGCCTCGAACCACCTGCGAACCTGAACAAAGAAGGAGTGGGATGAGACATAATGTCTTAGTGAGTCCTACCTAAGTCCTAGGCTAATGGTAACCTCGGGGAATACCTACGGTTACCACGTGTCTAAAATATAACTGATTGCTCGATTATACGTTCGTGTAACTCATGCATACCTAGAACGGTCATGCAAAACCTAGGTCGTCGTCATTCATAACTATCATAGAAACATATCATAGTCGTATCATATCATATGCATTTCATATTTAAAAGTCTTAATGATTATCTGAGTTGATTTTACGAAAACAGTTTAATTACCTTGACTATGCATGCACAGTAATCACTTACGAGTGTATGTGTACATACATGTGCGGTTCACCGGCCAACTACCAAGAAATCTCATAATTCACATGGTTCGTCTCATAATGTCACTTTTCCAAATAAAATTCCGTTTTCAAAGCAAAACAATTTAACCCTCAATGAAACAAATCAATAACATTTTTAGTAACCACATAAACAACATACATACTTTACCCTACATCATTCACTTGAGAAAAACAAGTTTCGGAAAAACCGCCGTTCTTGGACATTTTTTGAACATTATGACCGATTCATAAAAATCAAGTCCAATTTGATTCAAATGATGTTCCAGTAGGATGAGATGTATAAATAGTGATTAATTAAGTCAAAAGAAACATTCTAGGAAGTTCGGATTCGTCCCCAAGTGCAACGAGCGAAAAATCAAAAGTTGCTGAGCAGGGTGTTGCTCGCTTAATCGAAGGGTTGCTCGCTTAAGCTACTAGCTACCAGTAGCATTCTGCGCTCGCTTGCTTGAAGCTCGCTTGGTGCTCGCTCAAGCGAACTGTGTCCAGAATCAACTAGGCTTGTTCGCTTGGAGCTCGCTTGGCGCTCGCTCAAGCGAATGCTCATCAGTTCAGTCAAAAAATTTCGGGTTTCAAACCCTTTTTCCCCAAAATCCCAATTTTGATCTTTCCCAACCCAAAACTCGTTCCAAATAATCTTTACATGTCATATACATGAACATACATAAAACTTGAGATTAAAACTTCATTTCATCAAAATTCAACAATTCACCAACTTTCACAATTTTTCATCAACAACAACAATTCTCATCAACAATTCACAAATAGTGATACCCATGGTATCAATTCATCAACAACATGTTCCAAAACAACATCAACAACAAATAATCATGAATTCACTCATAATTCACAACCACAACTTCATTCTTCATCAATATTACACAAAAACATAACATACCCACATATATAACTTTTGGCATGTAAATTCATCATCAACAACACAATTATCATTTAATTCACATACATGAACATACCACCAAAATCTAAGCACGAATTTCTCCAATTAAAATTCAAATAATCACTTAACCAAATAATCACTTATCAAATAAGCACTTATGAGAAATGGGTAGAAAAAGATTATGTTTGAACACTAGCCCCCTTACCTCTAATTCCAAAAATCTAAGCTTATGCCTCAATTAAGCTCCAACCCCTTGAGATTCTACCTTCCTCGTCTCTTGCTCCCAAAGTCCTTTTTCTTTCTCTACCTCTCTCCAAATTGTGTGAAATGAACAAATGAAATTAGGTGACCTAATTTCCTCAATGACTAAGGTTTAAATAGGCTCACCTCTATTGGGCTTAACCCGTTAGGTCTTAATGGGCTCAATTCACTTATTCACTATCCCACAATTAATTACTCGCCTACGGTCAAACTAATTTCTATAGTAGTAACTTTGTAAAAAAAATAATATGCCACACTAACATTTAAATAACCCTCACTATGAAATTACTAAATCACCCTTGCTTACCAAATTACTAAAATACTCTTCTAACATGAAAACCCAAGAAAATACACCCAAGGATAAATAATCACACACAAGCATATATAAACACACATAAAAATAATATAAAATAGAATAACAAAAAATCGGGCTGTTACAATAATGATCTAGTACCCCGCATAATCGTTAAGTAATGTATAAGTTCACACACGTTTAAGCAACCACTCGGTTGTATTGAAGACACTTGGTAACCGTAAGATCCCCGAGGTTACCAACAGCCTAGGACTTAGATAGAACTCACTGAGATGTTATGTCTCATTCCACTCTTTCATTTGTTCCGGTTCACAGGCTGTTCGAGGCAAAGGTAAGGAGAAGGCTTCGGATTAATCATGCCATTATGAATCTAACTCTTATGTCTCTATGTTGTTATCGTGTTATGTTATGCATATAATTGTGTTGTAATGAACCTTATCGTATGTGTTTAGCTGACTCATTATGTATTAATAATGTAACATAAAACTTGAGGTGTTTTATGTATCTTAATCTCGACTCATGTCGTTTCCGTATTGCAATATTAATGTATCCAGTATCAGTTTTAACGCACGTGTTACATAACTGCTTCTGCCCATAAAGATTTAGTCGTTCCCATTATTTTCAGTATAACTCTTGTTCTTTGTAACACCCATATTGAAAGAGTCTAGAATATTCAACACGTGCGTTATAACTGATACAAGATACATTAATACTACAATGCGGAATTACAACATAAATAAGATTTAGAGTACAAAGTTGTCTCTGGTCACATATCATAATGATTGTAGTACATAGCAATGTCAAAAGAGCAAGAATTACAAGATCCTTGACAATAGTACATAGTCTAAAACATAACATCAACAAGAAACAACCACACTAAATCCAAAGGAGCACGATCAATCCGAAGCCTTCTGCTTACCTTTGCCTCGAACCACCTGCGAACCTGAACAAAGAAGGAGTGGGATGAGGCATAATGTCTCAGTGAGTCCTACCTAAGTCCTAGGCTAATGGTAACCTCGGGGAATACCTATGGTTACCACGTGTCTAAAATATAACTGATTGCTCGATTATACGTTCGTGTAACTCATGCATACCTAGAACGGTCGTGCAAAACCTAGGTCGTCGTCATTCATAACTATCATAGGAACATATCATAGTCGTATCATATCATATGCATTTCATATTTAAAAGTCTTAATGATTATCTGAGTTGATTTTACGAAAACAGTTTAATTACCTTGACTATGCATGCACAGTAATCACTTACGAGTGTATTTGTACATACATGTGCGGTTCACCGGCCAACTACCAAGAAATCTCATAATTCACAAGGTTCGTCTCATAATGTCACTTTTCCAAATAAAATTCCGTTTTCAAAGCAAAACAATTTAACCCTCAATGAAACAAATCAATAACATTTTTAGTAACCACATAAACAACATACATACTTTACCCTACAACATTCACTTGAGAAAAACAAGTTTCGGAAAAACCGCCGTTCTTGGACATTTTTTGAACATTATGACCGATTCATAAAAATCAAGTCCAATTTGACTCAAATGATGTTCCAGTAGGATGAGATGTATAAACAGTGATTAACTAAGTCAAAAGAAACATTCTAGGAAGTTCGGATTGGTCCCCAAGTGCACGAAGCGAAAAATCAAAAGTTGCCGAGCATGGTGTTGCTCTCTTAAGCGAAGGGTTGCT
The DNA here is from genome assembly GCA_958299785.1 of Medicago lupulina. Taxonomy (NCBI): domain Eukaryota; kingdom Viridiplantae; phylum Streptophyta; class Magnoliopsida; order Fabales; family Fabaceae; genus Medicago; species Medicago lupulina. The sequence goes on along the minus strand of OY283146.1, from coordinate 45,573,463 downwards.
CGCTTAAGCGACCAGCTACCAGTAGCATTCAGTGCTCGCTTGCTTGAAGCTCGCTTGGTGCTCGCTCAAGAGAACTGTGTCCAGAATCAACTAGGCTTGTTCGCTTGGAGCTCGCTTGGCGTTCGCTCAAGCGAACGCTCATCAGTTCAGTCAAAAAATTTCGGGTTTCAAACCCTTTTTCCCCAAAATCCCAATTTTGATCTTTCCCAACCCAAAACTCGTTCCAAATAATGTTTACAAGTCATATACATGAACATACATAAAACTTGAGATTAAAACATCATTTCATCAAAATTCAACAATTCACCAACTTTCACAATTTTTCATCAACAACAACAATTCTTATCAACAATTCACAAATAGTGATACCCATGGTATCAATTCATCAACAACATGTTCCAAAACAACATCAACAACAAATAATCATGAATTCACTCATAATTCACAACCACAACTTCATTCTTCATCAATATTACACAAAAACATAACATACCCACATATATAACTTTTGGCATGTAAATTCATCATCAACAACACAATTATCATTTAATTCACATACATGAACATACCACCAAAATCTAAGCACGAATTTCTACAATTAAAATTCAAATATTTACTTAACCAAATAATCACTTATCAAATAAGCACTTATGAGAAATGGGTAGAAAAAGATTATGTTTGAACACTAGCCCCCTTACCTCTAATTCCAAAAATCTAAACTTATGCCTCAATTAAGCTCCAACCCCTTGAGATTCTACCTTCCTCTTCTCTTGCTCGCAAAGTCCTTTTTCTCTATCTACCTCTCTCCAAATTGTGTGAAATGAACAAATAAAACTAGGTGACCTAATTTCCTCAATGACTAAGGTTTAAATAGGCTCACCTCTATTGGGCTTAACCCGTTAGGTCTTAATGGGCTCATTTCACTTATTCAGTATCCCACAATTAATTACTCGCCTACGGTTAAACTTAACGGTCAAACTAATTTCTATACTAGTAACTTAGTAAAAAAAATAATATGCCACACTAACATTTAAATAACCCTCACTATGAAATTACTAAATCACCCTTGCTCACCAAATTACTAAAATACTCTTCTAACATGAAAACCCAAGAAAATACACCCAAGGATAAATAATCACACACAAGCATATATAAACACACATAAAAATAATATAAAATAAAATAACAAAAAATTGGGCTGTTACAATAATGATCTAGTACCCCGCACGATCGTTAAGTAATGTATAAGTCCACACACGTTTAAGCAACCACTCGGTTGTATTGAAGACACTTGGTAACCATAAGATCCCCGAGGGTACCAACAGCCTAAGACTTAGATAGAACTCACTGAGACGTTATGTCTCATTCCACTCTTTTATTTGTTCAGGTTCACAAGCTGTTCGAGGCAAAGGTAAGGAGAAGGCTTCGGATTAATCATGCCATTATGGATCTAACTCTTATGTCTCTATGTCGTTATCGTGTTATGTTATGCATATAATTGTGTTGTAATGAACCTTATCGTATGTGTTCAGCTGACTCATTAGGTATTAATAACGTAACATAAGAATTGAGGTGTTTTATGTATCTGAATCTCGACTCATGTCGTTTCTGTATTGTAATATTAATGTATCCAGTATTAGTTTTAAAGCACGTCTTACATAACTGCTTCTACCCAAAAATATTTAGCCGTTCCCATTATTTTCAGTATAACTCGTGTTCTTTGTAACACCCATATTGAAAGAGTCTAGAATATTCAACACGTGCGTTATAACTGATACTGGATACATTAATACTACAATGCGGAATTACAACATAAATGAGATTTAGAGTACAAAGTTGTCTCTGGTCACATATCATAATGAGAGTAGTACATAGCAATGTCAAAAGAACAAGAATGACAAGATCCTTGACAATAGTACATAGTCTAAATTATAACATCAACAAGAAACAACCACACTAAATCCAAAGGAGCACGATCAATCCGAAGCCTTCTGCTTACCTTTGCCTCGAACCACCTGCGAACCTGAACAAAGAAGGAGTGGGATGAGACATAATGTCTCAGTGAGTCCTACCTAAGTCCTAGGCTAATGGTAACCTCGAGGAATACCTACGGTTACCACGTGTCTAAAATATAACCGATTGCTCGATTATACGTTCGTGTAACTCATGCATACCTAGAACAATCATGCAAAACCTAGGTGGTCGTCATTTATAACTATCATAGGAACATATTATAGTCGTATCATATCATATGCATTTCATATTTAAAAGTCTTAATGATTATCTGAGTTGATTTTACGGAATATAGTCGAGTGGAGTAACCCCGAGTATATTCCCATACATAACCGATGAACCTAGCTAGGGAACATCGGACTCCTCCATGTCGTGCGGGTCCCTTGCGGCTTAAATCGTTCACTTGACGTGAACCTCTTGTATCCCCCTAGCGTGGATAGTCAGAGTCACGACATGGCATAGCATAAATCATAGTTTTTTTCATAGCTTAACATATCCTAAACATAGCATAACATAGGGGAATAACCTAGTTCGCCATGAAAGCGAGCTAACATTCATGGTTCTTACATCTAAGTTTCCCTTTGCCTAGGCATCAAGTGCTACCCAACTTATCGTATACATATCTCTCATAGATTACAGTCCGTTAATTTGGTAAGACTTGTTCACGAACATTAATAAGTATGTTCATACGATGTTAATCGTGATCGTGGCTCGGTAATACGTGTTTCTGCTTTCTATTAAAAGATATTATCATTAAAGGTTCATTTAAAAAGTTACAGACGATACTGATGCGTTAAAAACGGGTTTTCGGGCATGCTGTACCAGTGCAGTTCACTTAAGCGAAGTTCCAAGCGAGTGGTTCGCTGAGGAGTTCGCTTAAGCGAACCTGCAAGCGAACCTGAAGCGAACAGGATTTCAATTCTGTAATGGTGTTCGCTTAAGCGAACAGAGCTTCGCTTAAGCGAAGTTCATTAGTATCAGACCTGCAGAATTCGTATTTTCATGCCAAAAACTCCATTTTCGAGCCAATCACGCATGCAATGCAACCAGAACACGTACATAACATAGTTATGATGATTCATGGCAACAATTAAACACCGAACAACAAAATTCATAAAAAGGGCACTAATTTCCCTAATTCCCTAAACCCTAACTTTGTTCAATCTCACATTCTACACACAAAAACCCAGCTTAAGATTCTAGTCTAGGGACTCACCTGCAGAATTGCTAGAAGCTTCAAGAACTCAAAAGGGCAAACCAACTCATCATGCAAATTCCAAAGGTGAAGCTCCTAGCTAGAAAGTAGAGAAAGTTGCTAATCTTCAAATTGATGGAAACATGCTCCTTGATGCTTGCAAAGATGGAAACTTAAGAAGATTGAGTGAAGAGGGAGGAGTGGATCGAAGTTGGGAGAAGAAGGAGAGAGTTGAATTTTTCTCTTTGACGTAGAGAGAGAGCCGTACCACACAAATGAAAAAAAAACTACAAGTCCAAGTTTTATATGCCTCCTGTAAGAAAATACCAAAACGCCCTTCTTAGTCCTCGAACGCGCAGTGTCAGAGTTAACAAACGAAATACTGAGGATTCTTTTAAGCGAGATTTTACATCCTACCCCCCTTAAAAGAATTTCGTCCTCGAAATTGAAGATTTACCTGAAAACTGTAACACCCCGTTTTCCCAAACGTAAATAAATATAAAGAATATCAGAGTTTTCATTCATAAACGGAGCATTACATTCATCTTACAACTTTTCCACAAATATAAATAGAATAAAGTACTATTTATTAAAATAATCTGTCTTTATAAAAATCCAATAAACATGCAGCGGAAATAGTTTCAACATCATAAAATGGTTTGTGGCTCTAAAGGCCATAACATTCACACCATACTTATTTATTATGAAAATAGTTCAAAACGTTCAAAAGGAAATACGTAACAAGGAAAGCATGCAATAGACAATTCCCATCCCGTTACGTATCAGAGCATCCTAGGCGACACGGCGGAGATTACTCACAACTGCACAATTCTTCGTTACCTGCAAGTTACTCATACGAAGAGCAACATTTTCAAGCAGAAGGGGTGAGATTTCACATTCATTAATAGCAAGCAACAATTCATAAAAGATAATCAACAACCATATATCCAGCATAGAATAAACATCACATAACATCATTTAATAAAGGTAAAACAGCAACAACAACATCATCAACAACAGCAACATCATCAGCAACAACAACATCATAATCAACAACAGCGACAACTTCTCAAATGATCATCAATTATATTATGCAATGACGACCCTACAATGCAACGACAACAACAACTCATCTTAACATCACATCGACTCGACAATGCAATATGCATGTGGTACCATCAGGGCATAAGACCCCATCGCTAAAGGTCAAATATGACCTGTCAGGCATTGAGCCCCCATCGCTAAAGGTCATAAAAGGACCTGTCAGGCATTAAGCCCCCATCGCTGACTATGCTATGCAACAACACGACTTAAATGCAACAATCTTCAAATATCACATCTTTATATAAAACATCTTTAAATATTAACATCTTTACTCATCATATTAACATATTCACTTTAGTATAGAATATACTATAACAGTCATCACTATTATATACTAGCAATTCTTCAAAGAACAAGTGCATATATAAACACTGTATATACACGTTAATACAAGGTGGCTGGTTCCTTCAAATAGCTTATAAATATGCATATATTCAGTAACATATAAATGCCAAGAAACTTACACTAGATATAAGTACACATGTACATGAGTAAACGCACAATCCTTTAAGAGTATATACACACAGTTTATAAATTCTAGTGCAAATTTGCAACAAGTCCCAATTCCAAATAATCATTTGTGCAGTCAACGGATTCACAAATAATTCACAAAAAGATTAGATGCATGGTTAGGGACGGATCCAGACTTTAGGTATATGTGGAGCTAAAATGTTAAATAAATAATAATGCAAACTAAATGATTTTTTTTAATCGACAAATATTATTCTCGTCGAGATTGTGTAAGAAACACAAAAACTCGAAGATCAAATAGTCTAACATACCTCATTATTTGCACTTATTTGTTTCCACAAGTTTTGCACAAAGATCTGAAAGTCCTCTCAACTTAGCAAATTTTGGGTCACATAGAACATTTGTATCATAATTTTTAAGTTGAGTGTTAACGCCACTTCCGGCTCATCTATAAAATCATTTAGATAAAACTCAATAATCCTCAATAATTTGTTCACATCAAAAGTTGTAAATGACTTTGCGGGACTAAGGAGAATAAGGAAAAGAGAGAGTTATTTACCGAGTCACTTCTTTTATGTTTTATCAATTATAACCAAAAAAAAAAAAAAAACATGTGGAGCTATAGCTCCACATATCTCCTAAGTGGATCCGTCCCTGTGCATGGTTATAAATTATAATATACATCTCACAAAATATGTTATTTTGTGTGCTTCCAAAGTCACGTTCAAAAGATAATCGACTTCAATCTAAAACCACAATTGACCTTCGAACAATAGATATATGTAAAACAGAAATCCACAACCTTAGTTAATTGATTCTCATAAAATCCTTCAGTTAATAGGGTTAGGTTTTCATCAAATAAATCATTCAAATAATTGCAATTCTTTCCAAAATCAATATAAAGCTACATGATTAAACTCTTTTCAAAATTACATGCTTATGATTAAAGAAGGTTAGTCCCACCCTTACCTTAGATTGTTTTTTGAAATCAAAAGCAGCGTTCTTCGTCCTTAGGGTTCTCTCTCTGAGTTCTCTTTTCTCCTCTTTTCTCCAAAAACGCACGTGTTCTGTTTTCTAAACTCTTACCGACTCTTAACCTAATTTATTTACTCTTCTCACCAAAAACTACTCTGTTCCCTATTATCTTATTATTTCCAATAATATCTCTCCCCCACTTAGAATATTAAAACACATAATATCACATAATATAATATTTCATCAAATATATATTATAAAAAAAATTATATTATACTAAAAATGCAATAACTAATAAAATATTAAATATTAAAAGTAGGGCGTTACAACTCTCCCCCACTTAGAATATTTTCGTCCTCGAAAATGTACCTCTAATCAGACGATCCTCACTCATGTCTGTGTACCGGCCAAAGCAAACACTTTACCCTTTGTCTGGGTCTTCTTTGGTTCTGTACACTAAGCAACAGTATGTCCTTCTTCTCCACAATTGAAACAAACAGTGTCGCCATGCTTGCACTCTGCAACTGTATGCCCCTTTACGCCACAACGGAAACACCGCTTTACCTCTGTAGTACCACAATCGTTTTTCTTGTGACCTTTCTCTCCACATCGGAAACAAACAATCTCAGCAGGAACCTCAATCTTCTTAGGCCTTCTCTCATCATTCACTCTCTGCTTGCCCTTATCAGTCGGAGCATTATAAGGCTTTCCACGATCTTGTTGCTTACCTTTCCTCTCCTTTAGAACCTTATAATGAGCCTTCGTATCCTCCTCATAAATCCTGTAGTTACTCACCAACTCAGAGAACTGACGAATCTTCTGGTACCCAATAGTCCTCTTGATCTCGGCACACAGACCATTCTCAAACTTGATACACTTCGAAAACTCAGCAGTCTCAGGAGTGTAGTGTGGATAAAACTTAGCCAATTCCACAAACTTTGCAGCATACTCTGTCACAAACATATCACCCTGCTTCAGCTCTAGAAACTCAATCTCTTTCTTCCCGCGAACATCTTCTGGAAAGTATCGGTTCAGGAACTCTCTCCTAAACACAGCCCAAGTAACAAGAACACCTCCATTTTCTAGCACCGGTTAAACACTCACCCACCAATCATCAGCTTCGTCAGCTAACATGTGCGTGCCAAAACGCACCATCTGTATATCCGTACATTGCATAACTCTGAAAATCCTCTCGACCTCCTTAAGCCACGTCTGAGCTCCATCAGGGTCATACCTCCGCTTAAAAGTAGGTGGATGGTTTCTCAAGAAAGTTTCCAGCTTCCTCACTCCATCATTACCACCAACATTATTTTGTTGCCCCACAACTTGAGTCATCGCTTGCAATACAGCAGCAAGAGCAGTATCATTTCTTCCTGCCATCTTAGTTCTCTACACAACAATCAACAATCAGAACAACATAATATTGGTAATCCAACTGTTAGACGACACTATGTTGGAACAAAGGGTGTTTCACAATTACGCCACTTAAGTTTCGATGATAACAAGGTATTAAAAATTATCAATTGGATATGCTAAAAGTTTATTCAAGTGTGCAGGACCATTATCAAAGAATTTATTTACAAGAGGTTCTGACTGAATAAATTAAAGAGCAAAAGAATTCTAGATCAAAGCTTGAAGAGCATCTGAATGAAAGTGCGTCTGAAGAAAGCGCTCCTAAAAAAGTTAGAAGCATAGTGTGTCTGAAGAAAAGTGCCTCTGAAGATGACGTCATCAGAAGCCAATTCTCAGAAGCCAGTTTCATCAGAAGCCAAGTTATTCATAAGCCAAGCAGCGTTGACAAAGTACAAGTATGAACTGTACAACCACTAAGTCTCTGCAACCACCTTCTCTGCATTGTGTCTCCTATACAAGACAAGGATAACAGCAACAATGGCAGTCTTTGTTCCATTTATTATTGGAATGGATTTGAATTTGATTTCACAACGGTAAACATCAAATCGGGCAAAAGATCAATGGTGATTTATTCAAAGCTTTGATCAAGACAAATGATGAGCTGGCTAGTTCCCAACGTCTCTCAAACCCTCTATAAATAGAGCTGAAGACTTGAAGAACGGTGCCACAAGAATTACAACCCATACACGCGAATAAGACTATTTCTCATACTCCAAGTCGCAAACATTGCTCATCAACAACTTAGATAATTCTTACAAACGTTATATCTTAGAATTTCTAAGTTTCTAGAGAAAAACAGAGTCTGTTCTGTTTCGTTTTGTTTTGTGAATACCTCTGATTGTATATCAAGTATTCAAAACTCTTTTCAATTCTCTGTAATTGTTTTGAAGTCTCTTGCTTGTGTGCTTGAGCATTTGGAAGTCTCTTTCTTGTGTGATTGAGCAAAGGAAGTCTCATACTTATGTGTTTGAGCAACTTGTAATTTGATATTACATTTTAGTAGAACTCTCCTTGGAAGTGCAAGGGGGACATGACTACTTCCGGATTGTGGAAGGAACCTGTATAAATTGCTTGTGTCTTCTTTCTTTCTTGCATTTGTTCTATATTCCGCTGCTAAGACTCTGAACTCTGATCAGACTCTGAACTCTATCAGACTCTGTATCCTGAGAACATTGTTATTTTTCGTAAGAGAGAAACGTTTTTGAAAACACAATTCAACCCCCCCTCCCCTTCTTGTGTTTTTCCCACCTTCAGTTGGCATCAGAGCTCCGGTTCTGTAGCTTGCACTTAACCGTGTTACAGTAAACGATTGGTGAAAAACATGTCTGGGGATGAAGCTTCCGGTTCTGGTTCTGGAGCTGCTATTCATTATGATTATAGCAACAACAACAGAAATGAAAGATCTGCACATCACAACAAGCCTCCTATGTTTAATGGTGACCTTGAAATGTTCTCTTGGTGGAAGACCAAGATGTATAGTCACATCATGGGAATGGATGAAGAGATATGGGACGTTCTTGAAGATGGTGTTGGTGATTTGAAGCTGGATGAAGAAGGCGCTGCTCTTGATAGGAAAGCTCACACTGCTGAGCAGAAAAAGCTTTATAAGAAACATCATACGATCAGAGGCATTCTTGTGGCTGCCTTGCCTCATAAAGAGTACTTAAAGATGAGTGACAAATCAACAGCGAAGGCTATGTTCACCTCATTGTGCTCACTTTATGAGGGTAACAAGAAAGTCAGAGAAGCCAAGGCTACCATGCTTGTTCATCAGTATGAATTATTCAGAATGAAGGAGGATGAAAGCATTGAGACAATGTACTCAAGGTTTCAGACTCTTGCTTCTGGACTTCAGATTCTGAAGAAAAGTTACGTAGCGTCTGATCACGTGAACAAGATTCTTAGAAGTTTACCTGCAAAGTGGAGACCGAAAGTGACAGCCATTGAAGAAGCTAAAGATTTAAACACCTTGAGTGTTGAAGATCTTATAAGCTCTTTAAAATGTCATGAGATAGGTCTAAATGAGCATGAACCTGTCAAGAAGCCTAATTCCATTGCACTAAAATCCAGAGGCAAGTCAAGTAAGGCTCTGAAGGCATTAGAGTCTAAAGAAGAATCTACATCTGAAGATTTTGATGAAGACCCTGAGATTGTTCAAGAGATGGCTATGCTCACCAACAAACTACAATATCTTGCTAAGAAGAACAAGAAGTTCATGAGCAGAGGTAGTAGTCATAAAAACTCCAAGAAGGAAGATCAGAAAGGTTGCTTTAACTGCAAGAAGGTTGGACACTTCATTGCTGAATGTCCAGACCTACAGAAAGAGAAATCCAAGGAAAAATCAAAGAAAGCATTTTTCAAGTCCAACAAATTCAAGAAGCAATTCAAGAAGAGCTTGATGGCAACTTGGGAAGATCTGGAAAATAAGTCTGAGTCTGACAAAGATGATGCTGAAGATGAAGCAAAAATAGCTCTGGCTTTAGTAGCTAGTGTTGATAATGAAAAAGATTCATCTGATGCTGAGTCAAGTACAGATTCTGAAACTGAAACTGAGGTATATTCTAAACTCACTAGATCTGAATTGATTGATTCTCTCAAAGAACTTCTTTGTCATTATGAAAACCAATCCACTGAGTTGAGGAGAGTGAAGCAACGATACATTAAGCTGCTAAAACTCCATGAATCAACTAAGATGGAAATGGATGTTTTACAACAAGAAAATAATGATTTGAAAACAATGACTAAGAAAGGTGATAATAAAACCTTGTTTGAGCAGGATGCTGCTCTTCAAGAGTTTATTAACACAGGAATTGATAGAACCAAAGTTGCATCTATGATTTATAGCATAAATAAGAACAACAAAAAGGGAATTGGTTTCACAGGAGGAAACTCTAGTGAAGTAATTCTAAAACCTTGTTCTGATAATATCAGAGAGGGTCTGAAGACTCATTTCGTGTCTGAGTCTGAAAAAGCTTCTCATTCAGGATCTAAATCTTTAAATTCAAAGGAATTGACGAAGTCAAAACCTAAGAATCAAAAGAAGAAGGTAACGAATGATTCTAAATCAAAAGCTCCAACGTTACAGATTCTGAAGAGATCAGAACTGAATAAACAGGTTCTGAAGAAAACAGAGTCTGAAACTAAAAAGCATAGATTTCAGAAGAATGGAGCTGTCTTTAGTACGTCACATTCTAAGACCAAGGGTTCTGAACTCAAAGTCTGGAAAAAGACTGAACAAGATAATGTCAGACAGAAGACACAGATGAAACTCAGAACCTCTAGAACTAACCAAAGAGGACCCATGAGAATATGGGTACCTAAAACTGAAATTGTTGATGCTGCAGATATGTCTAAAACGAAACGAAAAGCAGAAGTCCTGGTATCTGGACAGTGGCTGCTCGCGACATATGACGGGAGAAAAGTCTATGTTCCTAACCCTGACCATGAAAGAGGGAGGAACTGTGGGATTTGGAGGAAACCAAACTGGCAAAATCATTGGTACTGGAACAATTGGTAATTCCTCAGTCTCAATCAATAATGTGTGGTTTGTAGATGGACTAAGGCATAACCTACTTAGCATAAGTCAATTTTGTGATAATGGTTATGACGTTTTGTTTAATAAGAACAACTGCACAGTGGTCAACAAAGATGATCAATCCATTGTTTTTAAGGGAAAGAGAAATAACAATGTTTACAAGATCAATTTTTCAGAACTGACTGATCAGAAGGTAGTTTGTCTTCTGTCAGTGAGTGATAAGAAATGGCTGTGGCACAGAAGGTTGGGACATGCTAACTGGAGATTAATCTCTAAGCTTAGCAAGTTACAGATGCACTATGTGGTGCATGTCAGAAGGGAAAAATTGTTAAAACTTCTTTCAAATCTAAAGACATTGTTTCTACCTCCAGACCCTTGGAAGTACTCCATATTGATTTATTTGGACCAGTGAGTACTGCATCCATATATGGAAGTAAATATAGATTGGTGATCGTTGATGATTACAGTAGATGGAGTTGGGTTAAGTTTCTCAAATCTAAAGATGATTCATATGATGTGTTTACAAAGTTTTGCACTCAAGTTCAATCTGAAAAGGAACTGAAAATCTTAAAAGTTAGAAGTGATCATGGAGGAGAATTTGAAAATGAGCCATTTGAAATATTTTGTGAAAAATTTGAAATTGTCCATGAATTCTCTTCTCCTAGAACTCCACAGCAAAATGGGGTTGTAGAGAGAAAGAATAGGACTCTACAAGAAATGGCAAGAACCATGATTCATGAAAACAATCTGGCAAAACACTTTTGGGCAGAAGCAGTAAACACAGCTTGTTATGTTCAAAACAGGATCTATATCAGACCCATTCTGAATAAAACAGCATATGAGCTCTTTAAAGGCAGTAAACCTAACATTTCTTATTTTCATCAGTTTGGATGTACATGTTACATCTTAAACAATAAAGTCTATCTGAAGAAATTTGATGCAAAGGCACAAAAGGGTATCTTTCTTGGTTACTCTGAGTGGTCTAAGGCATACAGACTGTATAACTTGGAAACACTTTGTGTTGAAGAGTCTATGCATGTCAAGTTTGATGACAAAGAGCCTGGAAGTAAAATTCCAGAGTAGGTTGAAAGTTTTGCAGGTTTAGAAGAGTCTGAAGATTATTCAGAACCTGATCAGTCATCAGAGTTGAAGAATACATTAGAAGCCGTACCAGCTCCTGATATTCCAAATGTTGAAGCTTCTGAAGAAGCTCAAGATGATACTCAGCAAGTTATCCAATCCAAGCACTCATTCAAGTATAAGGCTTCTCATCCTGAGGATCAGATCATTGGCAACAAAGATAGTCCCAGAAGGACTAGATCTCATTTCAGACCTGAAGAGTCTGCGCTGGGTTTGCTGTCCATGATTGAACCTACAACAGTTGATGAAGCACTATCTGATGATGGATGGATCTTAGCAATGCAAGATGAACTCAATCAATTCAAAAGGAATGATGTATGGGATCTTGTACCTAAGCCTGAACACAAGAACATTATTGGAACGAAATGGGTGTTTAGGAACAAGCTGGATGAACAGGGAGAAGTAATCAGAAACAAAGCCAGACTTGTTGCTCAGGGATACAGCCAACAAGAAGGCATTGATTATACTGAAACTTATGCTCCAGTTGCAAGATTGGAAGCAATCAGGTTACTTCTTTCCTACGCAGTTAATCACAACATAACTCTGTATCAAATGGACGTTAAAAATGCATTTCTCAATGGAGTTATTTCTGAAGAAGTGTTTGTGAAACAACCACCTGATTTTGAGGACTTAAAACATCCTGACCACGTTTTTAAGCTGAAGAAATCTTTGTACGGTCTGAAACAAGCTCCCAGAGCTTGGTATGATAGACTAAACAACTTCTTACTTAAAAATGATTTTAAAAGAGGACAGGTTGACACAACACTTTTCAAGAAGACACTTGAGAAAGACATTCTGATTGTTCAAATTTATGTTGATGATATTATTTTTGGTTCAACTAATAGATCTCTTTGCAAAGAATTTTTTAAGATGATGCAGGAGGAATTTGAAATGAGCATGATGGGAGAACTGAAGTTCTTTTTAGGAATTCAGATCAACCAATGCAAAGAAGGAGTGTATGTTCATCAGTCCAAATATACAAAGGAGCTTCTGAAGAAGTTTAAACTTGAAGACTGTAAAGAAATGAACACTCCAATGCATCCTACCTGTACTCTGAACAAAGAAGATCAAGGAACCAAAGTTGACCAGAAGCTGTATCGAGGTATGATTGGTACTCTGTTGTATCTCACTGCATCTAGACTTGATATTTTATTCAGTGTATGCTTGTGTGCAAGGTTTCAATCAGATCCTAGAGAATCTCATTTAACTGTTGTTAAAAGGATCTTTAGATATCTGAAAGGAACTACTAATCTGGGGCTTCTGTATAAGAAATCTTCAGATTATAAGCTAGTTGGATTCTGTGATGCTGACTATGCTGGTGATAGGATTGAAAGAAAATCAACCAGTGGAAATTGTCAATTTCTTGGTGAGAATCTGATATCCTGGGCCAGTAAGAGACAAGCAACTATTGCTTTGTCAACAATAGAAGCAGAATACATCTCAGCTGCTAGTTGTTGTACACAATTGTTTTGGATGAAACATCAGTTAGAAGACTACCAAATAACTGAAAACTGTATTCCAATTTACTGTGATAACACAGCTGCTATTTGTTTCTCTAAAAATCCTATTCTTCATTCAAGAGCCAAGCACATTGAAATTAAACATCATTACATCAGAGACTATGTTCAAAAGGGAGTGTCAGATATTCAATTCATTGATACTGAACATCAATGGGCTGATATCTTCACAAAACCCTTAACTGGTTAGAGATTCAATTTTATAAAGAAAAATTTGAACATGCATTTTGTCTCTGAATAATGCTTAACTCTGAGTAAGAAAAACTAGACTCTGATAAATTATCAGAAGTTGATGACGTGTCAGACTCTCTCTGGAGACTCTGAAGAGACTCAGCCTCTGGAAAATTAGTCAGACTCTGGGAAGGAATCTTTTTGACTCTGATAGTATCATAAGCGGAAAAGGTTAAAGTTACTTTTGTAGACTTCTGACATGGTCTATCTGCATTGGGAAACGACGCTTTTGGGCAATGATGGTTATTCTCTTAAACAAATATTCTCGCGCCCCTGCTAGTCATTAATGTTTGTGTCTGTTTGTCTCATCTGAATTTGAAAAGTTTTTTTTTAGAAATCACTATAAATACAGATCACACACTACTCACTCACTTTTCCTACACTTTCAAATCTTTGAGCAGTTACGATTTAAAAAAAAAAATTCAGATTTTTTCTATTCTCTCACATTAGAAACCCTTCACTCTCAAACTTCAACATGGCAACTTCAACAAGTGGTTCAAGCATGCAACAAAACATTAGATCAGATTACTCTCTCAAGCCTCTTACAACAACGGTTCCAATTGATTTACTTGAAGTTCAAAGTGAATCACCGGTGGATTTCGGTTCTTTGAAGAGAAACAAAGTTGATTTGGATGCATATTTCAATGCTCAGAAGATGTTCGAGTATTTTGACATGCTGAATGGTCCAACCTATGTGAACCTGGTGAAGGAATTATGGGTTCGTGCTGAAGTCTGTGACATTGAATCTGCCAAGTCACAAGAAAACCAAGCTGTCTTAGATAACCTTAATCTGGAAGGGAAATCAAGATCAGAGATGGGTTTGGAACCTTTCAATGGTATGGAAATCAAGTCTGCTATGATGGGTATCCCAGTATCTATCACTGAAGAAGTTATTGCTAGAGCCTGCAGAATGGCTCCTGAAGGTCGCTTCCAATGGAATGTCAGCAGGAAGGACATTATGTTGGAAAGCTTTACAAATTTGCTGCTGAATGGAAATCCTAAAGCAAAGTTTGTAAGCATGGATATCAAGCACAGGTTGCTTCTGAAGATCACAAATGAGTGTTTCTTTCAGAAGGGAGGAAGTGCTGATCAACCTAGTCTGGATCAGAAGTTGGCTCTTTATTACTTGGCCTCCTACCAAGCTATCAATCTTCCAAGATATCTCATGCATCATCTGTGCTGGGCTATCAAGGAATGAGATAAAGGCAAGAGGAAACAAGTTCCTTGTGGAAGACTTCTATCTGAAATCTTCTATCAAGGAGGCTTACTGAAGATGCTGGACAGATTCAATATGGTATCTGACAGAATCCTGGGGATTGCTACTGGAAGGATGATAAGTGGCAAGTCCCTCCTCAACATGAAGGTGATAGAGATGGTTATCACTGATGCGAAGGATCTGAAGGATTCCACTGCACCTTCTCAGACAATAGGAGACTTTCCCTCTATCCTGAAGGAAGACAACCCTGAAGCTATAGCTGGCTATCTAGCAGCTTACACAAGGGAGTCTGAGAAAGCCACCAAGACTACTGAAGTTGCTAAGGCCAGAAAGCAGAAGACTGCTAAGCCTAAAGCAACAAAGTACGACAGTGTGGCTGCTCCCAAGAGAAAAAGAGGAAAAGCTGACTCTCATATCACCAAGGAATTGGCTCAACAAGCCTGGGAGGAAATTGAAGCTGGTGAAGCTGCTGGCATTGTTAAGCCAACCAAGAGGCAAGCTGTAAGTTTAGTATCCCCTATGTATGAAGTAACTCCTGAGGAGGCGAAGAGGAATGCTGAATACTATCAGAATCTGAAGACTGAAAGGAAAAGGCTGAAGGCTCAGCAAAGGATTGATAGGGAGAAGAGAATAAAGGAGATGGGTCTTGAAAACTGTGATCAGTCCACTATTAAACAGATCATAGAAGTTCAGAAGATGACCAGACAGGTAGAAGAAGAGACTCTGAAGAAAGCCAAGAAGGCTATGAAAGAGACTCTGGGAACATCTGCTCCTGTTGAGGCTGTTTCAGAAGCTGCTCCTTCAGAGGCTGCCAAAGTTTCAACAGAGGTAGTCAAGACTCCAGTTCCCCCAACCCCTCACTCATCTTCCTCAACCAATTCTGACTCTGACATTGCTCTAAGTCAGAAGTTCAAAACCAAAATTACCCCATCAAAATCCAAAACCACTACAAAAGCCAAACGCTCACATAGACCCAAACCTGTCAAACCAAAACAATCACAAAAACCAAATAGTCCAATATTTGTTGATTCAACAGCTACTACTGAAGAGTAAGTAGCTATTGAAGAACCAACAGTTGTTGAACAACCACCAACAAACAACCAACAACAAACCACCCTACACCACTCAAACAAACCTCTGACCAACAAGTTTTGTCAAACCTTGAAAGTCACTATTCAGGTGAACTTCCTGAATACCAACAAAATGCTACTGAAAACCCCCCAACACAGACCCAAGAAAAGACCATTCCAGAATCTGTCATGGAGACAGTGGCTGAAGAGTCTATCCAAGTGATAGAGTCAGAACTCACTGTGTCTGTTTCACATTCTGAACCAACACAAAAATCCAACCCTAGTGCTTCTGACCAACCCTCTTCATCTTCATCACCCGTACAAATCATTGATGAACCCTCCTTTGACATACTGGATCCTGACTATCTTGATAAACAACTGGCAGAAATCAATGAGGAAATGCAGACTCTGCTTAACCTCAGGAAGACTCCTTTTCTACCTCTGGCTTATCAGGACAGATGGTCTTCAGTCAAGAACAGATTACTTAGTTTGGTAAACAATGTTTCTTCTAAGTGCTGCCGTATTCAAGCCCATGCTATGAAGCGTCGCATGAGGGAACACTTGTTATCAACTAAGCATCTTCAAAGTAAGACCTTGTATCTGACCAATTCTCCATTATATGCTAAGTCAGACTACATCACAAGGGAATCAAAGGTGTTTCAGATGCTGAAGCAAAAGGTACTCAAGCATCAAGAAGAATCCAAGGAAGCTAAGGCAAGGGAAGATCAACTTCTTCAGAGGAAGTTGACTCTGGAAGAAACTGTTAGGAAGCAGTCTGAAGACATTCAGCGTCTGATGGCTATGATTCAACAGCAACAACCTCAACCCAACCCTTAGTTGCACACCTAGTTTTTCTTTGTTTTGTGTTTTGTCTTTGTGCTTCTATCTTTGCCTCTGATGTATCTGTGTTTATATTGCATTTATAAAAAAAATTTAGTTGCATCTAATATCATCTTCTTGTTTTTACTTCTTCTTTTTGTTTATACTTGATTCTTTTTGATTGTTGACAAAAGGGGGAGTAATAGAGAGTATTTAACAAGAATCTGAGCCCAAGTAAAATAAAATTCTAACAAGTTTTATTTTGAGAATCTTATCTTTATCTCATCTGAGTATTTTTTTTCGAAGTTATTATTAGTTATGAAATGAATTTAATTAACCTGGATAGGACTTAAGGGGAGCTTACAAACCTCACCTTAAGGAATATCAGACTCAGGGGGAGTCAGAGCTTACAAACCTCAGAACCCCTCAAGTCAACTTGTTAATTAAGTTAACAACAATTGATCTTTTTAAATACTTATGTTTGTCATCATCAAAAAGGGGGAGATTGTTGGAACAAAGGGTGTTTCACAATTACGCCACTTAAGTTTTGATGATAACAAGGTATTACAAATTATCAATTGGATATGCTAAAAGTTTATTCAAGTGTGCAGGACCATTTTCAAAGAATTTATTTACAAGAGGTTCTGACTAAATAAATTAAAGAGCAAAAGAATTCTAGATCAAAGCTTGAAGTGCATCTGAATGAAAGTGCGTCTGAAGAAAGCGCTCCTGAAAAAGTCAGAAGCATAGTGTGTCTGAAGAAAAGTGCCTCTGAAGATGACGTCATCAGAAGCCAATTCTCAGAAGCCAGTTTCATCAGAAGCCAAGTTATTCAGAAGCCAAGCAGCGTTGACAAAGTACAAGTACGAACTGTACAACCACTAAGTCTCTGCAACCACCTTCTCTGCATTGTGTCTCCTATACAAGACAAGGATAACAGCAACAATGGCAGTCTTTGTTCCATTTATTATTGGAATGGATTTGAATTTGATTTCACAACGGTAAACATAAAATCGGGCAAAAGATCAATGGTGATTTATTTAAAGCTTTGATCAAGAAAAATGATGAGCTGGCTAGTTCCCAACGTCTCTTAAACCCTCTATAAATAGAGCTGAAGACTTGAAGAACGGTGCCACAAGAATTACAACGCATACACGTGAATAAGACTATTTCTCATACTCCAAGTCGCAAACATTGCTCATCAACAACTTAGATAATTCTTACAAAAGTTATATCTTAGAATTTCTAAGTTTCTAGAGAAAAACAGAGTCTGTTCTGTTTCGTTTTGTTTTGTGAATACCTCTGATTGTATATCAAGTATTCAAAACTCTTTTCAATTCTCTGTAATTGTTTTGAAGTCTCTTGCTTGTGTGCTTGAGTATTTGGAAGTCTCTTTCTTGTGTGATTGAGCAAAGGAAGTCTCATACTTGTGTGTTTGAGCAACTTGTAATTTGATATTACATTTTAGTAGAACTCTCCTTGGAAGTGCAAGGGGGACAGGACTACTTCCAGATTGTGGAAGGAACCTGTATAAATTGCTTGTGTCTTCTTTCTTTCTTGCATTTGTTCTATATTTCGCTTCTAAGACTGTGAACTCTGATCAGACTCTGAACTCTATCAGACTCTGTATCCTGAGAACATTGTTAATTTTCGTTAGAGGGAAACGTTTTTGAAAACACAATTCAACCCCCCCTTCTTGTGTTTTTCCCACCTTCACACTACTCGACTCAATCTACTTGGCCGGACGGACCGACCTGCTCTGATACCAATTGTAACACCTCGTTTTCCCAAACGTAAATAAATATAAAGAATATCAGAGTTTTCATTCATAAACGGAGCATTACATTCATCTTACAACTTTTCCACAAATATAAATAGAATAAAGTACTATTAATTAAAATAATCTGTCTTTATAAAAATCCAATAAACATGTGTAACAACCCGTTTTTCGCGTTTGTTTTATTTTAATTATTTTATTTCGTGTGTTATCTTAATTGTGTGCATTTTCATACGTTTGTGCATTAGAGGGGTAATTAGTAATTTTGGGAGGATAGCGTTTTATCGTTTTTCTAAGATAGGACCGTTTTATTAATTAAGTGGTCGGAGTGCGATAATTAATTAGTTACCGTGGGTGTGTTATTTAGTAGATTAGTGTGAGCCCATTCATTTATTCATTTGTGTGTTTAAGGCCCATTAAGGGAGAGGGAGTATATAAGCTTAGTTTTTAGTAACTAGGTTAGAAACTTGTTCATTTTCACACAAACACAAGAAGAGGCAAATTGGGGCTAGAGAGAAGAACAAGAGAAAGGGTTGAAGAACTAGAAGAGGGTTTCACACCTAGGAGCTAAATTGAAGCTAGAATTGTTGATTCTTGGTGCTAGAGGTAAGGGGGTTAGGCTTCACTCATAATTTCATAATTTTTGCTCTCTACCCATTTGTGTGAAATTGTTGAATTGATTCTAATTGCTATAAATTCGTGCATGATTGTTGCTAGTATGTTGAGAACATGATTTACATGATAATTGTATGGTTGTATGTGAATTAACATGTTGAAATGCATAATTGTTGGTACTTTGTGTTCTTGAGCAAATTTGATGAGAAATGAAGTTGTGGTGTTGAGTTATGCATGAATTTGTGTTCATTAGTTGTTGTTATTGATTTGGAACATGTTGTTGTTGAATTAATGTCATGGGTATTCATGATTGTGAAGATGTGGCGAGAATTAAGTTGTTTTGGAAAGTTTCATGAAAAATGGATGAATTGATGATTGATGATAGAATGATGTTTTGATTTCAAGTTTTATATGGTTTTGATTGCCTTTTTATGTTTATAAATGTATGGATAAACTTTAGGGACAAATTTGGGGTCAAGGGGATCAAAATTGGGGTTTTGGGGTTGAAAATGGTGGATTTCCGTAAGGAAAACACAAGAACAGGGTTTCTGTTCTGTGCATTTCCCGCCACGGCGACATTGGCGTGTCCGGCAGGATTCGCAGAAACAGCAAACCCCATTTTTGTTATTTCGTGCGTTTGGGGGCTGATTCAAGCCTTCTTAAATACTTCTTTTAGCATGTTTAACTACTGTTTTCACTCTTTAATCTACTGGAACATCTTATGGATTGGATTGGACTTGATTTTCTGATTTTGAACTTAACTTTTGAAGGATGTCCAAGAACGTCGATTTTTCCAAAATTCGTTTTTCTCAAGTGTAAAGGGTAGGGATAGGATTGTATACTTGTTATATGATTTCTAAAAATGATTGTGATTGATTTCATTGCGTTCTAACTTGTTTTGCTTTGAAAAGTGGCAAAAGTGAGACGAACTTCATGAATTTGTGTATCCTTCATATGTGGCCGATGAAATGCTTATGAAACCTCTACTGTACACATATGTGACTTGTGAGAATACATGGCATAGGCAATTGAGCTTGACAATTGGTTTTAGTTCTTAACTTCAAATATTTTCAAAGTTGTGAAATATGAGACGAACTTGTGTAATTCTTACCTTGAAGTTTATTTGATGGTGAACCTTTCTGAATATTGATTCCTATGGTTAATTATATGCTTGTGAATGAAGTTGGATAATGATAATGTGAAATATCATGACCTCGCATGTTATCTTCTTTACTTGAAATATATGAAGTGTTGCTTGTTCATGATGGACTATGTGAAGAAGGTGATAATGTTGATTGTATACATGTTCAATGGTGATGAATATATGTATGTTGTATGTATGTGCAATTGTTGATGTGTGCATACTTGATTAAATGGTTTTGGTGGTGATTGCATAATTGATGCATGGTTGTGGTGATGATTGCATAGTTGTATATGCATGTTTTGGAGAATTGTGTGTGAGCATATGTATTGAGTCAAGTCATATGTTCATGCATTCATTGTTGAGGTGGCGGACGTATGTCCAAAGTGTAAGGCAGGTGTGAACCTTACACTCGATGTGTTTGTTGCATCGGAGGTGACGACCTTGAGGTGACTTGGTACCACATGCATCTAGATGAGTCTAGAGACATTGCATGATTTGTTTGTGAGTCGAATTGCATTTGAATTGTGCATGATGATTGTGTTTGGAGATTGATTATTTGACTTGGTCGAATTGTGATATGTGTGTGATACACTCGAATTTTGTGAACTTGAAATGATGCCTATGAATGATATTGAATGAGATAAATGTGGAGATACTATGAGTATATGTTTGGCAATGTTGTTTATCATTCTTGAATATATGATCATTATTTCAATGTTCTTGTTTATCTGTTTATGGATTATGATGATGTAATGCTAACCCTTAGTGGTTTACCACCTGCCTTTCCGTATGGACGGGTAGATGGAGTGCAGGATGCTTAGTTGCTTTGATGTTGCCGAGGAGCGGGAGTTCCTCGTTCTTGTGCAAGTATCTAGATTAGGGCTCTGATCTAGGGTGTCCTTGCATGTTATTTTCTTTTATGACTATGTTGTTTTGAGGAGTTGAGATATTGTTATTATGAGTTTGAGATCATATATTTATTATCATGAGATTTTGGAGATGTTAATTATATGGTTTACATATATTCTGCTGCTATGTTTATGTAATTTGATAATTTATACATGTATGCTGGATTTTGTTTGGTGACGTAGCATCTATTTCTTGAATATGTCTGATGTATTCTCGCGTTTATCGCTTATTAGAAATAGGGTGTTACAACATGCAGCGGAAATAGTTTCAACATCATAAAATGGTTTGTGGCTCTAAAGGCCATAACATTCACACCATACTTATTTATTATGAAAATAGTTCAAAACGTTCAAAAGGAAATACGTAACAAGGAAAGCATGCAATAGACAATCCCCATCCTGTTACGTATCAGAGCATCCTAGGCGACACGGCGAAAATTACTCATAACTGCACTATTCTTCGTTACCTGTAAGTTACTCATACGAAGAGCAACATTTTCAAGCAGAAGGGGTGAGATTTCACATTCATTAATAGCAAGCAACAATTCATAAAAGATAATCAACAACCATATATCCAGCATAGAATAAACATCACATAACATCATTTAATAAAGGTAAAACAGCGACAACAACATCATCAACAACAGCAACATCATCAGCAACAACAACATCATAATCAACAACTACGACAACTTCTCAAATGATCATCAATTATATTATGCAATGACGACCCTACAATGCAACGACAACAACAACTCATCTTAACATCACATCGACTCGACAATGCAATATGCATGTGGTACCATCAGGGCATAAGACCCCATCGCTAAAGGTCAAATATGACCTGTCAGGCATTGAGCCCCCATCGCTAAAGGTCATAAAAGGACCTGTCAGGCATTAAGCCCCCATCGCTGACTATGCTATGCAACAACACGACTTAAATGCAATAATCTTTAAATATCACATCTTTATATAACACATCTTTAAATCATACAACTTCAAATAACACACCTTTATATAACACATCTTTAAATATTAACATCTTTACTCATCATATTTGTTATACCCTCATTTTGGACCTAAAAATACTCGTTCAATTTTCTTTGCTAAGTTCTGATGCTCCCAAATTTACTGTGCTTTCTATTGTGCTCCAGACGCATATTATGTTGTTATTATCTCCAATTTTATTACAATCAAAGCCATTCAAAGGGTTTTCTTGCATTACAAGCCATTTAAAAGGGTCTCTAGGACCATTGCATGTTTTCCTACATTTTATTCCAATTTTTTGCATAAAATCATACAAAAGGGTATTTTGGTCATTTCCTACAAAGGAACCCATTTTCAGTCCCTACAATTTGTCCCTGAGCCTTTTCAATTTGTCCGCATGAATCATTAATCAGATTTTGTACAAAAATCATCTTAGTTTTGCATATGAGTCAGTCTGGGTCAGTCTGGGTCGTTTTTGTCCCTAGGGGCATTTTGGTCTTTTCACATCAAATAAATTTTGGGCAGAGAGGTATTTTAAAATACCTCATTTTGGTAATTTGTTCGTTTTAGTCCATTTTGTCCGTTTTAATTGTCCCACTTTACGTTGTTGTCAGATTATGTTTTTACCAATTTTATTTTTGCTTTTTTGCAACTCAGTCCAAATTTGTGTTTTATTTGCAAATTAGCCCCAATTCTAAAAAACAGTTCAATTCTTTAATAAAAACAGTCCAAATACTTTTTATTATTGCATTTCAGTCCAAGTTTTAATTGCATTTCAGTCCTCAAAGTTTTCCAAATTGCATTTTGGTCCTTGAGTCAAAGTAGTCCAGATTGCCACGCAGGTACTCAAATCCAGATGTCACAATGCAATTGGTCCAAATGCACACATGGCAGCCTATAAAAGGCCACCACTGTGCAAGTCAGAAGCAGAATCCACAGATTACACACCACATCACACAAACAGAATCCATTCTCTCTCTCTTGGCAGTTACGGATCAAAATCCACAAAGTTCACAAAAATCTCAAGAACTCTCATGAAACCCTAGCATCAATTCCAGCACCAATTCAGGACAATTGCACACAAATTCGTGGAATTCATCACTGAATCCAATTCACAGAAACAAACAGAAGTAAAATGCGAACGAATTCGATGCAACTTCAAGCGGTTCTCAGAGATTCGTGGTGAAACTTCATCACTGAACCGTTGCGCCTACAATTCAAACGCGAGCACGCCACCGGAGGTAGCGCGCTGCAAGCGTGATCGCAGAATTCGAATCAGAGAAAGAGAAGAAGAGGTGAAGGATTTCACAGGATCCGGATCAAGAGAAGAAAGAAAAGAGTGAAACCGGCTTACCAGAAGAAATCCAGGGCCAAGAATCAAACGAACGGTTTGAATCTCCGAATAGAAACCAAGGTAACACCCTAGCTTCATCTAATCTCTTCGTATATCACTATGAAAGCCAGAATGATGTGAATCCAAAGCAAATTGAACCGTTCGATCCAAAACCCTAACCCTAACGCAAAAATCGTTTTGAAAACCAGATAAACGCTACAAAATTCACAACGAGTGTGAATCGAAGCAAATCCTCACACATTTACAACAGTTTCAGCCAAAAAAACGTGAGAAAACGAACGGTTCAAACATGCAGAGGTAAAACTCAAGATTCACATTGATTCAACGGTTGAAAACAATTTCTTCTGACTGATTCATGCTTAGAATGATAATACAAGTTGATTAAGCCATGCGTGAGCAATTTCTGGGTGGATTTGAGGATCTAGGGTTA
This sequence comes from Medicago lupulina, assembly GCA_958299785.1. NCBI lineage: Eukaryota > Viridiplantae > Streptophyta > Magnoliopsida > Fabales > Fabaceae > Medicago > Medicago lupulina. The sequence continues at coordinate 45,549,549 of OY283146.1, read as the reverse complement.
GGGTTTTCAAAGAAAACGAAGAGGGAGGCCGGAGAAGAAAGAGAAAGAAGAAAGAAAATAAGCGAAACCGGATCCTGTGAATTTTTATATAGGCGCGTGGATCGGGTCGGTTCAGACCCGACCCATGCTCGCGTGTTATAGGCCTTTGGATCTAGGTATTAGTGGATCCGGATCAATCCAACGCCTCTGAGGCATTCTGGAGATCCGGATCCACCATGTAGTGTGGGTTTGGGCCGAATATCCGTGGTTTTTTCAGTTTATTTGCCAGTTTCTTGCAAATTCTTGCTAATTGCACCCGTTTGTCTTGCTATTTGGACCCCTTTGCCTTTTAATTTTCCCATAAAAATTCCCAAAAAAAAATTCTATGAGTTTCTTAGTGCATTCTTGACTGTTTGATGATGATTTTTCATGTTAAAATTGATAAAAAATATGTGTGCCAATTTTTTCTTGATATGTATATTTTTGTGCATTTTTGTTAAGTTTCTTGCATGATTTTTTCCAATTCAATGCCACATGGTTCTGATGCTTACAATAGGATCTTGTGATATTTTACTATAAGTATTGTGATCATCACCACTGTATTGTGCATTGTAATGGCAATTTCTTGTGTGGCGAGTGATATGAATCTTTTTAGGCTGTGAAAATGTGCATAAAATGTGTATATGTTAAGTTTGAATGCATGGCTTGTAATTTTCTTATGATTCTTGGAATATTTCCCTTGAAAAAGGACTGTTTTGATGAGAATTATAGGTCTTGGATTTAGCTTAAGTTTAGGGTTAGGTTTTGTGTTATTTTCATCACTTTTTGGCATTTGTTTTTGCTAATTGATCAATATTCCTTGCTATTATCATTTCATTTACTATACATTGCTTATTCATTGCTATCATTTCTTATCTTGTTGCTAACCATTGCATGTCTCACGCATGTTAAAGGCATCACATCTCTTTCCTAGTTTAGGTTCCGTTCATTCCCCTTGATAATTTTAATGTAATAATTTTAGGTAGATTTACTTTCTTTTAAATTTCTCGCAAGACCATAGAATGTAAACTAGGGCCCAATGTAAAGGACAATGGACACTATGATGATGTACACCGACACTAGCACCGACACGCACACACGTTGTATGTTTACCGCTAGATGTATGTTTAGGAAACGCGACACTTAGAAAATATGCATTTTTCAAAGCAAACTAACTCTTCACTCAAATCTTTTCACAATAATGTTGGAGTCAAAACTCCACAATTTTTCCCTTTATTTTCTTAATCAAAATACAAATGAATCGTAAATTCCAACTTTAACCTTTTGTTTAATAAGTGATCAATCTCATCTTCTTTCAAATCTCATGCCTTTAAGGCCTCTTTTCTCTTCTCAAAAATCATTTTCAAAATTAAAAACAAACTAACCCACAAAATCTTTTGGAAGAGAACTACATGGAATTTTGATCCCTTAAAAGGGTATGTAGGCAAGAGACCAAAATCTCTCCAAGTCCAATAAAATAAAATCCAAACCTTCTTCTTTCTCCTATTCTTAAAAACAATTTTCTTTCAAAAAAAAAATATAGCATAAAAATAAAACGTGAACATAGATCAAGAGAAACGGCTCCTATAGAGTACTATAGTCGTCGCGGGTGCCTAACACCTTCCCGTAGCGAAAATTGCCCCGAACTTAGAATTTCTAAGGGTTTTCTCAATTTTACCCTTCCCCAAAAAAAATAGAGACATCAATGATTGAAAAGTTCAAGCCTAATTAATGACTTGACACCCAAAAATCGCGATGACAATATTAACATATTCACTTTAGTATAGAATATACTATAACAATCATCACTATTATATACTAGCAATTCTTCAAAGAACAAGTGCATATATAAACACTGTATATACACGTTAATACAAGGTGGCTGGTTCCTTCAAATAGCTTATAAATATGCATATATTCAGTAACATATAAATGCCAAGAAACTTACACTAGATATAAGTACACATGTACATGAGTAAACGCACAATCCTTTAAGAGTATATACACACAGTTTATAAATTCTAGTGCAAATTTGCAACAAGTCCCAATTCCAAATAATCATTTGTGCAGTCAACGGATTCACAAATAATTCACAAAAAGATTAGATGCATGGTTATAAATTATAATATACATCTCACAAAATATGTTATTTTGTGTGCTTCCAAAGTCACGTTCAAAAGATAATCGACTTCAATCTAAAACCACAATTGACCTTGGAACAGTAGATATATGTAAAACAGAAATCCACAACCTTAGTTAATTGATTCTCATAAAATCCTTCAGTTAACAGGGTTAGGTTTTCATCAAATAAATCATTCAAATAATTGCAATTCTTTCCAAAATCAATATAAAACAACATGATTAAACTCTTTTCAAAATTATATGCTTATGATTAAAGAAGGTTAGTCCCAGCCTTACCTTAGATTGTTTTCTGAAATCAAAAGGAGCGTTCTTCGTCCTTAGGGTTCTCTCTCTGAGTTCTCCTCTTTTCTCCTCTTTTCTCCAAAAACGTACGTGTTCTGTTTTTTAAACTTTACCGACTCTTAACCTAATTTATTTACTCTTCTCACCAAAAACTACTCTCTTCCCTATTATCTTATTATTTCCAATAATATCTCTCCCCCACTTGGAATATTAAAACACATAATATCACATAATATAATATTTCATCAAATATATATTATAAAACAAATTATATTATACTAAAAACGCAATAACTAATAAAATATTAAATATTAAAAGTAGGGCGTTACAAAAACAACTGTGGATACTGATTCAACATTTCAGATTCTCACTCCCATGTAGCTTCATCATCCAGTGAACCTTTCCACACGACTTTCACTAAAGGAATCTCCTTGTTTCTGAGGGATTTGACATCACGGTCTACAATCCGATCCGGTTCTGGCTGGAAGGTTAAGTCCGACTTCAGATCAACAGAATCCAATTCGACTGGCTCGAAAGGATTCCAGAATGAACTTCTTCAATTGTTATACATGAAAAATATCGTGCAATCCTGACATGGCTGGGGGTAATGCCAATTGATATGCTGCTGAATCGATACATCTGAGCATCTGAAACGGTCCAATAAACCTGGGACTAAGCTTCTTAGTTTTGAATACTCCTCGCAAACCCAACTTAGGCGTAACTTTCAGAAATACATGATCTCATTCGATGAATTCTAACGGCCTACGTCTCTTATCTGCATAACTCTTTTGGCGACTCTGAGCCGTTCTCATCTTCTCCTAAATCGATTTAATTTTCTGAGTTGTTTCTTGAGCAATCTTCGAGCCGATGATTCCCTTGTCACCAACTTCAGCTCAACATAGCGGAGTTCTAAACTTCCAACAATACAAATGCTTCGTAAGGTTCCATACCGATGCTTGAGTGGTAACTGTTGTTGTAGGAGAATTCTATTAAGGGTAGGTGATTATTCCAGCTCCCGCCATCTTGGTTAATCTATCCACGATTACCCATATCGAGTCATGTTCTTTCTGAGTACGGGGTAAACCTCCTACAAAGTCCATAGATATTTGCTCCCACTTCCATTGCGGAATTTCTAACGGTTCAAGTAGTCCTGCTGGTCTCTAATGTTCAATCTTGATTTGTTGACATACAATACACCTTGCTACAAACTCCGCAATCTCTGTCTTCATGCCAGGCCATCAATAATCCTTCTTCAAATCTTGATACAATTTAGTGGCACCGGGATGAATCGAGAAACTGCTCTTATGTGCTTCTTCCAAAACCAATCTCTTGAGTTCTGAATTGCCTGGAACACAAATCCTGCCTTCAAATAAAATTGCTCCATCTGAAGCCATGGAAAATTTCGAGTGACCGATTCTTCTCTGAAGGTTAGCATCCAAACTCTACGCCTGCATAATCCTGGACCGTAACTCGCAAGAAATTTCCAATTTTTGCAGCATAATACCTTCACCGATCTCGGTGACTGTCAGATTAAGGTCTCGAACCTTCTCGTACAATCCACATGTATGCATAGAAACTTCTGCTCGAGCTAGAGCCTTGCGGCTTAACGCATCAGCTACCACATTAGCCTTCCCTGGATGGTATTTCAAATCAAAGTCAAAATCCTTTAAGTACTCCATCCATCTTCTTTTTCTCATGTTCAAGTCTTTCTGATCAAACAAATATTTCAAGCTTTTGTGATCACTAACCAAGTCAAACTGCGCCCCGTACAAATGATGCCTCCATATCTTCAATGCAAATACTATTGCTGTCAACTCCAAGTCATGCGTGGGATAATTCTCTTCATGCGTTTTGACTTGCCTGGAAGCATAGGCTATCACATTGTCCCCTTGCATAACCATGCTACCAAGACCCTTAGACAATGCATCATAGAAAATGATGTATCTCTTTTTGGGATCTGGTATAGCTAAAATTGGAGCCTTAGTCAACTTCTTCTTCAGAGTCCGGAAACTCTTTTCACATTCTTCATCCCATACGAAAACCACATCCTTCCTGGTAAGTCGCGTCAAAGGTAAAGCAATCTGGGAAAACTTCATAACAAACCAATGGTAATATCCAGCTAATCCCAAAAAGCTTCAAACCTCCGAAACGTTCTTTGGTCTTGTCCAATTCTGGACAGCTTCCACTTTCGACTGATCAACTGCTACGCCTACCTGAGAGGTGACATTCCCCCAAAAACTTGACTTCTGACAACCAAAACTCACACTTACTGAACTTAGCAAACAGCTGCTTCTTGCGAAGAATACCTAGCACAATTCTCAAATGTTGAGCATGCTCTTGTGGGCTATTGGAGTATATCAAGATATCGTCAATAAAAATGATAACAAACTGATCCAAGTAAGGCTGAAAGATTCTGTTCATGTAGTCCATAAATACTACTGGAGCATTAGACACACCGAACGACATGACCAAAAATTCATATTGTCCGTAACGCGTTCTGAACGCCATCTTGGACACATCTGATGACTTGATACGAATATGGTGATAGCCCGATCTGAGATCAATCTTAGAGAACACCGATGCTCCTTTAAGTTTGTCGAGCAGATCATCAATTCTTGGGAGTGGATACTTGTTCTTGATAGTCACCTTATTAAGCTGACGGTAATCAATACATAGCCTCATGCTTCCATCCTTCTTCTTGACCAATAACACTAGCGCGCCCCAAAGAGATACACTATGTCTTATAAAATACTTTTGAACGAGTTCTTCCAATTGAGACTTCAATTCCTTGAGTTCCAATGGCGACATTCTGTAAGGTGCAATAGATACTGGTTCTGCTCCTGGAATCAAATCGATCGAAAACTCAACTTCTCTTTCTGGGGGTAAACTAGTTATACCCTTATCTTGAGCACAAATAAACTGGACCATCTGATAATTTTGTCTGAGAAATTACGACAAAGCTACTCCCTCGGTCGTATTGCCGCTAGGCATGTAAATGCTCTTCTCGGTACAACCGATATACACATGATTCGCGGAAAGCCAATCCATGCCTAAGATCACATAAAGTTGCTTCATAGGAAGACACACTAAATCTATATAATATGTCTTGCTATATACGGTGATTGGACAATTCTCACAAACATAATTCGCTGCAATCCCTTCATTTGTGGCCGTCGTCACTATCATGGGAGGATTCAGCGGTGAAACTGCTAGTTGGAGTGTTTCAACACATTGGAAAGAAATGAAGGAACAAGTTGCACCACAATCAAATAAAACTCTAACAGGATTCTGGCCAAGAAAACACATACCACCAATCAAGTCTTCATTTGCCTGACCTTTCTTTCCATCCAACGAGTACACACTGCCCTTACTTGCGGTTGTATTCACCTCCTTGTCTTTGCTCTTCCTGTTGGGACAATCTGCTACATAGTGTCCTGTCTGACCGCACTCAAAACAACGGTTAGAACCAAGTTTGCAATATCCCTGATGAGACTTGCCACACTTCCTACAAGTTGGATAAGAGTTGGGTGAACCAGACTGCTTTCCCTTCTGAGGAGAACCCCTTGGCTTCAATTTCTCATGATGCTTATCAACCAAGTTACCCCTCTTCCTATCAAACGCCACGGAACCTTCCTTTGTTGCCCTTTCAAAACCTCTCTCGGCTTCCAAGCTATTATGAACAATGTCATCAAAGCTCATCAACCTGTGCTGGCTCACTACTGCATATAGTTTACCTCTAAAAGAGTGCCTATACTGATTAACTTTCCACGTTTCATTGCCCCCATACTCATTGTGAGTAGAGTAATAGGAAAATTCTTCAAACTTCTTGGTGAATTCCGTCATGGACATGTTACCTTGCTTCAACTGCAGAAACTCTCCCAATTCATTTCCATGTCATTTGCCACCATTCTACGTTGAGCGAATTCCCACCAGTCTTCCGCTGCGCCTCTGAATTGGTTTGTTGCAAAGATTTCCTTCTCTTCTTCCGAACATTCAGCCATTCGAAATATCTTCTCCATTTTCTTAATCCACCTCTTAGCCTCATGTGGCTCACCTTCTCCGTTAAACTCTGGAGGGTGATGCCGATTGTACTCCCGAAAGGTCAGATTTCCAATGACTGGTGGCGGAGGAGCTTGTTGATGCATCCCTTGACCCTGCTGCATAGCCGCATTCCACTGCTGTTGAGATTAGGCATTTTGCTGAATCTGCTGTTGCATCATCTGCTGATTCTGCTGCATCATCTGTGCCCACATATTAGCATGAGGAGCGACATCTTTCTCAACATTCCGGTTAACCCTTGGCCTGCCTCGTCCTCTTCGTTCTCCAGACATTTCGTTCTAACTGTCATATTCAAGTCAAATTGATCAAATTCAACTAATACAACAATTAAAGACAACTATCCTGGATTCAAAGAAAACAACTTCTTGGATTGTATTCTTAATGACACAAGGCACGATCTGAACCGACCTGCTCTGATACCAAATTGTAACACCCAAATTGAAAGAGTCTAGAATATTCTGAAGGTGGGAAAAACACAAGAAGGGGGGGTTGAATTGTGTTTTCAAAAACGTTTCTTTCTCGCGAAAATAAGCAACTGTTCTCAGGATCAGAGTCTGAAAAGTTTAGAGTCTGATAGAGTTCAGAGTTTTAGTGCAGCGGATAGAGAGTAAGAAAGCAGGAAACAGAAGGAGAACACAAGCAATTTATACAGGTTCCTTCCACAATCCGGAAATAGTCCTGTCCCCCTTGCACTTCCAAGGAGAGTTCCACTAAAATGTAATATCAAATTACAAGTTGCTCAAACACACAAGTAAGAGACTTCCTTTGCTCAATCACACAAGAAAGAGACTTCAATGCTCAAGGACAACTCCAAGAGACTTCTAAACAATTACAGAGAATTGAAAAAAGTTTTGAATACTTGATATACAATCAGAGGTATTCACAAAACAAAACGAACAGAACAGGCTCTGTTTTTCTTAGATACTTAGAAATTCTAAAATATGAACTTTTGTACGAATTATCTAAGTTGTTGATGAGCAATGTTTGCAACTTTGAGTATGAAAAATAGCCTTGTTCGCGTTTGTGTATGTCATTTTGTTCTTCAAGTCTTCATCTCTATTTATAGAGGATTTGAGAGACGTTGGGAACTAGCCAGCTCATCAATCTGTCTTGACCGAAGCTTTGATTTATCACCATTGATCTTTTGCCTGATCTGAAGATTGTCCTTATGAAAACAATTTCAAATCCATTCCAATAATAAAAGGAACAATGTCTGCGATTGTTGCTGTTATTCTTGTCTTGTATAGGAGACACAACACAGAGATGGTGGTTGTAGAGACATGCGCAGACTTAGTGGTTGTACATTTCGTACACTGTACTTTGTCAACGCTCTTCGGCCTCTGGAGAAATTTTCTTCTGATGAACTTGCTTATGGAGAACTGGCTTCTGATGACGTCATCTTCATGAGCGCTTTCTTCAGACGCTCTATGCTTCTGATTTTCCAGGAGCGCTTTCAATCAGATGCTCTTCAAGCTTCAATCTAAAAATTCCTTTGCTCTTTAATTCATTCAGTCAGAACCTCTTGTAAATAACTCTTTGTTAATAGTCATGTACACTTGAATAAACTTTTAGCATATCCAATTGATAATTTTTAATACCTTGTTATCATCAAAACTTAAGTGGTATATTTGTGAAGCACCCTTTGTTCCAACAATCTCCCCCTTTTTGATGATGACAAACATAAGTATTTAAAAAGATCAATTGTTGTTAACTTAATTAACAAGTTGACTTTTAGGGGTTCTGAGGTTTGTAAGCTCTGACTCCCCCTGAGTCTGATATACTTTAAGGTGAGGTTTGTAAGCTCCCCCTAAGTTCTATCCAAGTTAATTAAATTCATTTTATAATCAACAATTATTTCGTAATACTCAGATGAAATAAGATAAGATTCTCAAATAAAATAAAATAAAATCTGTTAGAAGTTTTATTTTATTCCTGGGCTTAGATTCTTTGTTAAATGCTTCTATTACTCCCCCTTTTGTCAGCAATCAAAAAGAACAAAAAAGAGTAGAAGTAAAGACAAAGAAATAGACATTGCAATTGAAGATATTGATATATATAGAAAAGACAGTAAAAAAAAAAACATACAAAGTTAAGTTCAGAAGCAATACATTAAAACATATAACAAAAGAAATAGGGTGTGCAATCTAAGGGTTGGGTTGAGGTCGTTGCTGCTGAATAAGAGCCATTAAGCGTTGAATATCTTCAGATTGCTTCTTAACAGTTTCTTCAAGAGCCAACTGCCTCTGAAGAAGATATTCCTCCCTAGCTTTGGATTCCTCTTGTTGCCTTAGCACCTTTTGCTTCAGCATCTTGAACACCTTTGATTCTCTTGTAACATATTTTGAATCAGCATAGAAAGGAGCATTGGTCAGGTACATAAGCTTGCTTGGAAGTTGCTGAGAAGAGTGCAGATTTTGCATATGACGCTTCATTGCATGAGCCTGAATGCGGCAACACTTCTTGGCAACAACATTGATTAAGTCAAAAGCTCTATTTTTGACAGAAGACCAGTTATCCTGATATGCAATTGGCATAATAGGAGTTTTTCTGAGATGTACTAGATTCTGCATTTCCTCATTAGTTTCTACCAGCTGATCTTCAAGATATTCAGATTCTAGTATGTTTATGGGTGGTTGGTCAAGGGTCTGAATTTTTGAATAAGATGAGGGTTGGTCAGAATCACAAGGTTTTAGGTTTTGTGTTGGTTCAAAATTTGAAATAGACACAGAGAGTTCAGACTATATCACTTAGACAGACTCTTTAACCACTGTTTCTGTAACAGATTCTGGAATAGCCTTATCTTGCGTTTTGATTGATTGAGGGGGATTTTCATATGACTTTTGTTTTTGGTATTCAGGAAGTTCTCCTGAATAATGACATTCTATATTAGAAATGACATGTTGTTCAGAGGGTTGGTTATGTGGTGAAGATGTTGTTTGTTGTTGTTGTTTGTTGGTAGGTGAGTCTGAGAGAGATAGATCAGCAGTTGATGGCTCTTCAGTAACTGCATGCTCTTCAGCAGCAGCTGTTGAACCAACAACTTTTGGACTATCTCTGGTTGGTGATTGATTTGAGATTGATGAAGATGGAATGGGTTTTCCTGCTGGTATCATGTTCAGAGGTTTGATAATAGGGGGTTGAAATGGATGATCAATAGGTAGTCTATTGCAAATATCAATCCTTTTCTGAGAGAGCTCCCCTATACTCTTGAGTATTTCAGGATACACAGGTTTGAATGGTTTGGATTTGGGAGAGAGTTTTGGTTTAGATGCAGTTTTGGATTTTGGAGTTCGTTTGGATTTTGGGGAGGGTTTGGTTAATTTGTATTTCTGACTTAGAGGAATGTTGTCTAAGTCAGAGTCTGTTGATGATGAAGGTGAAGTAATCGCTTGGGGGTCTGGAATCTGATCTACCTTTGCAAATTGAGTAGCTTCTGAGACAGCAGCCTCTGAAGCAGCAGCTTCTGAAATGACCGCTTCTGAGATAGCAGCTTCTGAATTAACGGCTTCTAAAACAGCCACCTTTGGAACAGATCCTGAAGCATCAACTTTTGATGTTCCTAGTGTCTCTTTCAGAGCTTTCTTAGCTCCCTTCATAGCTTCTTCTTCTACCTTCCTTGCAAGTGTTTGAACCTCAATAATCTGTTCAATGATGGGTTGATCACAGTGTTCAAGACCTATTGCTTTCAGTTGCGCATCTCTATCCAATCTATACTGAGCTGCCAACCTTTTCTTCTCATTCTTCAGATTCTCAAAATATTCTTGACTCCTTTTGGCCATCTCAGGAATCACAATGAACATTGGACTCTCAATCACTCCTCCAGTTTGCCTTTTGGGGGGTCTTTCTATATCAGCAGCTTCTTCAGCTTCAATTTCTTCCAGAGCTAACCTGGCTGCTTCCATGGTAATTGTAGAATCACCTTTTCCTCTTTTCCTCTTAGGAGCAGCCACTCTGTCGTAGTTTGTTGCTTCAGACTTGGCAGCTTTTTGCTTTCTGGCCAAAGCAACTTCAGCTTGTTGAGAGGCATCTTCAGATTCCTTGGCAAAAGCAGCTAGGTAACCAGTTAGAGCTTCAGGATTATCATCCTTCAAAATGGAGGGAAAATCTCTCACAGCTTGTGAAGGTGCTGAAGATTCTTTCAGGTTCTTTTCATCAGTAATGACCTTCTTGATGATCTTCATGTTAAACAAGGTTTTGCCACTGATCATCCTTCCAGTAGCAATTCCCAGAACTCTGTCAGATACAAGATTGAACTTGTCCAGAGTCTTCAGCACTCCTCCTTGATAGAAGATTTCAGAAAGAAGTCTTCCACAGGGAACTTGCTTCCTTTTTCCTTTAGTTCATTCTTTAACAGCCCAGCATAGGTGATGCATAATATATCTTGGAAGATTAATAGCTTGAAACGCAGCCAAGAAGTACAATGCCAGTTTGTGGTCCAGACTAGGTTGATCAGCACCTCCTCCCTTCTGAAAGAAGCATTCATTAACCATCTTCAGAAGTACCCTGTACTTGATATCCATATCCACCAACTTGGTTCCTGGATTTCCTTTCAAAAGTAGGTTGGTGTAGCTTTCCAACAAGGCATCCTTCCTACTAACATTCCATAGGAATCTTCCTTCAAGAGCCATTCTGCAGGCTTTAGCAATCACTCCTTCTGTGATAGATACTGGAATACCCATCACTGCAGACTTGATCTCTAGACCTCTGAAAGGTTCAAGACCCATCTCTTCTCTTGATTTACCTTTCAGACTAGGATCTCTTGAAACGGCCTGACTTTCTTGTGACTTGGCAGATTCCACATCACATACTTCAGCCCTTATCCAAAATTCTTTTACCAGATTCACATACGTTGGTCTGTTCAACATTTGAAAATAATCAAACATCTTCTGAGCAGAGATCAGTGCTTCCATATCTACCTCGTTTCTTTTTAATGATGCGAAGTCAACTGGTGATTCGATCTGAACATCCAATGAATCAATCAGAATAGACATCGTTAAAGGTTTGATGGAGTAGTTTGATTTAGTGGCGTGTTGCATGCTTGAACCGCTTGTTGAAGTAGCCATCAGAAGTTGTAGAGAGAAGAGGGTTCAGGGTTTCTAGTGTGAGAGAAGAGAGAAAATATGAACTTTTAAAGTTATTGCTCAAAGACTTAAAAGTGTAGGAAAGTGAGTGAGTAGTGTATGCTTGGTATTTATAGTGATTTCTGAAAACAACTTTTTCACATATCAGAGGAGACAATCAGACACAAACATTAATGACTTACAGGGGCGCGAGAATATTTGTTAAAGAGAATAACCATCATTGCCCTAAAAGAGTTGTTTCCCAATGCAGATAGACCATGTCAGAAGTCTACAAAAGTAATTTTAACCTTTTCCACTTCAAAGTACTATCAGAGTCAAAAGATTCCTTCTCAGAGTCTGAAGATTTTTCAGAGGCTGAGTCTCTTCAAATTCTCCAAGGAGAGTCTGATACTCAATCAGCTTCTGATAATTTTCAGAGTCTGGTTTTCATTCAGAGGCAAGAATTACTCAGAGACAAAATGCATGTTCAAATTTTTCTTTATAAAATTGAATCTTTCAACAGTTAGGGGTTTAGTAAAGATATCAGCCCATTGATGATCAATATCAATGAATTGAATATCTAAAACTCCCTTTTGAACATAGTTTCTAATAAAATGATGTTTAATTTCAATATGCTTGGCTCTTGAATGAAGAATAGGACTTTTAGACAAACAAATAGCAGCTGTGTTATCACAGTAAATTGGAATACAGTTTTTAGTTATTTGATAGTCTTCTAACTGATGTTTCATCTAGAGCAGTTGTGTACTGCAACTAGCAGCTGAGATGTATTCTGCTTCTGCTGTTGACAGAGCAATAGTTGCTTGTCTCTTACTGGTCCAGGATATCAGATTCTCACCAAGAAATTGACAATTTCCACTGGTTGATTTTCTTTCAATCCTATCACCAGCATAGTGAGCATCGCAGAATCCAACTAGCTTATAATCTGAAGATTTCTTATACAGAAGTCCGAGATTAGTTGTTCCTTTCGGATATCTAAAGATTCTATTAACAGTAGTTAAGTGAGATTCTCTAGGATCTGATTGAAACCTTGCACACAAGCATACACTAAACAAGATATCAGGTCTGGATGCAGTGAGATACAACAGAGAACCAATCATACCTCGATACAGCTTCTGGTCAACATTAGATCCTTGATCCTCTTTGTTTAGAGTACAGGTAGGATGCATTGGAGTGTTTATCTCTTTACAGTCTTCAAGCTTAAACTTTTTCAGAAGTTCCTTGGTATATTTGGATTGATGAACATACACTCCTTCTTTGCATTGGTTGATCTGAATTCCTAGGAAAAACTTCAGTTCTCCCATCATGCTCATTTCAAACTCCTCCTGCATCATTTTAGAAAATTCTTTGCAAAGAGATCTATTAGTTGAACCAAAAATGATATCATCAACATATATTTGTACAATCAGAATGTCTTTCTCAAGAGTCTTCTTGAAGAGTGTTGTGTCAACTTGTCCTCTTTTAAACTCATTTTTAAGCAAGAAATTTCTTAGTCTGTCATACCAGGCTCTAGGAGCTTGTTTTAGACCATACAAAGATTTCTTTAGCTTATAAACGAGGTCAGGATGTTTTAAATCCTCAAAACCAGGTGGTTGTTTCACAAACACTTCTTCAGAGATGACTCCATTGAGAAATGCGCTTTTAACGTCCATTTGATACAAAATTATGTTGTGATTTACTGCGTAGGAAAGAAGTAACCTGATTGCTTCCAATCTTGCAACTGGAGTAAAAAGTTTTAGTGTAATCAATGCCTTCTTGTTGGTTGTATCCTTGAGCAACAAGTCTGGCTTTGTTTCTGATCACTTCTCCCTGTTCATCTAGCTTGTTCCTAAACACCCATTTGGTTCCAATAATGTTCTTGTGTTCAGGCTTAGGTACAAGATCCCATACATCATTTCTTTTGAATTGATTGAGTTCATCTTGCATTCCTAAGATCCATCCATCATCAGCTAGTGCTTCATCAACTGTTGTAGGTTCTATCATGGACAACAATCCCAGGGCAGACTCTTCAGGTCTGAAATGAGATCTAGTTCTTCTGGGACTTTCTTTGTTGCCAATGATCTCATCCTCAGGATGAGAAGACTTGTATTTGAATGAGTTTCTGGACTGGATAACTTGCTGTGAATCTGCTTGAGCTTCTTCAGAAGCTTCTACAATTGGGACATCAGGGGTTGTCACAGCTTCTGAAGTATCATTCAACTCTGAAGTCTGATCAGGTTCTAAATAATCATCAGACTCTTCTGAACCTGCAATACTTTCATTCTGCTCTGGAATTTTACTTCCAGACTCTTTGTCATCAAATCTGACATACATAGACTCTTCAACACAAAGTGTTTCTAAGTTATACAGTCTGTATGCCTTAGACCTCTTAGAGTAACCTAGAAAGATTCCCTTTTGTGCCTTTGCGTCAAATTTCTTCAGATAGACTTTATTGTTTAAGATGTAACATGTACATCCAAACTGATGAAAGTAAGAAATGTTAGATTTCCTGCCTTTAAAGAGTTCATATGCTGTTTTATTCAGTATGGGTCTGATATAGATCCTGTTCTGAACATAACATGTAGTGTTTACTGCTTCTGCGCAAAAATGTTTTGCCAGATTATTTTCGTGAATCATGGTTCTTGCCATTTCTTGTAGAGTCCTATTCTTTCTCTCTACAACCCTATTTTGATGTGGAGTTCTAGGAGAAGAGAATTCATGGATAATTCCAAATTTTTCACAAAATATTTCAAATGGCTCATTTTCAAATTCTCCCTCATGATCACTTCTGACTTTTAGGATTTTCAGTTCCTTTTCAGATTGGACTTGAATGCAGAATTTTGTAAACACATCATATGAATCATCTTTAGATTTGAGAAACTTAACCCAACTCCATCTACTGTAATCATCAACTATAACCAATCCATATTTACTTCCATATAGGGATGCAGTACTGACTGGTCCAAATAAATCAATATGGAGTAGTTCCAAGGGTCTGGAGATAGAAACAGTGTCTTTTGATTTGAAAGAATTTTTAACAATTTTTCCCTTCTGACATGCACCACATAGTGCATGTGAATGATAATTAATGTCTGGTAAGCCTCTAACAAGTTGTAACTTGCTAAGTTTAGAGATTAACCTCCAGTTAGCATGTCCCAACCTTCTGTGCCACAGCCATTTCTTATCACTCATTAACAAAAGGCAAAATACCTTCTGATCAGTCAGTTCTGAAAAATTAATCTTGTAGACATTGTTCTTTCTCTTTCCCTTAAAAACTACAGATTGATCATCTTTGTTGATCACTGTGCAGTTGTTCTAATTAAACAAGACGTCATAACCATTATCACAAAATTGACTTATGCTAAGTAGGTTATGCCTTAGTCCATCTACAAACTACACATTATTGATTGAGACTGAGGAATTACCAATTGTTCTAGTACCAATGATTTTGCCAGTTTGGTTTCCTCCAAATCCCACAGTTCCTCCCTCTTTCATGGTCAGGGTTAGGAACATAGACTTTTCTCCCATCATATGTCGCGAGCAGCCACTGTCCAGATACCAGGACTTCTGCTTTTCTTTTCCTTTTAGACATACCTGCAACATCAACAAGTTATGTCTTAGGTACCCATATCTTCATGGGTCCTCTTGGGTTAGTCCTAGGAGTTCTGAGTCTCATTTGTGTTTTCTATTTGAAATTGTCTTGTTCTTTCTTCTTCCAGACTTTAGGTTCAGAACCTTTAGTCTTAGAATGTGACTTAGTAAAGACAGCTTCTTTCCTCTGAAATCTAGGCTTTTGAGTTTCAGACTCTGTTTTCTTCAGAACTGGTTTATTAGGTTCTGATCTCTTCAGAATCTGTAACCTTGGAGCTTTTGATTTAGAGTCATTCGTTACCTTTGTCTTTTGATTCTCAGGTTTTGACTTAGTCATTTCCTTTGAATTTAAAGATTTAGATTCTGAATGAGAAGTTTTTCCAGATTCAGACACAAAATGAGTTTTCAGTCCCTCCTTGATGTTATCAGAACAAGGTTTCAGAATTACTTCACTAGAGTTTCCTCCAGTGAAACCAATTCCCTTTTTGTTGTTCTGATTTATGCTATAAATCATAGATGCAACTTTGGTTCTATCAATTCCTGTGTTAATAAACTCTTGAAGAGCAGCATCCTGCTCAGATAAATATTTATTATCACCTTTCTTAGTCATTGTTTTTAAATCATTATTTTCTTGTTGTAAAACATCCATTTCCATCTTAGTTGATTCATGGAGTTTTAGCAGCTTAATGTATCGTTGCTTAACTCTCCTCAACTCAGTGGATTAGTTTTCGTAATGACCAAGAAGTTCCTTGAGAGAATCAATCAATTCAGATCTAGTGAGTTTAGAATATACCTCAGTTTCAGTTTCAGAATCTGTACTTGACTCAGCATCAGATGAATCTTTTTCATTTTCAGCAGTAGCTACCAAAGCCATAGCTATTTTTGCTTCATCTTCAGCATCATCTTTGTCAGACTCAGACTCATTATCCAGATCTTCCCAAGTTGCCATCAAACTCTTCTTGAATGGCTTCTTGAATTTGTTGGATTTGAAGATTTGCTTCTTTGATTTTTCTTTGGATTTTTCTTTCTGCATGTCTGGACATTCAACAATGAAGTGTCCAATCTTCTTGCAGTTAAAACATCCTTTCTGATCTTCTTTTCTAGAGCTTTTGTGACTACTGCCTCTGCTCATGAACTTCTTGTTCTTCTTAGCAAGATATTGTAGTCTATTGGTGAGCATAGCCATCTCCTGAACAATCTCAGGGTCTTCATCAGAATCTTCAGATGTAGATTCTTCTTCAGACTCTAATGCCTTCAGAGCCTTACTTGACTTACCTCTAGATTTCAGTGCAATGGACTTAGGCTTCTTGACAGGTTCATGCTCATTAAGACCTATCTCATGACACTTTAAAGAGCTTATAAGATCTTCAACACTCAAGATGTTTAAATCTTTAGCTTATTCAATGGCTATCACTTTTGGTCTCCACTTTGCAGGTAAACTTCTCAGAATCTTGTTCACATGATCAGACGCTACGTAGCTTTTCTTCAGAATCTGAAGTCCAGAAACAAGAGTCTGAAACCTTGAGTACATGGTCTCAATGTTTTCATCCTCCTTCATTCTGAACAACCCGTACTGATGAACAAGCATAGTAGCCTTGGCTTCTCTGACTTTCTTGTTACCCTCATAAAGTGAGCACAATGAGGTGAACATAGCCTTTGTTGTTGATTTGTCACTCATCTTTAAGTACTCTTTATGAGGCAAGGCAGCCACAAGAATGCCTCTGATCGTATGATGTTTCTTATAAAGCTTTTTCTGCTCAGCAGTGTGAGCTTTCCTATCAAGAGCAGCACCTTCTTCATCCAACTTGAAATCACCAACACCATCTTCAAGAACATCCCACAACTCTTCATCCATTCCCATGATGTGACTATACATCTTGGTCTTCCACCAAGAGAACATTTCTGGATCACCATTAAACATGGGAGGTTTGTTGTGATTAGCAGATCTTTCACTTCTGTTGTTGTTGTTGTAGTCTTAGTGTATAGCAACTCCAGAACCAGAACCAGAAGCGTCTTCCCCAGACATGTTTTTCACCGATCGTTCACTATAACATGGTTAAGTGCTAGCTACAGAGCCGAAGCTCTGATACCAACTGAAGGTGGGAAAAACACAAGAAGGGGGGAGGGGGGGGGGGGGGGTTGAATTGTGTTTTCAAAAACGTTTCTTTCTGAAGAAAATAAGCAACTGTTCTCAGGATCAGAGTCTGAAAAGTTCGGAGTCTGATAGAGTTCAGAGTTTTAGTGCAGCGGATAGAGAGTAAGAAAGCAGGAAACAGAAGAAGAACACAAGCAATTTATACAGGTTCCTTCCACAATCCGGAAGTAGTCCTGTCCCCCTTGCACTTCCAAGGAGAGTTCCACTAAAATGTAATATCAAATTACAAGTTGCTCAAACACACAAGTAAGAGACTTCCTTTGCTCAATCACACAAGAAAGAGACTTCAATGCTCAAGGACAACTCCAAGAGACTTCTAAACAATTACAGAGAATTGAAAAGAGTTTTGAATACTTGATATACAATCAGAGGTATTCACAAAACAAAACGAACAGAACAGACTCTGTTTTTCTTAGATACTTAGAAATTCTAAAATATGAACTTTTGTACGAATTATCTAAGTTGTTGATGAGCAATGTTTGCGACTTTGAGTATGAAAAATAGCCTTGTTCGCGTATGTGTATGTCATTTTGTTCTTTAAGTCTTCATCTCTATTTATAGAGGATTTGAGAGACGTTGGGAACTAGCCAGCTCATCAATCTGTCTTGACCGAAGCTTTGATTTATCACCATTGATCTTTTGCCTGATTTGAAGATTATCCTTATGAAAACAATTTCAAATCCATTCCAATAATAAAAGGAACAATGTCTGCGATTGTTGCTGTTATTCTTGTCTTGTATAGGAGACACAACACAGAGATGGTGGTTGCAGAGACATGCGCAGACTTAGTGGTTGTACATTTCGTACACTGTACTTAGTCAACGCTCTTCAGCCTCTGGAGAAATTTGCTTCTGATAAACTTGCTTCTGGAGAACTGGATTCTGATGACGTCATCTTCAGGAGCGCTTTCTTCAGACGCTCTATGCTTCTGATTTTCCAGGAGCGCTTTCAATCAGATGCTCTTCAAGCTTCAATCTAAAAATTTCTTTGCTCTTTGTTCCACTTGAATAAACTTTTAGCATATCCAATTGATAATTTTTAATACCTTGTTATCATCAAAACTTAAGTGGTATATTTGTGAAGCACCCTTTGTTCCAACATATTCAACATGTGTGTTATAACTGATACTGGATACATTAATACTACAATGCGGAATTACAACATAAATGAGATTTAGAGTACAAAGTTGTCTCTGGTCACATATAATAATGATAGTAGTACATAGCAATGTCAAAAGAACAAGAATGACAAGATCCTTGACAATAGTACATAGTCTAAAACATAACATCAACAAGAAACAACCACACTAAATCCAAAGGAGCACGATCAATCCGAGGCCTTCTGCTTACCTTTGCCTCGAACCACCTGCGAACCTGAACAAAGAAGGAGTGGATGAGACATAATGTCTCAGTGAGTCCTACCTAAGTCCTAGGCTAATGGTAACCTCGGGGAATACCTACGGTTACCACTTGTCTAAAATATAATCGATTGCGCTATTATACGTTCGTGTAACTCATGCATACCTAGAACGATCATGCAAAACCTAGGTCATCATTCATAACTAACATAGGAACATATCATAGTCGTATCATATCATATGCATTTCATATTTAAAAGTCTTAATGATTATCTGAGTTGATTTAACGGAATATAGTCGAGTGGAGTAACCCCGAGTATATTCCCATACATAACCGATGAACCTAGCTAGGGAATATCAGACTCCTCCATGTCGTGCGGGTCCCTTGCGGCTTAAATCGTTCCCTTGACGTGAACCTCTTGTATCCCCCTAGCGTTGATAGTCAGAGACACGACAAGGCATAGCATAAATCATAGTTTTATCCATAGCTTAACATATCATAAACATAGCATAATATAGGGGAATAACCTAGTTCGCCGTGAAAGCGAGCTAACATTCATGGTTCTTACATCTAAGTTTCCCTTTGCCTAGGCATCAAGTGCTACCCAACTTATCGTATACATATCTCTCATAGATTACAGTCCGTTAATTTTGTAAGAGTTGTTCACGAATATTAATAAGTATGTTCATACGATGTTAATTGTGATCGTGGCTCGGTAATACGTGTTTCTGCTTTCTATTAAAAGATATTATCATTAAAGGTTCATTTAAAAAGTTACAAACGATACTGATGCGTTAAAAAGGGGTTTTCGGGCATGTTGTACCAGTGTAGTTCGCTTAAGCGAAGTTCCAAGCGAGTGGTTCGCTGAGGAGTTCGCTTAAGCGAACCTGCAAGCGAACCTGAAGCGAACAGGATTTCCATTATGTAATGGTGTTCGCTTAACCGAACAGAGCTTCGCTTAAGCGAAGTTCATCAGTATCAGACCTGCAGAATTCGTATTTTCAAGCCAAAAACTCCATTTGCGAGCCAATCACACATGCAATGCAACCAAAACACGTACATAACATAGTTATGATGATTCATGGCAACAATTAAACACCAAACAACATAATTCATAAAAAGGGCACTAATTCCCTAATTCCCTAAACCCTAACTTTGTTCAATCTCACATTCTACACACAAAGACCCAGCTTAAGATTCTAGTCTAGGGACTCTCCTGCAGAATTGCTAGCAGCTTCAAGAACTCAAAAGGGCAAACCAACTCAGCAAGCAAATTCCAAAGGTGAAGCTCCTAGCTAGAAACTAGAGAAAGTTGCTAATCTTCAAATTGATGGAAACATGCTCCTTGATGCTTGCAAAGATGGAAACTTAAGAAGATTGAGTGAAGAGGGAGGAGTGGATCGAAGTTGGGAGAAGAAGGAGAGAATTGAGTTTTTCTCTTTGAAGTAGAGAGAGAGTCGTACCACACAAATGAAAAAAAACTATAAGTCCAAGTTTTATATGCCTCCTGCAAGAAAATACCAAAACGCCCTTCTTAGTCCTCAAAGGCGCAGTGTCAGAGTTAACAAACGAAATACCGAGGATTGTTTTAAGTGAGATATTACATTCTTTCTAGGAATGTTTTATTCACCCGCACTGCTACACCATTTTATTGAGGTGTATGTGCAACTGTAAATTGCCTTACAATGCCCTCATGTTTACAAAATTACAAAAACTCGCCATCTACATAGTTCCCTCCATTGTAAGTCCTGAAGCACTTACTTTTCCTCCATGTTTGAAGCTCTACTTGTGCTTTGAATACCTTGAATATTTGAGACACATCTGACTTCTTCTTGACTGGATAGACCCACTATCTTCTAGAATAGTCCTCAATGAATGATGTAACGCCCATTTTTTGATTATTTAATTATTTGATTTATTTGAGAAGTTGATACATATTTATTAATATATTATGCGATGTTGAATGAAGATTTAATATGATTTTATGCGACGTGGTGACTTATTTTATTGTTTAATAAAATATGATTTGAAAATAAAATAAAATATTTAGTTGTGGGTTAGTTTTGGATTTTAGAGAGTTATGTGGGAGAAAGAGTAAATAAGATAAGATTTGTTGGGAGTATATAAAGGGAAATTAGGTTAAGAAGTCAGTAATACGCGTTACTGAGTTTTGGAAAAAAAGGTGCAAACGGACGTGAAGTGAGAAGAGAGCTAGGTCTGCGATTTCTTCTGCAATTACCAGGTAAGGGTGAGCCTAACATTTAATTATATTGATCTGTAGTTCATCTAATCTCGATTAACAACATAGGATTGAGTTTTGTGAGAATTTGAAATTAGGTTAAGATTGAGAAAAACCTTGAATTAAGCCATAAAGCTGTAGAATAGATGTTTAGATTGTGAACAGAACGTAGATTATTCATACTGATGACATTTCTGTAGAATAGCAGTCTGTTCATCGCTCGCCTAGGCGAGCTATGCAACTCGCCGTTGCGAGCAGACGTAGATCGCTCGCGAGGCGAGCAACCCAGCTCGCCATAGCGAGCATTACCCTAGAGCTCGCGAGGCGAGCACTCCAACTCGCCATAGCGAGCAAGACCTCTAGTTACTCGCGAGGCGAGCATTCCCACTCGCCATAGCGAGTTCTGTCAGAACTCAGAACCTGTTCTGTTGCGATCTGTTTTCGCATGTGACCTTGAGAGATGACCTTGGGGTAGTTTAAGAGACTTCTAATGATGTTTAATATAATCTGTAATGATGATACGTGATGATTGATATTGTTTATGATGATTTTATGAAGCTTATGTGTGATATATGAATTAATTAAGTTATGAATGGTTGATTTACTTGCGATGCTTGCATTATGGATGCTATATGTATGATGTACTTGCTGCCATGTTGCTATTTACTTATGTATAGTTGCTGCATGTGTCAGTCCATGATGATTAAGATGGTTACTAAGACGTTTAAGATGTTAACTTGTTTAAGTTAAAATTGCATTGAGTCTCATGCATACTCATTCTATGATGGGGGCTTATGCCCTGGAGTTTTTACTCACCAGCGACGAGGGCTTATGCCCTGGAGCTTTGCTCACCAGCGACGAAGGCTTATGCCTTGGAGTATATTTATGCTCATAGCGACGAGGGCTCATGCCCTGGATTGGTACCACATGCATATAAGACGTAGGGTTGCATAGTCAAGTGATGATGTCGAGTCGAGTCGTCTAAGATGTTTACTAAGATGTTTATGATGTTGATTCTGACGATGCTAAATGATGTGTTGTTTATGTTGATGTTCTAAATGCTAGATGTTTATCTGCGATATGTTGAATCATGTTTGGTTGTTGAATTGTGATTATTTAATTACATGTTTAATATAATTATTTGTGAATCTCACCCCTTCTGCTGGAATTGCCGCCTTGTGGGCAAGTGCAGGTAACCAAGATTAGGTGCGGACGTGTGAGATTTTCTGCAGTTGAGTCTAGGTGCTCTGATACGTAACGGGATGGGGGATCTTCTTTTATTTCTCTGTTCCTTGCGTATTATGCTATTTTATATGATTATGTTATTCTGAAGTTTTTATTAAGACGTTGTTGAGGCCTGCGTGCCAAAGACTTTTGAGATGCTTTTCTTTATGATTTTTCCGCTGCGATAATGATTAATATTTTATGAAGATTTAATGTTTATTTATTCATTAATATGAGATGTTTTTAGAAATGTGATGCCCTGTTTATGTGCTTACTCTGATGCATGACTATCTTTTTAAAGAAATTTTTATGTTGGGAAAACGGGGTGTTACAATTGGTATCAGAGCAGGTCGGTCCGTCCGGCCAAGTAGAGAGTCGAGTGACGTTGTCGTAGAGTTAGAATACTATTGTTGTATTATTCTAACTTATGTTTGCCTTGTAGAGGATTAAGATGGCTGGAAGAAACGACGCTGCGATTGCTGTTGCTCAAGCGGTGGGGCAACAACCGAATGCGAACGCTGGTGCTAATGCTGAGGTCAGAATGTTAGAGACCTTCTTGAGAAACCATCCTCCTACCTTCAAGGGGAGATATGACCCAGATGGAGCCCAGACTTGGCTCAAGGAGATTGAGAGGGTGTTCCGAGTGATGCAGTGCACGGAGGTGCAGAAGGTGCGTTTTGGTACGCACATGCTGGCTGAGGAGGCTGATGACTGGTGGATTAGTCTTCTACCTGTTCTGGAGCAAGGTGGTGCTGAGGTTACTTGGACTATTTTCAAAAGAGAGTTCCTCGGCAGATATTTTCCAGAGGATGTTCGGGGCAAGAAAGAGATTGAGTTCCTAGAGCTTAAGCAAGGGAACATGTCAGTGACTGAGTATGCGGCGAAGTTTGTGGAGCTAGCAAAATTTTACCCACATTATACCCCAGAGACTGCTGAATTTTCTAAATGCATTAAGTTTGAAAATGGATTGCGTGCTGATATCAAGAGGGCTATTGGGTATCAGAAGATTAGAATCTTTTTCGAGCTGGTGAGTAGTTGCAGGATCTACGAGGAAGACACCAAGGCTCATTACAAGGTGGTTAATGAGAGAAAAGGAAAAGGGCAGCAAAGTCGTCCTAAGCCCTACAGTGCCCCTGCAGATAAGGGCAAACAGCGAGTTAATGATGAGAGGAGACCTGTGAAGAAAGATGCTCCTGCTGAGATAGTTTGCTATACTTGTGGCGTGAAAGGCCATAAGAGTAATGCTTGTCCTGGAGAGGTGAAGAGGTGTTTTCGTTGTGGCAAGAAGGGTCATACTACTGCTGATTGCAAGCATGGTGATATTGTGTGTTTTAACTGCGGTGAAGAGGGTCACATTGGTTCACAATGCAAGAAGCCTAAGAAGGCTCAGACTACTGGGAGAGTTTTTGCTTTGACTGGTACGCAGACGGAGAGCGAGGATCGCTTGATCAGAGGTACTTGCTATTTTGATAATATACCTTTAGTTGCTATTATTGATACTGGTGCCACACATTGTTTTGTTGCTCTTGATTGTGCTGCTAAGTTGAATCTTGTTGTATCTGATATGAATGGGGAGATGGTTGTCGAAACTCCAGCTAAGGGTTCGGTGACTACTTCCCTTATGTGTTTAAGATGTCCTGTGTCTATGTTTGGTCGTGATTTTGAGATTGATTTAGTATGTCTACCGTTGGTTGGGATGGATGTGATTTTGGGGATGAATTGGTTAGAGTACAATCATGTTCTGATTAATTGTTTTAGCAAGACGGTGCATTTTTCTTCTCCCGAAGAAGAGAGTGGGGCAGAATTCTTATCTACTAAACAGTTGAAGCAGTTGGAACGCGATGGAATTATGATGTTTTCTTTGATGGCGTCCTTATCTATTGAGAATCAGGCGGTGATTGATAAGCTACAAGTAGTATGTGATTTTCCTGAAGTTTTCCCAGATGAGATTCCTGATGTGCCTCCGGAGAGAGAAGTTGAATTTACGATCGATCTTGTTCCTGGAACGAAGCATGTGTCTATGACGCCTTATCGTATGTCTGCTTCTGAATTGGCGGAGCTGAAGAAACAGTTAGAGGATTTGCTTGATAAGAAGTTCGTGAGACCAAGTGTTTCACCGTGGGGAGCTCCAGTGTTGTTAGTCAAGAAGAAAGATGGAAGTATGAGGTTGTGCATCGACTATCGTCAGTTGAATAAAGTAACGATAAAGAATAGGTATCCACTTCCGAGAATTGACGACTTGATGGATCAGTTGGTGGGTGCTTGTGTATTCAGCAAGATAGATTTGAGATCGGGTTACCATCAGATTAAAGTGAAAGATGAGGATATGCAGAAGACAGCGTTTAGAACGCGATATGGACATTATGAGTATACGGTGATGCCTTTCGGTGTTACTAACGCACCTGGCGTATTTATGGAGTATATGAATAGGATCTTCCATGCTTATTTGGATCGCTTTGTTGTGGTGTTCATCGATGATATTCTGGTTTCCTCTAAGACTGAAGAAGAACATGCTGAGCATTTGAAGATCGTCTTGCAAGTGTTGAAAGAGAAGAAGCTTTTTGCTAAGTTGTCTAAGTGTGAGTTCTGGTTGAAAGAAGTAAGTTTTCTTGGTCATGTTATTTCTGGCGATGGCATTGCGGTTGACCCGTCTAAAGTTGAAGCGGTATCGCAATGGGAGACTCCTAAGTCGGTTACAGAGATTAGAAGCTTTTTGGGATTAGCAGGTTATTATCGAAGATTTATAGAAGGATTTTCAAAGTTGGCTATTCCATTAACACAGTTGACGTGTAAAGGTAAATCTTTTGTGTGGGATGTGCATTGTGAGAACAGTTTTAATGAGTTGAAGAAACGTTTGACGACGGCTCCAGTTTTGATTTTGCCGAAGCCCGATGAACCTTTTGTGGTATATTGTGATGCGTCCAAGTTGGGTTTAGGTGGTGTGCTTATGCAAGATGGTAAAGTGGTAGCTTATGCTTCAAGACAATTGAGGATTCATGAGAAGAATTATCCGACGCATGACTTAGAGTTGGCGGCTGTGGTCTTTGTATTGAAAATATGGAGACATTACCTGTATGGTTCGAGGTTTGAAGTGTTTAGTGATCACAAGAGTTTGAAGTACCTATTTGACCAGAAGGAATTGAATATGAGGCAGCGAAGGTGGCTTGAATTGTTAAAAGATTATGACTTTGGTTTGAATTATCATCCGGGCAAAGCTAATGTGGTTGCAGATGCCTTAAGCAGGAAGACTTTGCATATGTCTGCCATGATGGTGAAGGAATTCGAGTTGTTGGAACAGTTTAGAGATTTGAGTTTAATCTGTGAGAGAACACCTCAGAGTGTAAAGCTAGGAATGCTGAAGATTTATAGCGATTTCTTGAAAAGTATCAAAGAGGCGCAGAAAGAAGATGTCAAGTTTGTGGACTTGTTGGTTGCTAGTAATCAGACGGAAGATAGGGACTTTAGAGTTGATGATCAAGGAGTGTTGAGATTTCGAGGTAGGATTTGCATTCCTGATAATGAGGAAATGAAGAAGATGATTCTTGCAGAGAGTCATAGAAGTAGCTTGAGTATTCATCCGAGAGCTACGAAGATGTATCATGATTTAAAGAAGCTGTTTTGGTGGTCTGGTTTGAAACGTGACGTGGCACAGTTTGTGTACTCTTGTTTGATTTGTCAGAAATCGAAGGTTGAGCATCAGAAACCTGCTGGTATGATGGTACCTTTAGATGTGCCAGAGTGGAAATGGGATAGTATATCCATGGATTTCGTGACGAGCTTGCCGAATACTCCTAAAGGGAATGACGCTATTTGGGTGATTGTTGATAGATTGACGAAGTCGGCTCATTTTCTACCGATTAATATTACTTTTCCTGTTGCCTAGTTGGCAGAGATTTATGTCAAGGAGATTGTGAAGTTGCATGGTGTTCCTTCGAGCATCGTATCAGATAGAGACCCGAGATTTACTTCTAGATTTTGGAAGAGTTTGCAAGAGGCTTTAGGTTCTCAGTTGAGGTTGAGTTCGGCTTATCATCCGCAAACAGATGGTCAGTCGGAGAGGATGATTCAGTCGTTGGAGGATTTATTGAGGGTGTGTGTACTTGAGCAAGGAGGAACTTGGGATAGTCATCTTCCATTGATAGAGTTCACGTACAACAACAGTTACCATTCGAGTATCGGAATGGCACCTTTCGAGGCTTTGTATGGGCGGAGATGCAGAACTCCGTTGTGTTGGTTTGAGTCAGGCGAAAATGTGATGTTAGGACCGGAAATTGTTCAGCAGACTACTGAGAAAGTAAGAATGATCCAAGAGAAGATGAAAGCGTCGCAGAGTCGACAAAAGAGTTACCATGACAAGCGTAGAAAGGACCTTGAGTTCCAAGAGGGAGATCATGTGTTCCTGAGAGTGACTCCTATGACCGGTGTTGGTCGTGCATTGAAGTCAAAGAAGTTAACCCCGAAGTTTATTGGTCCATATCAGATATCAGAGAGGATTGGGGCGGTGGCCTATCGTATTGGATTGCCACCACATTTATCGAATTTGCACGACGTGTTCCATGTGTCGCAACTGAGGAAGTATGTTCCGGATCCGTCTCATGTGATCCAGAGTGATGATGTGCAAGTTAGGGACAACCTTACGGTTGAGACCTTACCTGTGAGAATTGATGACAGAAAGACGAAGACGCTGAGGGGCAAAGAGATACCTCTCGTTAGAGTCGTTTGGTCGGGAGCGACCGGCGAAAGCTTGACGTGGGAGTTAGAGAGTAAGATGCTGGAGTCATATCCAGAATTGTTTGCTTGAGATAATTTTCGAGGACGAAAATCTTTTTAAGTTGGGGAGAGTTGTAACGCCCATTTTTTGATTA
Source organism: Medicago lupulina (assembly GCA_958299785.1). Classification (NCBI taxonomy): domain Eukaryota; kingdom Viridiplantae; phylum Streptophyta; class Magnoliopsida; order Fabales; family Fabaceae; genus Medicago; species Medicago lupulina. The sequence goes on along the minus strand of OY283146.1, from coordinate 45,522,559 downwards.
TTTAATTATTTGATTTATTTGAGAAGTTGATACATATTTATTAATATATTATGCGATGTTGAATGAAGATTTAATATGATTTTATGCGACGTGGTGACTTATTTTATTGTTTAATAAAATAAGATTTGAAAATAAAATAAAATATTTAGTTGTGGGTTAGTTTTGGATTTTAGAGAGTTATGTGGGAGAAAGAGTAAATAAGATAAGATTTGTTGGGAGTATATAAAGGGAAATTAGGTTAAGAAGTCAGTAATACGCGTTACTGAGTTTTGGAAAAAAAGGTGCAAACGGACGTGAAGTGAGAAGAGAGCTAGGTCTGCGATTTCTTCTGCAATTACCAGGTAAGGGTGAGCCTAACATTTAATTATATTGATCTGTAGTTCATCTAATCTCGATTAACAACATAGGATTGAGTTTTGTGAGAATTTGAAATTAGGTTAAGATTGAGAAAAACCTTGAATTAAGCCATAAAGCTGTAGAATAGATGTTTAGAGTGTGTACAGAATGTAGATTATTCATACTGATGACATTTCTGAGAGTTTAGACGGTTTAGATGATGAATTTGGGACCCTTTTGTGTGATTTTCGCAGAACCCGTAGCAGTCTGTTCATCGCTCGCCTAGGCGAGCTATGCAACTCGCCGTGGCGAGCAGACCTAGATCGCTCGCAAGGCGAGCAACCCAGCTCGCCATAGCGAGCATTACCCTAGAGCTCGCGAGGCGAGCACTCCAACTCGCCATAGCGAGCAGGACCTCTAGTTACTCGCGAGGCGAGCATTCCCACTCGCCATAGCGAGTTCTGTCAGAACTCAGAACCTGTTCTGTTGCGATCTGTTTTCGCATGTGACCTTGAGAGATGACCTTGGGGTAGTTTAAGAGACTTCTAATGATGTTTAATATAATCTGTAATGATGATACATGATGATTGAGATTGTTTATGATGATTTTATGAAGCTTATGTGTGATATATGATTTAATTAAGTTATGAATGGTTGATTTACTTGCGATGCTTGCATTATGGATGCTATATGTATGATGTACTTGCTGCCATGTTGCTATTTACTTATGTATAGTTGCTGCATGTGTCAGTCCATGATGATTAAGATGGTTATTAAGATGTTTAAGATGTTAACTTGTTTAAGTTAAAATTGCATTGAGTCTCATGCATACTCATTCTATGATGGGGGCTTATGCCCTGGAGTTTTTACTCACCAGCGACGAGGGCTTATGCCCTGGAGCTTTGCTCACCAGCGACGAAGGCTTATGCCTTGGAGTATATTTATGCTCATAGCGACGAAGGCTCATGCCCTGGATTGGTACCACATGCATATAAGACGTAGGGTTGCATAGTCAAGTGATGATGTCGAGTCGAGTCGTCTAAGATGTTTACTAAGATGTTTATGATGTTGATTATGACGATGCTAAATGATGTGTTGTTTATGTTGATGTTCTAAATGCTAGATGTTTATCTGCGATATGTTGAATCGTGTTTGGTTGTTGAATTGTGATTATTTAATTACATGTTTAATATAATTATTTGTGAATCTCACCCCTTCTGCTGGAATTGCCGCCTTGTGGGCAAGTGCAGGTAACCAAGATTAGGTGCGGACGTGTGAGATTTTCTACAGTTGAGTCTAGGTGCTCTGATACGTAACGGGATGGGGGATCTTCTTTTATTTCTCTGTTCCTTGCGTATTATGCTATTTTATATGATTATGTTATTCTGAAGTTTTTATTAAGACGTTGTTGAGGCCTGCGTGCCAAAGACTTTTGAGATGCTTTTCTTTATGATTTTTCCGCTGCGATAATGATTAATATTTTATGAAGATTTAATGTTTATTTATTCATTAATATGAGATGTTTTTAGAAATGTGATGCCCTGTTTATGTGCTTACTCTGATGCATGACTATCTTTTTAAAGAAATTTTTATGTTGGGAAAACGGGGTGTTACAATTGGTATCAGAGCAGGTCGGTCCGTCCGGCCAAGTAGAGAGTCGAGTGACGTTGTCGTAGAGTTAGAATACTATTGTTGTATTATTCTAACTTATGTTTGCTTTGTAGAGGATTAAGATGGCTGGAAGAAACGACGCTGCGATTGCTGCTGCCTTGGAAGCTGTTGCTCAAGCGGTGGGGCAACAACTGAATGCGAACGCTGGTGCTAATGCTGAGGTCAGAATGTTAGAGACCTTCTTGAGAAACCATCCTCCTACCTTCAAGGGGAGATATGACCCAGATGGAGCCCAGACTTGGCTCAAGGAGATTGAGAGGGTGTTCCGAGTGATGCAGTGCACAGAGGTGCAGAAGGTGCGTTTTGGTACGCACATGCTGGCTGAGGAGGCTGATGACTGGTGGATTAGTCTTCTACCTGTTCTGGAGCAAGGTGGTGCTGAGGTTACTTGGACTATTTTCAGAAGAGAGTTCCTCGGCAGATATTTTCCAGAGGATGTTCAGGGCAAGAAAGAGATTGAGTTCCTAGAGCTTAAGCAAGGGAACATGTCAGTGACTGAGTATGCGGCGAAGTTTGTGGAGCTAGCAAAATTTTACCCACATTATACCCCAGAGACTGCTGAATTTTCTAAATGCATTAAGTTTGAAAATGGATTGCGTGCTGATATCAAGAGGGCTATTGGGTATCAGAAGATTAGAATCTTTTTCGAGCTGGTGAGTAGTTGCAGGATCTACGAGGAAGACACCAAGGCTCATTACAAGGTGGTTAATGAGAGAAAAGGAAAAGGGCAGCAAAGTCGTCCTAAGCCCTACAGTGCCCCTGCAGATAAGGGCAAACAGCGAGTTAATGATGAGAGGAGACCTGTGAAGAAAGATGCTCCTGTTGAGATAGTTTGCTATACTTGTGGCGTGAAAGGCCATAAGAGTAATGCTTGTCCTGGAGAGGTGAAGAGGTGTTTTCGTTGTGGCAAGAAGGGTCATACTACTGCTGATTGCAAGCATGGTGATATTGTGTGTTTTAACTGCGGTGAAGAGGGTCACATTGGTTCACAATGCAAGAAGCCTAAGAAGGCTCAGACTACTGGGAGAGTTTTTGCTTTGACTGGTACGCAGACGGAGAGCGAGGATCGCTTGATCAGAGGTACTTGCTATTTTGATAATATACCTTTAGTTGCTATTATTGATACTGGTGCCACACATTGTTTTGTTGCTCTTGATTGTGCTGCTAAGTTGAATCTTGTTGTATCTGATATGAATGGGGAGATGGTTGTCGAAACTCCAGCTAAGGGTTCGGTGACTACTTCCCTTATGTGTTTAAGATGTCCTGTGTCTATGTTTGGTCGTGATTTTGAGATTGATTTAGTATGTCTACCGTTGGTTGGGATGGATGTGATTTTGGGGATGAATTGGTTAGAGTACAATCATGTTCTGATTAATTGTTTTAGCAAGACGGTGCATTTTTCTTCTCCCGAAGAAGAGAGTGGGGCAGAATTCTTATCTACTAAACAGTTGAAGCAGTTGGAACGCGATGGAATTATGATGTTTTCTTTGATGGCGTCCTTATCTATTGAGAATCAGGCGGTGATTGATAAGCTACAAGTAGTATGTGATTTTCCTGAAGTTTTCCCAGATGAGATTCCTGATGTGCCTCCGGAGAGAGAAGTTGAATTTACGATCGATCTTGTTCCTGGAACGAAGCATGTGTCTATGACGCCTTATCGTATGTCAGCTTCTGAATTGGCGGAGCTGAAGAAACAGTTAGAGGATTTGCTTGATAAGAAGTTCGTGAGACCAAGTGTTTCACCGTGGGGAGCTCCAGTGTTGTTAGTCAAGAAGAAAGATGGAAGTATGAGGTTGTGCATCGACTATCGTCAGTTGAATAAAGTAACGATAAAGAATAGGTATCCACTTCCGAGAATTGACGACTTGATGGATCAGTTGGTGGGTGCTTGTGTATTCAGCAAGATAGATTTGAGATCGGGTTACCATCAGATTAAAGTGGAAAAATTACAAGACCTCTTTAAATACAAGGAGAGACAAATTACACTTTCTCTTGAAATATGAGAATACCTAGCACTTAGAGAAACCTTACAGGAGACACTATTTTTTCTCTCTCACTCTCAACAACCTCTAATTCTTGTTGTTGTGTTGCTACTTGATGGGATGATAAAAATGGTGCAAATGAACTTGTTATTTATTGGAGAAGTAATCCATAGTTCGTTAGATGCAACAAGCCACTGGTCTTTCATAAAAAAACATTAAGTGTTCAACATGTCACTTGTATCTCATGCATCTTGCTACTTGTCAATGCATGCAACTATCCACTTTGCCACTTTGCATTACTTGAGAAATGCAACTAGTCTTACATGCACCATGGGCGTGTGTCTTGTTACAAAAGCAACTTTACCACTCACAATATTGGGCTTGGACCATCATTTGGGTCATTTTCATTCACAATCTTGGACTTGGATCACAACTTGAGCTCATATCATTCAAAAATAATACTATGTGAATCAAGAGTATAGAATCAATCTCCTGAATTTGTTGAATCTACAAATGCAGCAAACATGATTGAATTAATAGAGAACATGAAGCAAAATTAGCATTTTAGAGAATATAATCATACATATATGAAACGATGCAGGTATATTTTCATATAGTATGAATGAGATTAACTTATAGTATTGATGGAGACCTTTGGTACTTCGTCGATTTGATTGTGAGGTTTATGCCAATTTTATTTGATGAATATTTTCTTCCCCGTCTGCACATTTACCTTCATCAATTATTTTGCAACAATCAAACTAGATCGGCTAATCTGATCGAGCTATTAGATTGAGGATTCCAGCAATGGTTGTCGTCATCGTCAATCAGTTGTAAATCAAATTTAAAGGGGACAAATTGATAACTAGATTAATTTATGGACTTGGAGAAGGAATTAAAGGAATAACCACAAGTTGACCACTTTAATTTCAGAGAACACATCGAAAGAAAAACAAATGGTATGAAGAATAAATTGGAGAGCAAAAACAAAGTATAAACAAGAAGCACTATAAAGAAGAATGAGAAGAAATTAAGGAGGACGGTATTGTGTATGCGGTCACTTTTATATGTAATGAGTAACAAAAGATAAAATATGTCATTAGATTTAGGGATAATGGGTTGGGCCTATGCATGTTAGATACTACATCAAGGAAGTTTCTTTATTGGCCCACTAGACCCAAGTTGCTACCCACCCCCCACCCCCACCCAAAAATACCCTTGTATATAACGATTGAGACTTACGTTCCAATTGGATCAGGCTGTATCTTCCAATCGACCATATTAAAAAAAATCGTGTGAATCAAAAGTTACAAGGTCCGTAGATTGAAAGTTAGAAACATGTCATTATTTTTTCTCAATCGAAAGTTACAAACCAATTGGATCAGAAACTAATTTCCAATCAAATCCTCCATCGGATTTCAAACATTTTTTCAATGAAATGCAACATAAAATAACCATTAACATATTTTTTCCATCAAACGTTACAATAGAAAAATGTCATTTTTTTTTCTCAATCGGAAGTTACAAACCAATTGGATCGGAAACTAATTTCTAATCAAATCCTCATCGGATTTCAAACATTTTTTCAATGAAACGCAACATAAAATAACCATTAACATCTTTTTTCCATCAAACGTTACAATAGAAACATGTCATTATTTTTTCTCAATCGGAAGTTACAAACCAATTGGATCGGACACTAATTTCCAATCAAATCCTCCATCGGATTTCTAACATTTTTTCAATGAAACGCAACATAAAATAACCATTAACATCTTTTTTCCATCAAACGTTACAATGAAAGGGACAATGCCACAAAAACATATCAACAACACAGAATGAATGTATATCAAACACACCTTGCAAGGGGACTTTTTTTACTCAAATTTCATAGCTTCTATCCAACATTCAAATTTTCAAGTTTTGGTGTATGTTTGTGGAAGATATTGTAAGACAATAGTTTCTATAAGGGATATCACATTTAACATAAGATAAAAAGGAAGGAATGGGGTAACCAGAATTACCTGATTGGTGCAGAGAAGATGCTAGGAGACTACGGTGATAAGCTTCAAGATAACATGGTTTAGTTTTAGGTTTTGTAGAATGTCTCAATGCATTGGTGCTAAGAGGAGGAGGATGAGGAGGAGGTTGAGGAGGTTGAGGAGGAAGAGTAGAAGTTAGAGGGGTGGGATCAGATGAAGGAGTAAAATATGGTTTAGGCAAATTATTAACCTGAATTGGTTGATGAAGGATGGAATCATACTCAGCAGGGGGTGGGGGTGAGATCATAGGAATCAAAGGAAGTTTAGGAAGTAGATGAAGTAGAAGAAGATGTGAGAGGGGAAGAAAAAGGAAACTGACTTTCATAGAAAATAACATTTCTTGACAAGTAAAAGGAATTGGAATGGATATCATAGAGAAGATATTCGTTGGTTCCTTCTTTATATCCAAAAAGACAGATTTTCTAGAACAGGGTTGGAATTTAGAACGGTTTTGTTGGATAGTGGAAGCAAAAGCTAAGCAACCAAAGACCCGTATGTGGAGAGTACTAGGTAAATGTTTATGCAGTAATTAATAAGGGCTTATATTGTGCAAGAGAGGAGAAGGAATGTGATTTATAATATACACTGCATGCTGCACAGAAAAATGCCAAAAAGAAATAGGAATTTTTGATTGAAAGGAAAGGGTTCGGGCAACATTAAGGATGTGATGATGTTTCCGCTCAACAATGTCATTTTGTTGAGGGGTTTTAACACAAGATCAATGATGAATAATGCCTTTAGCTTGATAAAAGTAAGACCTTACCTAAAATCTGAACAGCCTCAGTAAATCAAAAAAAGAAGAGAGAAAACCCAACAATGATAGATAAAGGGAATGGGACCTTACCTTGTATTTGATGTTTGAAGATGCTTGAAATGTGATGATTTTGAGCAAAAACTCTTCAAGACTCACCCAATGACAGAGTTTCGGATTTTGGAGTTGTGACACAAGTTTAGGGAAAGTTTTGGATTTTTGATACCTGAAGAAAATTTATAATTTCGAGTTATATATTGACAATGTTGAGACTTTGGAAACTGAAATAGTTTTAGAATTATAGAATCCAATCAAAGAGTATTTTAGGAAAAAATAGGGTGCATGTGAAACACATAGGGTGGAAAAAGTAATAGTCTCGATCATTATATACAGTGGTATTTTTCGTCTTTTTGGTGACCCGTTTGAATTTAAGGAGGCTAATATAGCAATTTCTATGATGTATTATCTACCTTACATCGACCCAAGCCCATTATCTCTAAACCTAATGACACAATATTTAAGGAGGCTAATATAGCAATTTTTATGATGTAGTATCTACCTTACATCGACCCAGGCCCATTATCTCTAAACCTAATGACACAATTATTGTTTTGTTACTCAATGCATAAAAGCGGCTGCACCTACAATGTCTTTCTCATTCATTTCTTCATAGTCTTCTTTGTAGTTCCTTTCTCTATTTTTATTTATTTTTTCTCTAGTTTCTTTCAAAATTCTTAATACAATTTGTTTTTCTATTGATGTGTTCTCTGATATACTCTATATATTAATCAATTTTTCAATATGTCACTACCTCTTTCAGTCCCCACAAGTGATTACTGATTTGATTCTTCTTACAAGTTAAAAAATTAATCTAGTTTTCAACTTCTACCCTTTAAATTTAAATTACAGCTAATTGACGATAACACCCGTCGATAGAATTCTTGATTCTTCTACCCTTTAAAAAATTAATCTAGTTTTCAACTTCTACCCTTTAAATTTAAATTACAGCTAATTGACGATAACACCCGTCTAGTTTAATTGTTGTAGTAGTCGAGGAAGGTGAATGTGCAGATGGGGGTGAAAATGTTCATCTAATAAAATTGTCATAAATCTCAAAATCAAATCGACGAAGTATCAGAGGTATCAATCAATAATATAAGGTCATCTTATTCGTACTATATATATATATATATATATATATATATATATATATGTTCAATAATATATTTACCTTTGCATTTATGTTAATTGATTCAATCATGTTTTATAGTTTTTTCTCAAATTATTCATATAAGGAAATCTAGTTTAATTGTTGCAATGATCAAGGAAGGTGAATGTGCCGATGGGGTTGAAAATGTTCATCTAATAAAATTGTCATATATGTCATAATCGAATCGACGAAATATCAGAGGTATCAATAAAAAATATATGTTCATATTATTTGTACTATATATATATATATATATATATATATATATATATATATATATATATTCAATCAATAATATATTTACCTTTGCAATTACGTTAATTCATTCAATCATGTTTTATGTAGCAGAAGATTCTACAAATTCGGATATTGTTTTATTATGGAACAAGTTGTGTCCTAGGATTGAAAAGCCTTGTCACATAAAACTCTTCAAAGATTAGGCCATTTACCTCGGAAGTCCTTTTTTTTCTCATATATATATATATATATATATATATATATATATATATATATATATATATATATATATATTGTTAATTTTTTTTATGTCCACCAAATTATGTATTGATCTATTCTCTTGAATACTTATTTTGCTTCCACATATTCATTAAAAAGGTTAATTTTGAGTTAATAGAATTTAATCCTTATTCTTTAAAAAAAAAAAACGTCTAAGAGTAAAATCGTAGGTTATAATTTCATTGATGTACGAAAATTAGGACAAGATTCTTATTTTATTTCTTTCTTTTGTTTGGTACAAGTTTTTAATTTCTTAAAAAAAGAATCGTGCACCAATCTTATTTATTTACCTTTGCAATTATGTTAATCGAGTTAATCTTATGTATTTTGTAGTAGAAGATTGTACATTTGGTGATTGCTTTTATGGAGCAAGTTGTGTCCCAAGATTGAAGCCTTATCACATGAAATCCTTTAGAGACTAAGCCATCTACTTGGAAAGTCCTGTTTTTTTCTTACCAAAAGTCGTGCCACATAAGGGCTTTTTCCTATGTCTCTAGCATACCAAAACAATCATAAAGAGTATGAAAACTGAAACATTGACAAATACTGGGAAAAGATGTATTAAAATTACTATTAAGCGATGCAACATCAGAAAACGGTAATGAAGATAAACAAGAACCACCATCAAAGAAGGAACATGTAATATGTTCACTACATTTGCATGAAAAATTTGTCAAGGCTATTACGAATTGGATGCTTATAGTATGCATTCTCTATTCGATTCATATAGTATGCATACTATAAACTTGTACCAATCATGTTACATGTTCCATCATTGTTAGCGGTTCATGTTTAAGTCTATTACTCTTTTCTAGTGTTGTGTCACATAACGGAAATTTTGATACATCTCTTTCCTAAATTTGTCACTGTTCCAATTTTGCTACTCTCTATGATTGTTTTGGTAGGCACAAACATACAAAAAGTGCTTTTGTGGCATAAATTTTTGTTTGGTATGAAAAAACAGGACTTCCCTAGTAAATGACCCAGTCTCTTGAGGGTTTCATGTGACAAGGCTTCAATCTTGGGACGCAACTTGCTCCATAATAAAGTAATCTCAAAATTTGTAGAATCTTCTAAAGCAAAAAACATTATTGAACTTATTAACATAATTGCAAAGGTAAAAAAATAAATTGATGTGGGTTGCTATTCTTTTTTGATGAAAATAAAAACTTCTACAAAAGTAAAAGAAAGAAATTAAATAAGAACCTTGTCACAATAAAAAAGATAATAAAGTTTTGATGATTTGTACATCAATGAAACTAGAATCAATAATTGTAATTATAAACGTTTTTTTAAGAATAAATAATTATTTTTAGAAAATCAAAATTAACCTTATAATTGAATAGGATCTTTAGTGGACATAAAATAAACACATAATAGTGAATATATTTGTGAAATCAAGCTATGCAGTATAAACAACCAAACCAGTTGGTTCATCTTAAATACTCACATTTCATAACAAATATATTTATGCGGTAAATCGATCATCTTAATTAAACCATGTTTGGGATCCACTTCTCTTTAGGATTTTGTGACTATATTCACCATCAACAATTCAAGTCCATACTAGAATCCCAAAATAAGAAAAATTCTCGTAAAATCGCATCAAACTCGTGAAATTCATTCAAAATCGCAGGATTTTAAAGGGCTTTGAAGCATTTTGTCCATTTTTTTTTAGTCATTCATGTATCAGTATTATGTGAACTTTAAACTCAGACATTTATGACTTTTTTTTTGTTTTGTTTTGAGGATTGCCATTTATGACATATACAATTTATAATATATATTTATCATTATTTTTGTTTTTGTAAAATTCATCGATTTTGATTGCGATTTTACGATTTCTTATATCGATTCTACAAAAGTAGTTGAGAAAAATCATTCGATTTTGATTGCAATTTTACGATTTTCGATTTTGCTCTTCCCTTTTGACCTGAAGCAAAAACCCGATTTAAACAACCTTTGCCATAACCAATACTAAGAGTGTTTTACCAAAAGCTATTTTGAATAAAGTTCTTTGGAAATATAGTTGTAAAAAAAATATTATGGGAAGTTTATAGATACTTGAAAGTTTATAGATATTACATGTAGGCCTGGTGTGGAGCTTTGTATTGTTGCAGGATTTAGTTGCTCATTCATTTAGATTCGCCTGTTGGAGTTGACTTTCTTAGCATGTTACTCTTCATTTGCAAGTCTAGTTGTTTATTTAGCCTTATCATCTAATGGGTGAGAGTTTGCTTTGAACAGTCGGTGGTGTTTTGGTTGTTTGTTCTCGTTGATCATATTTATATTATCAATTTTGTTCCAATTATATAGTAGATGTTAGTCTAGTTGAAGTATGGTGTCCTTGATTTGTATTGGTGTTTGTGGTGTGGGAGTTATTGATTATTCTCATATAGCTTTTATTGATTCATGTTGTAATTTTTTTAGTTGTGTTATTTGAACATCTATTTATTTGACAACTTAATGGATAACCATACTTATACAAAGAAAAATGTGTATGGCACAAAAACCAAAGCAATGAAGAGAGAAAATAAAAATTAATAGTGTTTTACCTCCCTGTAATTTAGGAAACTTTTGGGTTTGCCCCTTGTCAAAAAAAAGATTAGGTCCATGTAAAAGAAAGATTCTTCAAAATTGCCCCCTATGTCCTTTGACTCGGCAGAATATGACGTGGCACTGACATGACATTTTTTTTTAATTTAAGTTTTTATTGCTTGCCACGCGTGAAAATCATTTAACACATCATATTTAATTTTAAAAAAGATAAAAAAAAACAATTTAAAAAATCTGAAAATTAATTTTCAAAATTTTTAAAAATCCAAAAAATCAAAAATAAAAAATTGAAAAAAAAAATCAGATTTTTTTTCAAAAATAAAATAAATCAGTAAAAACATTCAATTTCTGTTCGAAATTTAAAAAAAAATTCAACTAAATTAAGAATTCAGATTTTTATTTTCTAAATTTAAATAAAAATTACAATTGAAAATTCTGGAATATTATCTAATTTGTTTATTTTGAAAATTAAGTTCCAGAATTTTATTTTATTTTAAAATTTTCGTAAAAAATATATGAATTTTTTTCTAATTTTTTGAATTTTTAATTATCGAGATTATCATTCTTATTTTGAAATTTAATTTTATCTTGTATTTGACGTTTTGAATTTTGAATTTTATCTTTCTTATTTTCTACAATCCTAAAAATCAACGGAATGACACCTTACCTTGTATTTGATGTTTGAAGATGCTTGAAATATGATGTTTTTGATCAAAAAACCTTCAAGACTCACCCAACGAGGGAGTTTCGCTAGACAAGTTCAGGGCAAGTTTTGGGTTTTGGAGGAAAATTTCGAATTTCGAGTTATATATTGACAGTTTTCGGATTTTGTAAACCAAAATATTGTTAGGATTATAAAACCCGAACAAAGGGTATTTTGGAGAGAAAAAAATAAGGCGCATGAGAAACACATAAGATGGATAAAGTAATAGTCTTGATAAAGTAATAGCAATTTTTGTGAAAAAATAAAAAATTGTTACTCATTGCATAAAAAAGTGGCTGCACCCACAATATCTTTCTCATTTATTTCCTCGTAGTCTTCTTTGATGCCTTGTCACATGAAATCCTTAAGAGACTATGCTATTTACTTGGGAAGTCCCGCTTTTTCTTACCAAACCAAAAGTCGTGCCACATAATGGCTTTTCCCATGTCTGTAGCATACCAAAACAATCATAAAGTGTATGAAAACTAAAACATTGACAAATATAAGAGATGTATTAAAATTACTATTAAGTGATGCAACATTGATAAATGGCAATGAAGATAAACATGAACCACCATCAAAAAAGAAACGTGTAAGATGTTCACTAGATCTACTTGAAAAAATTGATGTTTGTGGTGTGGGAGATATTGATTATTCTCATTTAGCTTTTTGTGGATTCATGTTGAAATTTTTTTCTCTAGCCTGTCTTATGCCTTATCAATAAATTTATCCATTTGGCCTGTTAAAAAAGAAGTTCTCAATAGTATTTTAGTTACCTATGAGTTAAATGTTTATCCAAACTGGGCCTAATAAATTGATGTTTACACTATCATATGTTATTTTCTTCAAAAGATAGTATTGTTCTATTGACTATTGCATCTTGTTATTCAAAATCTATTACGGTCAAGTTTTTATACACTGATCTAAACAAAAGTTTACTTTTTATAGTCATTCAATAAACAAAATTTTACTTTTTAGAGTCATTCAATAAATAATGTAGGTTGTCTATTATATAGACCATATACATGTTTTATTGAATAAACCAAAAAAGTGAATGTTTGCTTATAATTGTGACTGTAGGGTGTGTCAATAAACAGGTTAGTTAACTTTCAATAAGACATTTCTTTAAAAAAAAAAAAAAGTTAAACAGTTTATATTTAAGCTATAAGCTATTTTCAAAAACTATCTTAGAGAACTTATGAAAATAAACTGAAAACAACTTATGGCCATGTCATGCTTTTATAAGTTTTCAAAAACAATCTTGCATGTGTTTGTGACGATAGGTAAACTTAAATAAGTCAATTAAAACAAACCATAACGGTGTGTTTGATATGTTATGGTCGAATTAGGAAAGTGTACCAATGCACGGTTTGGCCTGACTTTTTTTAGATTTAAAGCTACTTTATAATTAAGGAAATATATAAGCTATTTAAAAATAAAGTTATTTTTTCCTCTAAACCAGGAGAAAGGACAGGCATCAAGGGAAAGCAACGACATTCAAACTAGGTTGGCACCCTGATGAACCCCCATCTTATACGGCCAAACTCAAATATTATTAAGAAAAATGGGAAAAATAAGTACAAGAGGGGGGACTAGACCAAAACCCTCAACGAAAAAGAAAAAGAAAGCGGAAACATAAAGAAAACAACCGCCTAAGGAAACCTATAATGTGGCAAACCATAATGGTCCAACTAAAACTCCGCCTGAAAGTCAAGAGGTAAAACCGACAGCCACACCGCACCATGGACCAAGTAACCCATATTAGTAAAATAATCATTGATCAGACGGAGAGGGCTCACCCCTAGAGCGGGTTATGTACGGCGGCTTACTAATATTAATTTTCTTTAGGTGCTGCTTCTGTTTCTTGGTTAAAACCGGCATGAATGGCATTTCAGCAGACTTTGCATCATATTCACGAATAAAGTTAAAGTTGTTTTGAAATTTCATATATTTTTTTAACTTAAAAGTTACCTTTAAAATAATATATGTAATTTGATCTTTTTTTCGTTTTTGTTAATTTTTTATTTTCGCCAGCATTGATCATAAAAACATATAATAAATGAATAAAATATTTCAAATAGAAGAAAATATGAAAAAATAGACTTGTATTTTTAATGAATTTTATAAGAAAATATTGTGATTGTTATAAGCATTGATCAGAAAAATAATTAGAAGATTATTTTTCATAAGAAAATTATAAAACCTTGTATTTTTTTTAGATTCAAACCTCGTAATTTGAAGATTCTAAGATTTTGGACCTTCATGGCATAAATTTTTTAAAATTAAAGTATTTTCGCACCCTGTAATTAGAGCGATTTTTGATTTACCCCCTGTCATATCGTCGATTTTGTACAGTCAAAATTCATGAAGAACCAAAACAAAGAATCTTCAAATTATTGAGTTGATTTTTTTTTCTTTCTAAATTACAAGGGGTAAACCATAAACCACTAATATTAAAATTAGGCTAAACATATATTAACGAATTTTATAAAAAAAATATTTATTAATGTTAAAAAATAGGTTAAAGTGCAGTTTTCCCCCTTAAGTTTTAAAAAGTTGCGATTTTAGCCCCCTATCAACAAAAATGGCAATTTTGGTCCCCTAAAATTTAGCCCCTTTGTAACTTTGATCCTTTTGACAAATTTTGACTCAGTCAACCCTATGTGGCATGCCACGTGTGTAATTACTAAATTAAAAAAAAAATGTCACTTTAATGCCATGCGTATATAACTTAAAGGACAAAATGAAATGACTTTAACACCCTTTTGCTCCAGAAAATTCATCATTTCATCATCCATAGTCCTTAACTTCAACATAATCCTTCGTCTTCAAAACTCAAAAATTTCAATAAAAAATAAAATTAAAGTCTCTTGTCTCCTCCAATACACTGTCCAAATCATTATATCTCATCCTTTTCTTCTTCATCAAACACAGCCCATCACAGAATGGGTTTTCTTCTGCAAAATGGATTTTCTCTTTGATCCACAAACAATGCCAAACCAAAAATTCATAAACAAAAGAAAGAAAGAAGAATTTTTTTTCTTTCAGACGTGCAATGTTTCTTCTTCTTCTTCTCCTTTCCCTCCTATATTCTTTTTCACGTCTCAATAGAGAAGAAAGAAGAAAGAAAATCCAGATCTGCAATCTGATGCGAGTTTGAGTTGTTAGGTTGTTCGTTGTTAGGAAGAACATTATCCGAAGAGCTGGCTGTGTAGTCGAATGAGTTTAGAAAGAGAAGTAACAGGGAAAAAAATCCAGATCTGCAATCTGCAATTTCTTACGAAGTTATGAGTGAGTGATTTTTGGAAGATTAAGAGTGAATGAGTGAGTGATTGATTTTTTGAAATTATGAGTGAGTGGGTGATTTTTGGAAGACTATGAGTGAGTGATTAATAACTGTTTATAAAAAGATTTTTGGAAATTATGAGTGAGTGATTTTTGGAAACTTCTGTAGGATTCAATGAAGTTGTTGGGTTTGATGCAGTTCTTTTTCTTGGTTAAGAAGATGAATGAGAAAGAGAAGAAAATAAGGTTGCTGGCAATCATCATCAGATGCCCTTTCATTTTTTTTAATTCAAATAATATACATGTGGCTTTTTAAACAAAAAGTAATTCATTAATTACACACGTGGCATGCCACTCACTTAAGTCAGATGCCACATGTGCGTTGACTCGGTCAAAATTGACCAAAGGGACTACTATTGCAAAGGGGCTAAATCATAGGGGACCAAAATTATCAATTTTGTTCATAAGGGGCCAAAATCACAACATTTTCAAACTTAAAGGAGGAAAAGTGCACTTTAGCCTAAAAAATAACGATTTTTTAAAACAAAGTAAGAAAAAGATTATGAATTTTGTATAAGTGCAGTGATAAATAAAATCACATAAATACACATGTTTTTTTTTTTAAGAAATTAAACACATGGCTTTGTAATTTAAACTATTATTATAAAATATTACAAATATTAAATGAGTATAGGTGAGTATGTTAGGTGCTGGCTCCCCCTAAAACAACAAAAAAAGATATTGGTTGGCTTATATATTTAAATTGTGTTTTCAATATGCAAAATATTAAGAATTCTATTGGCTGATCTAAATAATTTGAAAAAAAAAATGAAGCTTGTGTTGGTCAATGATACACGCTCAGCAATTGAAGGAAATATGAGACAAAGAAACATCAGAGAAAGAGAGTCGAATGGGTGATCCAAGGCCCAAAAGAAGCATTAAAAGGCCCAGCAGGTTCAACAATTAGCTTACAACTTGTACACAGTTGTAATCCTTATCTTCCACCTACATTAGTTGTAGGAGATTCTAGAAGCTAGAATTGTTTTTGAATTTTAATTTGAATGGTCAAGAGGGCGACATGTGTCCATTGATCCTGCCAATTATGAATTCTGTTAGCAACAATACTATGTCAAGTCTCAATATAATGATGGAAGGACAATGAAAAGGCAGGAGAATTGAATTTTTATCGCTTTTGTTCTTGTTTTATGGGTTTTCCCCTTTTGGTGGGAATTCAATTTTTTATCAGTTCTCTAACATTGGTGCTCTCGTCTTACACCATGCCTACCTGCGCAGCTGACCTCCCACAAATCCAAGACTCCATCGCCAAACTTACCACCGCCTTTAGTGAATTATGTGCCACCCAAGACCAACGCCATGAAATCAACGTTTTATCAGTGCAAGCCTTACAAACCCAGATAGCTGAATTTCAACAAACATCCTTTTCTTCATCACCAATCATCACCTCATCTTACATCCTTTTCACCCATTACAATATCTAACCTAATGCTCGCCTCTCTTACATCGCTAGTTATATGATCGTAAATTCTCTTGGCTGGTTTCAATTGTTGGTATAAGCCCTAGAGGCCAATTGTTTATGTTAAACTTATCTTATGTATCATGACTTTTATTATTGAATAATATATGGCACTCTTTATTATATTTAGATAACATTAATAAAGTCCTTAGAATAGATAGTTCGTGTAATAATATATTAAGTGTGACTTAATCATGAGATTACATGATCATAAAGAACGCTATTCTTAAATGAATATGTAGTCAAAGCTTTAATATGAATAAAGGATAATAATAAAGCATCGAGACTATTATGTATGTAGACTGATGACCGCATCTCATGGGTCATAGATATGAGATATTAAGTCTATACATAGGTATAAATATTAGGAGTAATATTTATACTAGATTGACCCACCGTGAGAATACTACATAGTAAGTTATGAAATTGTCATAAGATATTCTCACAATGATAATAGTGTATATCGCTCTTAGACCTGAAATCACTATGTTCCCTAGATGTGGACTCAAGTGCTTTGTTGCCATTCTAACGTTGTCTGTAAAAGGATAACCATAACGTTGGTTGATGGGTACTTGATGAATCATGTTGAAGGGCATGAGTGTCCTAGATGGGATTTGTCCCTCCTCATAAACAGGAGATATATCTTTAGGTCTCTTGATGAAATATGACTGTAAAACTGCATGGCCATGCCGAACTAAGTCAATATAAGATATTGGACTTATTCGTTATTCAGTATATTTTGGAATCAAGAAATATAAACATTGATCTATACAAGGGTGACAATATCTATGCCTTGGGATCAATGAAGATATCGAGACAAAGGAGTAAGTGTACACATGAGTATTATCATGGAAAGGTTTCGTCAGATCACTTGACATTCTTGTCACTTGGGTAGCAATGATGTGTTGCTAGATACCGCTCATTGTTTATAGTATTAAATATTAGATTTAATATTATTGCCAACGTGACTAGAACCTGTAGGGTCACACACAAAGAACAGTCAAAAGAGAAATATATAAGTATGACTTATATAAGGGGTGCGTTTAGTAAATAACGCTAATTAGTTAGCAAAATTACTAAACTCGTTGTTGGGCTTACTAAAGCCCAATAGTGACTTCTGACTTTCAGAGCACACTAGAAGTTCTATAAATAGAACCCTAGTGCTGAAGTTTTTGGTTACGAGTTTTGGAGCAACCTTTCTTCTCTGCACTTCTGATTCCTTGGCTAACACCGAGTTTTGGAGGAGCACTGTTTGTGTGGATTTGCTAGAGGCTTTGCTGCTTGCTGCTTGCTTTGCTGTGATCGTGATTCCAGTTCCAGTAATCAGTTTCCAGACTCCATACTTTTGAGGTAACAATCGAATCACTGATTCATGTTTGAAATTCGTAATGATCCAAGGAAAGAAAATCGAAATTTTATCCGCTGCTTTATTCTGTTTGAATTCGATTTTCCTTCAGTGGTATCAGAGCCAATTACGAAACCTTGAATCGGAATGCTTTGTTACTACTTTATGTTTTAATTTGATTAAACATATTGAACGAAATTAAATAATAAAGAGAATTAAAATTGACATCGTATCATATTATGTTTTCTGTGCATGGCTTTTCGATTTGATTCGATGTTCCAGAAACCGTTTCTGGTGGAACATCGACGTTTCGATTATACATATCGACAGGAACATAATTGATCGATCATAAAACGCAATTAATAATGATATCAATCACGTGTATGTGCATGGCTTTTTGATTTGCTTTGATGTTTCAGAAACCGTTTCTGGTGAAACATCAAACTTTTCGATTATACATATCGACAGAAGCGTGATTGATAAATTTTGTATAACAACGGTATATGTGATATACTGGATTTGCGTAGTGTGATCATATGTCGAATTTTAATTTAATTTATTTAATTATAAAGTATGATTAATAATAATAAAAGGGTGTTTGTTATTATTATCATGTGAATGATTATGGCCTTAGTCCTTTTATTTTATTTCTTTTGGATATTGAAATACGGCCTGCGTGTCGTGCCTCTCTCTTATATCTCTATTGTACATTCTCTTCTCATCCACTCCCTCGTATGTAAAACGAGTTTCTTTCATATGTAATGTAAATAGAATACAAAGGAGGTAATAGGGCTCAAGACGTTAGGATAGTCCTGGAAGTCAAGCTTGGAGAAGCAAGGTCGTTTCTAGGATTAGTTTAGATTCTCTCATTGGCTTGAGAGAGTCATAGCGTTAGGATGGCCATAATCATGTCACTTTATTATTGTATAATTGTTATGCATGTTATGATTGGAGTGCGAATATATGTGATATATAAGTCGTGGTGAGGTGAGATCAAATTTAATAAAAATCCTTCAATACAAAATATTAAGTTTAATGCTTTCCAAAAGTTTAACACCCTTCAAGACTAATGTCGAATATGTGGGTTTTGCCTCTGTGAAGCGCATATTCTATACTAGTAAGTTGCGGTGCGGTAATCCAATTTACCCAAATGTTATTCTTTTGGGTTTAACTTAACTAAATTAATTTTAATTAGATTAGAATAAATTTAGAAGCTATAATTGGGTAACGTCTATATGATAGATTTGAATAAAGAGTTATTCACCTAATTGATTTGAAAGTTGTATAGGATACAATTGGAAATGTTCCTACCTAAATAGATGAGTTTTAAGTACAACCTCCGTTGACTTAAAGCAAGGTAAAATAAGGATTTCAATCCACTAGAAAATCTTCCAACGGGATTTTCCGAGTCAAGTGTTTGAATGTCATTTGATTTGAATAAAATAGTGGGAGCATATTTAATTAAAGGCCAAATTAAATATTTTATTTTCATGATACTTATTTCGTATATTTTAAATTGTAGATGGCCAATAACACATCAAACAACATTTTGCGATCACTCATTGAGAAAGAAAAGTTGTATGTGCTTGATGAACCCATTCCTGAGGCACCACCTGCTGGAGCTCCTGCGGCTCAGAGAAATGCCCATACTAGGCATGTCAATGATTTTGTGGAAGTCTCTTGCATCATGCTAGCAACCATGACTCCCGAGCTGCAAAAACAGCATGAAGGGATGACTGCGTTCAATATGATCGGACATCTTAAGACTCTTTATGAAGAGCAGGCTAGGCATGAGAGGTTTGATGTCTCTAAGGCCCTTTTCTCTACCAAGCTGTCTGAAGGAAGTCCCGTAGGACCTCATGTACTCAAAATGATTGGGTATTCTGAGAACCTAGCTAGATTGGGATTTGTCCTTGAGCAGGAACTTGTCGTTGATCTTGTCTTCCAATCGTTGCCTGAAAGTTTCAACGGTTTTGTCCAGAACTTTCTCATGAATGACATGGACAAAACGCTTCCACAGCTTGCAGCTATGTTGAGAACTGCTGAGAAAAATATGAAGGGAAAAGGAAAGGCTGCTGCCATTTTGATGGTTAATAATAGCAAGTTCAAAAAGCACCATAAGAAGCCTAATAAGTCTAAGGGAAATGGCAAAGGCAAAGCTGTTGCCAAGCCATCAACCAAAGCTTTGAAGCCTACTGGAGGCGTGGCTAAGGAGGGTAAGTGCTTCTATTGCAACAAGCAGGGGCATTGGAAGCGTAACTGCCCAAAGTATCTGGAAGAAAAGAAGAATGGAAATGTTCCTACTACTTCTGCAGGTATTTTTGTTATAGAAATTAATACGTCTACTTCTTCATCTTGGGTATTAGATACTGGATGTGGTTCTCATATTTGTACTGATGTGCAGGGCCTGAGAACGAGTAGAGCATTGGCAAAAGGCGAGGTCGATCTTAGAGTTGGCAATGGAGCAAAGGTTGCTGCTTTGGCTGTTGGAACTTATGTATTGACCTTACCTAGTGGTCTTTTACTTAATTTAGAAAACTGCTATTATGTACCTGCCATTAGCAGGAATACTATTTCAATTTCTTGTTTGGACAAGGCTGGTTTTTATTTTACTATAAAGGACAAATGTTGTTCTATTTATTTGGATAATATTCTTTATGCTAATGCAATTATGATTAATGGACTTTATATCCTTGATCTCGATATGCCTATCTATAACATTAATGCTAAGAGGATGAAACCTAATGAGTTGAATCTGACTTACCTTTGGCATTGTCGTTTAGGCCATATAAATGAAAATCGCATTTCCAAACTCCATAAAGATGGAATTTTGGACTCTTTTGATTTTGAATCATATGAGACATGTCGATCTTGTTTATTAGGAAAAATGACAAAGGCCCCATTTACCGGTCAAGGTGAAAGGGCTAGTGATCTTTTAGGTCTCATACATACTGATGTGTGTGGACCCCTAAACATATCTGCTAGAGGAGGTTTTCACTACTTCATTACATTCACTGATGACTTTAGTAGATTTGGATATGTGTATCTAATGAAACATAAATCTGAATCATTTACTTTATTTAAAGAATTTCAAAATGAAGTAGAAAACCAACTAGGCAAGAAAATCAAAATGCTTCGATCTGATCGAGGTGGAGAGTATTTGAGCTTAGAGTTTGACAATCATCTAAAAAAATGTGGGATACTATCCCAACTCACACCTCCTAGAACTCCACAATGGAATGGTGTTTCCGAAAGGAGAAATCAAACCTTGTTAGGCATGGTTCGATCAATGATGAGTCATGCTGAACTTCCAAACTTCTTATGGGGATACACCTTATTAACTGCAGCTTATACACTTAACCGAGTTCCATCCAAAGCGGTAGAAAAGACACCATATGAGATATGGAATGGTCGAAAACCCAATGTGGGACATTTAAAGATTTGGGGTTGTGAAGCTTATATAAAACGACTTATGTCTACTAAGCTTTAACAAAGATCTGATAAATGTTTCTTTGTGGGATATCCTAAAGAAACTAGAGGATACTACTTTTACAGACCTTCTGAGGGAACAATTGTTGTTGCCAGAAATGGAGTCTTTCTTGAAAAGGATTTTGTCTCCAAAAGAATCAGTGGGAGCAAAGTAGATCTTGAAGAAGTTCAAGACCCACAAAGTGATGACATACCGATGGAGGAACATGAATAGGATACACAAACTGTTGTGATAGAAATTCCTATTCCAGTAACACAAGAACCACGTAGGTCTAACAGGATACGTCAGGAACCCGAGAGATATGGGTATCTCATATCAAAAGAGGGTGATGTATTGCTCATGGACCAAGATGAGCCTGTGACTTACACAGAGGCCATTACTGGTCCTGAATCTGAGAAGTGGCTTGAAGCCATGAAATCTGAAATGGATTCCATGTACACAAATCAAGTTTGGAACTTGATTGAAGCACCTGAAGGAATTAATCCTATAGGATGCAAGTGGGTTTTCAAAAAGAAAATCGACATGGATGGAAAGGTTAATACCTACAAAGCACGATTGGTTGCTAAAGGCTTCAAACAAATTCATGGTGTAGACTATGATGAAACCTTTTCACTAGTTGCAATGATTAAATCCATTCGGATCTTACTTGCTATCCCTGCATACCATGATTATGAAATCTGGCAAATGGATGTCAAGACTACTTTCCTTAATGGAAATCTTCTTGAGGATGTGTACATGCAAATTATAGCGATCAATCTACGGATTGAAGCAAGCTTCCAGAAGTTGGAATCTTCGTTTTGATGAAATTGTACAACAGTATGGATTCATTAAAAATGAAGATGAGCCTTGTGTTTACAGAAGGTTAGTGGGAGCATAATCTCATTTCTGGTTTTATATGTGGATGACATATTGTTAATCGGAAATGACATCCCTACATTACAAGGAATCAAAACTTGGTTAGGGAAATGCTTTTCTATGAAAGACTTAGGTGAAGCCTCCTATATATTAGGAATCAGGATCTATAGAGATAGATCACAAAGATTGCTTGGCTTAAGTCAAGGTACATATATAGACAAAGTCCTGAGACGTTTCAATATGCATGATTCCAAGAAAGGATTCATCCCTATGTCGTCAGGTATAAATCTATCAAAGACTCAATCCCCTTCGACTAACAAAGAAAGGGATCGAATGCGTGATATTCCATATGCTTCAGCAATTGGGTCTATCATGTATGCTATGTTATGTACTCGACCAGATGTCTCGTATTCTTTAAGTGCTACGAGCAGATACCAGTCTAATCCTGGCAATGATCATTGGATTGCTGTCAAGAATATCCTTAAGTACTTGAGAAGAACTAAGGATACTTTCTTGATCTATGGAGGTCAAGAAGAGCTCTCTGTAATTGGTTACACTGATGCTAGTTTTCAGACAGATCATGATGACTTTAAATCGTAATCTGGATATGTGTTTTGCTTAAATGGCGGTGCTGTGAGCTGGAAGAGTTTAAAGCAAGAAACAGTCGCTGATTCTACAACAGAAGCCGAGTATATTTCTGCATCTAATGCCGCAAAGGAAGCTGTTTGGATTAAGAAATTCATTTCTGATCTTGGAATAGTTCCAAGTATTGTGGATCCCATTGAATTACTATGTGATAACAATGGAGCAATCGCACAAGCCAAATAACCTAGATCTCACCAAAAATCCAAACACATACAAAGGCGCTATCATCTTATTCGAGAGATTATCGAAAGAGGAGATGTTAAAATATGCAAAGTACCAACAATAGACAATGTTGCTGATCCAATTACTAAAGCTCTTGCCCAGCAGAAGCATGATGGTCATACTAGATCTATGGCTGTTAGGTTTATGCCTGATTGGCTCTAGTGCTAGTGGGAGATTGTTGGTATAAGCCCTAGAGGCCAATTGTTTATGTTAAACTTATCTTATGTATCATGACTTTTATTATTGAATAATATATGGCACTCTTTATTATATTTAGATAACATTAATAAAGTCCTTTGAATAGATAGTTCGTGTAATAATATATTAAGTGTGACTTAATCATGAGATTACATTATCATAAAGAACGTTATTCTTAAATGTATCCGTAGTCAAAGCTTTAATATGAATAAAGAATAATAATAAAGCATCGAGACTATTATGTATGTAGACTGATGACCGCATCTCATGGGTCATAGATATGAGATATTAAGTCTATACATAGGTATAAATATTAAGAGTAATATTTATACTGGATTGACCCACCGTGAGAATACTACATAGTAAGTTATGAAATTGTCATAAGATATTCTCACAATGATAATAGTGTATATCGCTCTTAGACCTGAAATCACTATGTTCCCTAGATGTGGACTCAAGTGCTTTGTTGCCATTCTAACGTTGTCTGTAAAAAGATAACCATAACGTTGGTTGATGGGTACTTGATGAATCATGTTGAGGGGCATGAGTGTCCTAGATGGGATTTGTCCCTCCTCATAAACAGGAGATATATCTTTAGGTCTCTTGATGAAATATGACTGTAAAACTGCATGGCCATGCCGAACTAAGTCAATATAAGATATTGGACTTATTCGTTATTCAGTATATTTTGGAATCAAGAAATATAAACATTGATCTATACAAGGGTGACAATATCTATGCCTTGGGATCAATGAAGATATCGAGACAAAGGAGTAAGTGTACACATGAGTATTATAATGGAAAGGTTTCGTCATATCATTTGACATTTTTGTCACTTGGGTAGCAATGATGTGTTGTTAGATACCGCTCATTGTTTATAGTATTAAATATTAGATTTAATATTATTGCCAACGTGACTAGAACCTATAGGGTCACACACAAAGAACAGTCAAAAGAGAAATATATAAGTATGACTTATATAAGGGGTGCGTTTAGTAAATAACGCTAATTAGTTAGCAAAATTACTAAACTCGTTATTGGGCTTACTGAAGCCCAATAGTGACTTCTGACTTGCAGAGCACACTAGAAGTTCTATAAATAGAACCCTAGTGCTGAAGTTTTTGGTTACGAGTTTTGGAGCAACCTTTCTTCTCTGCACTTCTGATTCCTTGGCTAGCACCGAGTTTTGGAGGAGCACTGTTTGTGTGGACTTGCTAGAGGCTTTGCTGCTTGCTGCTTGCTTTGCTGTGATCGTGATTCCAGTTCCAGTAATTAGTTTCCAGACTCCATACTTTTGAGGTAACAATCGAATCACTAATTCATGTTTGAAATTCGTAATGATCCAAGGAAAGAAAATCGAAATTTTATCCGTTGCTTTATTCTGTTTGAATTCGATTTTCCTTCATCAATGGCTTCACAACAACAACTTTCTCTCCTTCTATGACCGTTTCAACTGTGACCTAGAACTTAGATTTGGCCCATCCTCATTCGAAAATCATCAACAAGCTCTGTTTAAACTCAAACAAACCTCTTTTGTTCAAGAGTTCCGAAAAGCTTTTGAAAGACTATGTAACAAAGTCACCAACCTCCCCCTATCGATATTTTAGATTGTTTTATTTCTGGGCTTCGCCCTGAAATTCAACATGAACTTGCAATTTTACGACCCCCCCCCCCCCACCCACAATTTCTCAGGCTATAGGTTTAGCTAAGCGTGTCGAATCGAAACTGCTAGCCTCTCGTTCCTACTACCAGTACTACAAACAACCACCAAAACCCTACTCTTCACCACCTCCAACTTCATTACAAAACCCTACACCCAGATTGGCCTTACCAGCACCACCAAAACCCCCTTATACCCATTAAACGACTTTCCCCTGCTGAATAACAACTTTTCCGTTCTAATGGCCTTTACTTTAATTGTGATGAGAGATTTATTCTGGACATCGTTGTAAACCTCCCCGATTTCTGTTGCTCATTTCAGATGAAGAAGATATCACAACCCCCCTCACTAATGAGATATCGTTGTAAACCTCCTCCTTCTTGTTGAACCAACAACAACTAACGAACCACCCACTGACCTTACTTCCTCTCCCACCTCCCCTCCATTGACAGACTCACCTCAAAACTTCCATTTATCCCACCATGCCATAACTGGACACCCTTCACCTCAAAACACTACCCTTCCAAGCTACCATAAAAGGCCACTCCATTTCCGTTCTCATTGATTTTAGGAGCTCTAATAAAAGGCCACTCCATTTCCGTTCTCATTGACCATTTATCTTGTACTGGTTATTGTTCAGAGGTCCCTCTAACATTACCCACTAATACTCTCGCAATTCCATTTTACCTTTTACCTATTCAGGGTGCTTTATGTTGTCTTAGGTGTACAATGGTTACAAACCTTAGGCCCCTTTGTGTCAGATTACACTGTTCCCTCAATGCAATTCCAACATAATGGCAACTTTATCACCCTACATGGCTCCAACTCATCTCTACCTACCCCTACCACATTCCACCAATTCACCGGATAGCTACATAATAATACCATAACAACCTGTCACTCTATTACGATGTTACAACAACAAACCAATCATATACCAACCGACCCCGCCACTGTTACTAAAGAAATACCTAACTTTTCACAATTACCCCCAAACTTAGCAACTGTATTACATCAATACCTTCATGTTTTCTACACCCCAACAACCTTACCTCCAAACAGAGCTCATGATCATCACATATACCTCTCACCAAACTCCAACCCCATCAACATTAAACCTTAACGTTACCCACACTACCAAAGAGAGGCTATGGCTAAGATAATTGGAGAAATGTTAGAGGCTGGTTTTATGCGACCCAACACAAGCCCCTTTTCGTCCCTGGTTTTACTTGCGAAAAAGATAGAAGGTTCATGGGGCTTTTGCGTAGACTACCGTGCGTTAAATGCCATCACTATTAAGGATAGGTTTCCAATCCCTACTATTGATGAGCTTTTAGATGAGTTAATAGGTACCAAATTTTTTTCAAAAATCGACCTTAGACCTGGATACCATCAAATACGGTTAGTAGAGGAAGAAATTCCAAAAAAACTGGATTTCATACATTTAATGGTTATTACGAGTTCTTGGTTATGCCTTTTGGACTCATAAACATGTCGTCTTCTTTTCAGGCCGCAATGGATGATTTTCTTCGCCCCTTTCTTCGCAAATTTGCATTGGTTTTTTTCGATGATATCTTAATTTATAGCCTCACTTGGACTGAGCATTTACATCATGTTGAACAAATTTTGTTTCTGTTATTTTCACAGGGTTATTTTGCTAAGTTTACAAAATGCGAATTTGGTGTGCAGTCTGTGCAGTACCTTGGTCATATCATTTCCCTTGAGGGTGCTCAAGCTGATCCAGAGAAGTTGGAAGCTATTGGCGTTGTTTTGTCTCAGAACTACCACCCAATAGCTTTTTTGAGTCGAAAGTTATCTCCCAGGCTTGTTGTATCTTCAACATATGTCAGAGAACTTTATGCTTTAGCTGAAGCAGTGAAGAAATGGAGGCAGTATTTGTTAGGACACACCTTCAAGATTTACACAGATCATCAAAGTCTAAAGAGCCTAATGACACAGTCTATTCATACACTAGAACAACAAAAGTGGCTCTCTAAGTTGATGGGATACAATTATCAAATTCTTTATACACCTGGGAAGGAAAACACAGTTGCAGATGCGCTCTCACGTACCTCTGATAAGGCTAATTTAGTTTCTTTTCATGCTTTTTTGCATTCCCACTTAGCCACCACTTCAGAAACTCAAAGACTTTTACCACTCCAATCCCATTGGCAAGGCCTTAACCCAAAAACTACTCAACAAACTTGATACCAAATTCAGCCTCAAATCTGATTTTCTCTACTTCGAAAATTGCCTTTATATACCCACTGAAACCGGTCTGCAGCATCCCCTCATCAAAGAATTTCACTCAACACCCATGGGAGGCCACTCCGGATTCAAAGCTACCCTAGCTCACATCTTGATAACCTTTTATTGGCCTTGCATGTATAAAGATGTCAAGGAATTCATTCGACAATGTGCAACTTGTCAGTTCAATAAATACATTATACAAAGCCCATATGGCCTCCTCCAGCCCTTGCATACTCCTAACCAAGTTTGGAAAAGAAATCTCAATGGATTTCATCACAAACTTACCCCTTTCCAATAACAAAACCACCATCTGGGTTGTAGTAGACCGACTGTCCAAATTTGCTCATTTCATAGCCAACCCAACAGGTAGGGGTGTGCATAACAACTAGTTTTATGCCCAAACCCATAACCATATCCAGACCTAGTTTAAAATATCTGGGTTTTTTTAAATGGTTACAAACCAATCCATTTTAAATGGGTTGGATATCCGAACCAGTTTAAATTCGGATCCGGTTTAAACCATTTTCATATTTCCATTTTCTTTCTCTTTTCCAGTTCCCTAATCTCAAAATTCTCAACCTAATTCCCAAATTCGCAACCCTAATTTCCCAAAATTCGCAATCATCAACTTCAACGACCCTTTACGGTAATTCTTTCTTTTTAATTTGATATCGGATTTACCATTTTCTCGCTTTTCTTTTTTTGTTAATTGCTCATTTTCAGCTTCAATTGTTAATTTCAGGACCGTAAAAATTGCAAAAATTCATCTCAAATGATGGGTTATACCTTCTTTTTAACCTGATTAAGATACTTGATGCGTTGTACCATGATAGAAATTATGCAAGATTTTTTGTGCTTGAAACTATAGCAAGAGCCCCTTATTTTGGTAAGTTGTATTTTTTAAATCATGCTTACGCCTTTGATATATTAATTTATTAAACTCTGTAGAATTGTTTGTGTTAATCAGAATTCTACGAGTTTATGACTGTGAACATCGAAATTGATTTAACTTGCTTACATAATTGTTTGTGTAATATTAAATAGATTCTCTGTGTAGAATTCGGAGTTTGAGAAATTCAATGAGTCTACAACATAATGATTATTTTTGCCTAAAATGAATTATTTGGTGTTTGAATTGTCAAGCTTTAAACCCACTTGGGTTGGTTGGAGACCTTGGAGTGTGCTCCTCTCAAGGTTTAGGTTTGATTCCCCCGATTTCAATTTAAATGCCTTGGAAAGTTGACAAGTCCTTGCGAATACAATAGGTATTTTTGCTTCCTATTTTGAAAATTAGAAAGTTAGGCATAATAAAGCATGATAATATATTTTGATCTGTGAGAGTGAGTTGTAGCAGCACTTAAGAATATTAAAAAAAGTTTTCATATAAACTATAAGCACTTAATCATGATAACATAATTGATTGAAACAATTAGACATGTCGCTATTGATCCTAAAATCAAGGAAGCTTAGGTTGAGACAATTAGACATGTGGCTATTTTTGGAACCCTTACATTTTAAAAACATATTACAACCTTTGATAAGTTGTGTCCTGTCATGGCTGCAAGATTGTTGTTTAGTCTATGTAGGGTAAGAAACTAGCATTCCCAATCAGTCTCTAAATAAAGATTCCATTGGTTAGTTTATTACAATATTGTGTGTTTACCTTCTCAATCAACACATTTGATGGCTAAGAGAATTTCATTGGGTCAGATTGTGTTGGTTTATGTGTTGGCTTATTCTAATGGTGCTCATATTGATCCTATTATGGATCATATTAATTTCACAACTTTGGTAGTGATGTCAATTGTAGTGAAATTTTCTGAATGAACAAATCTATCTTTGTATTCTTGGTCCCTTGAATTGTTCAAGTTAAAGTAGTACTCTCCATATACTTTAAATTAGTTGCAATGGTTATGTCATGTTATCCAAGACCTGATGGTGAACTCACTCAGTTAGATAGTTGGTTATAACTAAGAGGGTAATTTCAGAGAGTGAGATATCATGTTTGTTGACTGAATTAGGGCCTTTTAGTTTATGGACAGAAATTGGAAATTCAACTTAAACAAAAGGTGATTGCAAGCTTTGTTCAACATATAATTTGACTTGTTTGTACATCTACATTATATCTTGAAACACCACATGATTTTACTGTCATTTTGAATCAGTGAACCGAGATACCAAAACGTAATTCTTAGTACTACTTACTCATTGCATTGATATTAAATAATACTCTACTGCATTATGGCACCTTTGACCAACTCTGCTGCCTTTATTGAGAAATGTGCAAACTAAAACTTAAGTGTCAGTACTACCTTATAGTCTTTCATGATTTTAGTTATGATACAATGACCTTATTTGTTGTTGACATGTATTTTACTTTATTTTTTTGTGTAGGTGGGTTTGATAGCTACTTGTTTGGAATGAGTCCAACTATTGCAAAACAAATTCCAGAATTTGACACTGCCAATGATGTTAAGTCTTTGTTTAGGATGGATGATTGCATTTCTATTTGTTGTTAGCTTTCTTGGTGAAGAAATTAATCTGAACTCAAGAGTTTTCTTTGGATGATTGTAACTATTATTGGTGTACATTGATTGATTTAGCTGTGTTTTTTTTTTTGGATGATTGTAACTATTATTGGTGTACAATGATTGGATTGATTTTATTGTGACTTGAAAAACATATGGAAAACTAGTTTTAAAACCAGTTTGACTCTTTTTGAAGTAGATATATGTTATTGAATGAAATTTAGTATTTAAAAAAAATGGAAAACTAGTTTTTTTGGAAACTAGGTTAAAACTGGATTTTGATTTAAAAAACTAGTTTAAAACTGGTTTGAAAAAAAAAAAACTGGTTTAGTTCAAAAGACTGGTTTTTTTGACAAACCAGTTTCAAACCGGTTCCAAACTAGTTTTGAACCATATCCAAACCAGTTGTACTTAAAAACTGGTTTTGGTTTGGTTTTAACTTTGCACACCCCAACCAACAAGTATTACAGCAGCTACCTTGGCAACAATCTTTGTTCAAGAGATTTATTGCCATCATTGTACCCCAAAGAAAATTGTGAGTGATCCGGACATACTTTTTATTAGCAAATTTTGGAAAGAATTCTTCAAACAGATGGGTACAACCCTATGCTTTAGTAGCTCATACCACCCTCAAACCGATGGCCAAACGGAGGTTCTAAACCGTTGCCTTAAGACCTAATTGCGAAGCTTTGTGAGTGAAACACCAAAATTATGGACTAAATTTCTTCCTCTTGCCAAATTTTGGTATAACTCATCATTTCATTCTTCTATCTGAATGACCCCTTTTGAGGTTGTCTACGCTCATCCTCCTCCCATGCTTGTGGATTACATTCCGGGAGACTCAAATTTGGGTTCACTAGATGAAATCCTGCAACAGCGTCAACTCATCATGAGGGTACTGAAGGAAAATTTACACAGGGCCCGTAATAGGATGGTACAGTAAGCAAACAAGAAGCGCTCAGACAAAACTTTTAAACCTGGCCAATGGGTTTACCTCAAATTACAGCCATACCGACAATTATCTGTCAAAGATAGAGTTTCTCAGAAACTTTCCAAGTGTTACTATGGTCCTTTTTGCATCCTTCGCCGCATTGGTCTGGTCGCTTATGAACTAGAATTGCCTCCCACAGCTCAAATTCACCTAGTTTTCCTTGTCTCACTCCTCAAGGAATGCCATGGCTAGCCTGATGTCCAAGTCTGATGGGAAGTTGCAAGAGCAGTTTTTAGTTCAATGGGCTGGACAAACCCCATTGGAAGCTACGTGGGAGGAAAAACAGGTTTTGCTCCAGGACTACCCAACCTTTGATCTTGAGGTCAAGTTCATTTTTGACCGACACGGTAATGATACACGCTCAGCAAATGAAGGAAATATGAGACAAGAAGCATCAGAGAAAGAGAGTCAAATTGTTGACCAAGGCCCAAAAGAAACATTAAAAGGCCCAAAAGGTTCAACAATTAACTTACAGTTTGTGGACAGTTGTAATCCTTATCTGCCACCTACATTAGTTATAGTAGATTCTAGAAGTTATAATTGTTTTTGAATTTTAATCTTAATGGTCGAAAGGGCGACATGTGTCCATTGATCCTGCCAATTAGGATTTATGTTAGCAGCAATGCTATGTCAAGTCTCAATATAATGATTGAAGGATAATGAAAAGGCAGGAGAATTGAATTTTTATCCCTTTTGTTCTTGTTTCTAGGCTTTCTCCTTTTGATGGGAATTACATTTTTTATTAGTTCTCTAACAGTCAAACTATTGGATCAAGAATTCTATTGATAGGTATTGTCCTTGTCAAACACATTGCAAGTCAAATTGGATCAATCAAAGTTGACGTGTAGATTAATTTGTGAAATCGTCAAATAAATCAAAGGATTACTTAATCGATATATAGTGATAGCTGCATTTTCCATTGTCATGTTTTGTAAAAGATTACGTATTTTTCAATCCAATTTGTTTAATAGCATGCGAAAGCAGATTGTCAAGATAAGTTGTCAAAACAAACTTTGGTTACTTTACAACATGAAACTCTCCTCCTTAATACTTATCTCCTATTTTATATGCTAGTGTTTGCAAATATGCAAGTGAATTTCTTGGATCATTGGCATTATTAGACTTGATGAGAACCTTGATTTTAGAACTCTGTTCCTTCAACCATTCATTTCTCACAAATTCTGCAATTGTTTTGTTTATGTACTAAATTATTAGAACTTGTAAGATATAGTATAAAAAGTGGATATAAATAATTGAAATTGGAGACAAATTATCAAATTGGTGACAAAATTTTATGTCTATATCATTCAAGTTTATACTTGTAAGATATTTACAACTTTAGTTTATTTTGAATCATCTAATAACCTTATACGAGGGATTTTCAATAAAAGAAATTATTTTCTTTAATTATAGAAAAATTAGATGTATGGAGAGATTATAGAATTAAATAGAATCACAATGAGAGATTAAATTATGTGTAACCAAAAAAAAAAAAAAAGATTAAATTATGTAGAACATATAAATTAATATTAAATTAGTCACAACAACCTAATAGAAGATATAAAACCATTCTTCAATAAAAAAAAATTAAGATATCAAAACCAAGATAAGAAATTTTGTTTTCTCAAAAAAAAAAAAAAAATATTGAACTTGTATATCTTTTTGTAACAAAAATTTGAAACCTTACTTAAATCCGGATTCATTGTGATCAACATAATGTTGGTGCAGTACACACAATCTCATTTTTTGTTGGACTTCCATACTTCTTTGTAAATAACTGAAAAGGACAAATAATTTTTTTTTTTTTTTTTTTTGGTTACAAAAAGTTTAGATGGGTTCGGCTCCGGTCACCACCAGGGTCAGGGCACGCCTCCGGGCCCAAAGGGCACTTATAGAGGTACTTACAGATCACCCACCAACACTGCCCTCACATCGGCAGAGGGAATCGAACACACAACCTTCTGCAAGGAAGTGGCCCGTTCCTTACCAACTGAGCCAACGTGTGTTGGTAAAGGACAAATAATTTATGAATAGACATATGTAATACAAATTTATCATAATTTTTAAGGTGTAGTTATTGCTTAAATACATTTTTACCTTTTATTTAATGTTTCTTTTAATATTAGTGAGTATATATATTTAATGTTTCACAACTTTTTATGAGGGTATATTTGTAAAAATAATTAAAAAGTTACATTTATTCATAATTGCATTGATTTTGATATTTTTTGGTTTTGTTTCTTATAATAAGAACCGGAGGAACATTCAACAAGTCAACAACTATAACACTTACAATCATTTAAAAAAAAATAGAAATTATAACACATAAAAGACCTTGTTCCAAGTTAAACTTATTTTGTTGTTACAAAACCTAAAGTCATACTCGCATAGATCTAAAGGCATCATCAGGGTTTATTCTATTTCTTATTTAGATTTCTCTGCTTCCTGAGATCTACCCTCCAGCTTCCTCTCCTCCGTTGGCTATCCAGTCTTTTGTTCATTCTATTTTTTTTAATCTAACACTCAATTACGTAATATGACTTAAGTGTAATACATATATGCAATACAGGGGTAAATAGTCTTTAAGGAAGGAAAAATATGCTGCATTTGGCAGAGAGAATGAAAATATGTTTTTATACCGCTGTTGGTTCTTCGGTAGCAAGTTGTTGGGACGTGTTAAATCTCCATCAACAATGTTGGATTTCCCCTCATTGTGCTATGTCACCTAACGACTTTTTGTCCCGTTTCTTAGGGGGCTCACTTTCATGCTCTACAAGCTGCCTTGGCCTTCTCAATGATTTTTGCTGACCTTCTTGGAGTCTCGCCATTGCCTCAATCAAATTCTGAGATCTTTGGGCCACTGTTTTCCTTCAAATACTTTTCTATATGCCTCCTTGTATGGATTTTCTCTCCTGTTGGTGCCGTAAACACAATTTCATTTTGTTTCAGCATTCTAGACTTTGGAAAGAAGAACTGCAAAGGAAATATAATTAATGAATACTTATATGCAATAACATGCAACAAAGCAATAACTGTAACACATACAGGATCTTATTCCAAGTTATTAGCTTTTACAAGTGGTGCACATAATTTGATGATCAATAATTCAACAATGTTAGATCCAATCATTTTACTCACAAACTATTTTGTTACATAAAATTTTAATTCTATTAACTCAAATAATCACCCATATAATTAATACTAAACGTAAAGCAAAATAGGAATTAGTGGACATCCAAAAAATTAAATGATGCAGATATATTCATATAGTATGAATGAGATTAACTTATATTATTGATAGATACCTTTGGTACTTCGTCGGTTTGATTGTGAGATTTATGCCAATTTGATTTGATGAATATTTTCATCCTCATCCACACATTTACCTTCATCCATTTTCGCAACAATCAAACTAGATCGGCTAATCTAAATAGTTTGAGAAGAAAATAAACATGTAGTAGATCTGGTTAAACTATTAGATCCAGGATTCTATCAATGATTGTTGTTGTCGTCAATTAGATGTAAATCGGAGACAAGTTGACAACTAGATTAATATTTTATGGACTTGGCAGAGGAATCAAATGATTAACCACATGTGGACTTAAAAGTCAGTGAAATATTGAAAAGATGATTAATAGATAGAGTATTTCGGAGAACTCGTGTAAACAAATGGTATGAAGAATTACGAAAGAAACGGGAGAACAAAACAAAATATAAATAAGAAGAAACACTACAAAGAAGAAATTAAGAATGAAGATATTGTAGATGCGGCCACCTTTATAACATGAGCAAAGGAGAAGATGTGACATTAGGTTTAGGGATAATGTGTTTGGGCCCATGTAGATTAGATACTATATCAAGGAAATTGCTCTATTGGCCCAATAGACCCTAGATGATTACGCCACCCCCCCCCCCCCCCCTCTTTTTCCCCCAACTACCCTTGTATATAATGATCGAGGCTAACATTCAAATTGGATCGGACCGTATCTTCTAATCGGCCAAATTGAAGTGAAGTTTTTTTGTTTGAATTGGAAGTTACAACGGTAATACTGTTCCCTATAGATCGGAAGTTATAAGTCATTTTTTCCGAATTATAAGTTACAAACTAATTAGATCATAAACTAAGTTCGAATTAAATCATCTATCAAATCCTATATCGGATTTAAAACATTTTTTTCAATCAAAAGCAATATAAAAGAACCATAAACATTTTTTTCCATGCAACGTACATATAGATCAAACACAATTAAAATTACAGAACATACAAGTTAAATGGACAATTCCTAACAACATAATAGAATAAAATGAAATTTCAACAACTTAGTTTGAACGAATGTGCATTAAACACTTGTTGCCTTTGCAAGGGGACCTTTTTTCGTTATAACATGTAGAGTTGTGCACATGTGATTCTAGATTTGGTGTCTTTTTGTACCTTCCGGTGTGGTATATCATGTTGTCTTAATCGATTTGTTGTGGTAGTTCATGTAATATGAATTGATAGGAAGATAAGCTTTTCTCTGTTATACTTGGAATAGGTTCCAAGTTTTGTAGCTTAAGTTGTTGGTAGTTTTGGTGGTTGATGTTTTTGTTGTATGGTGCTACGCTGACTCTTTGTAATCTATTTGATCTACTTTTTGCAAACCTTGTGCTTAATGTAGTTGATAATTTAATACTCTTTACATATTAAGAAAAAATATATTATAAAGAAAAATAATAGAATAGAGAATAATATACAAGAAACATCTTTGTTACTTGTAAATACCAAGTAACCTGAAATAAAATGCCAACAATGTATAAATTAGTAAAATGTTACAATCTTATAATTAGCATGCCTACTAAAGCAAGCTTAGTGCCAAGGATACACCCTTAACACAAAAACCACAACTCACATTCTAAAAAAGCACTAATCATGCAAACATAGATTACATATTTCCTCTGCAGCGTACAACCATTTCAGTTAAATATCGGTCATTGAACTTGGATTGTACCTTGTGCATGAATGGCTGCAAAGGATGGGCAGCTGCAAAGAATCTAGGTGTTCCATCTTAGCATTTATTTTCCTCTTCAATAGTAGAATGAGAAAATCATTACCATAAAACTTTTTGTAGTATGTACAATGGGGTGAACTTAGTATGTTGTAATTGAGACAGCATTATGAAAGAATCAAATCTCTTGTACCAACCTATGGGCGCATGTTTTAGACCGTACAGAGATTTGGTCAACTGCAAACCAAGTTTTCTTTTCCTTGTTCTGTAAATCCTTCCGGTTGGAGCATACAAGTTTCTTCTTCAAGTTTTCCAGGTAGAAAGCACTCTTTACATCTAGCTATTCAAGATGTAAATCTAATGCAACACACATTGCTAACACTACCCGTATAGTAGTAAGTCTAACAACGGGAGAAAATATCTCATTAAAGTCAACACCTTCTTTCTGAGCATATAATTTTACCACGAGTCTTGCACGATACCGTTCCACTTAATCATTATCATCACGTTTGACCTTGTATATCCATTTGTTTCCAATGTATTTTTTACCTTTTGGAAGTTCAACAAGCTCACATGTCTTGTTTCTATGTAAGGCCTCCATTTTTTCATGCATTACTATCATCTATTTAGAAGAAACTGAATTGTTCAACGCCTCTTGAAAATTTGAAGGTTCACCTTCGGTTAGAAGACAATATGCATTGTGGATCTTCATTGAATAGTTTGATTATCAAAATGGTTTTCGCGTCTAACACGTTGATCAACGGACACCACCATTGTGCTCAAGTAGTTCATGTTCATCGTGCTCTAATTCAGCTTCAAAAGAATCATTTTGTTTGGATTTTTCATCCATAAACACTATAACAGTCTCTTTGAAAGTCTTCTCCTTTTTATGCTCACTGTGTAACTCATTTTCTGCAAAGAAAACATCCTTGCTAACAACAACCTTGCGGGTAGTGGGATCCCACGGGAGATACCCCTTAACATTGTGAGCATAACCCAATAAGATACATTTCCTAGACTTTGGGTCCAACTTTGTTCTTTCTTGGAAGTTGTACAACACGTATACAGGATAACCAAACACAAGTAGAGAAGAATAAACCACAAGATTTCTTATCCACATCTCCATCAGTGTCTTCAAATCAATCATCGTTGATGGTGATCGATTTAATACATAATATGCGGTTTTAACTGTTTTTGCCCAAAAAGATTTAGTCGTTCCCATTATTTTTAGTATAGCTCTTGTTGTTTCTAGGAATGGTTTATTCACCCGCTCTGCTACACCATTTTGTTGAGGTGTATGTGCAACTGTAAATTGCCTTACAATGCCCTCATGTTTACAAAATTACAAAAACTCCCCATCTACATATTCCCCTCCATTGTAAGTCCTCAAGAACTTACTTTTCCTCCAATTTTCAAGCTCTACTTGTTCTTTGAATACCTTGAATATTTGAGACACATCTGACTTCTTCTTGACTGGATACACCCACTATCTTCTAAAATAGTCATCAATGAATGAGACGAAATATATTGATCCTTTCATACGGCTTAGTTTGTGAAGAACAAACACTCGTCGAATTAGGCGTGTTTCGATGTCAGACATGTGTCGTGTCCAACACCGACACATTTAATTACACTTAATTATGTGATTTTCTTAAATTATTAGTAGTGTTTGTGTTGTGGCCGGTGTCTGTGTCTGTATTTGTGCTTCATAGATTACAACAAAGAAAAACATAAAAAAACAGATTATTTTGTTGACAAACAAAACAAACAATGTTGATCACGCTTAGTAATCTATGATGCATAGACATAGACACCATACACGATTCTAATATGGACATGTTGAAAGAAGAAAAAAAAAAAGGAGTTAATTGAAATTAATCATATCTATGAACCAAACTTATATTATTCAAATTTCTAATAACATTTTCACTCAATAAATTTAATACAATTAGATTTGAAGGGAAAAAACCCCAAATTAAGAAACCCAGTTTCATGGAATGAGGAAATGAATCAAAGCATCAAATGTACAAAACTACAAGCATACAAAAGGAAACACAGTTCTAAGAGCTTTTTTATAAGTATAATAACGTGAATCGTGTTATCCTAGTGTTTCTATCTAAAATCCCTAAATTAATTTCAAATAGGTTAATTTACAAGTTTCTAATAAGCAGTTTATAAGAATCAACGCAAATAAACATCTTATAGAATGAGTTCGGCGAACAAAGAGAGGCTTTTCCCCTCTATTGTAACCAAAAAAAAAAAGAAAGAAAGGGTTCGGCGAACAAAGAGAGGCTTACGGAGAAGCGGCGACGTGCTATAATGCATGTGAATTTTGGAGTTTGGCGAAGAACTGCAAGTTGGTCGTTGTCAAGGGAACTATCGACAGCAAAGAGAGCTGCGATTGGAGAGAAAGGGTTGGAGGGAGAGAAAGGGTTGTAGGAGAGAGAAAGGGGTTTGAGATATATTTTATTTTAGATATGTTTTATCTTTGTTAAAAAATGATGTTTTATTATTTTTTAATTATTAATAGACCAAAATTGAAAGACCCGCTCAAATTTTTTTTTATTCCCGCTACAAGTTTTAGGATTTATGGGAAAGATTTTTATCTTTGAACAAGATTCAATTATTATTCATGGATAATGCATGGCCGATAATGTAATAGAGCACGATTTTCGTTGGAAGCCAAAAAGTGTACCAAATATGTAATTTGTATGCCACACTTCCCAAATCCATGGCTTATTCCTGTTGTATGCCACCCTTTTTTGCCATGGACAAGTCAAGTGTAGTGTAAAATCAAAAATGTTGTAGTGTGCATCTGCCTCTTGCAATGTATCTCCAGAAGCATGTATAAATCACTTATGATATTTTATGCTTTCATCACCACAAGATTACCTTTCACCACTTTCAAGATACCACTTTCAGTGTCGAACTTGTACCTGAGGTCATCCAATTTTCCAAAAAAATATAAATTCATCTTCAACCCCATTACATGGCATACCCATTGTATCTTACAAGCAGTAACATCATGCATTTTCAATCTAATAGTATCGACTCCAACAATTTCTAAGGCATGGTCATTTTCCATGTACATTGATCCTTCTGAGATATTCTCATAAGAATAAAGAAGAAAGAAAGAACTTATCGTTGGCTGACGTGTGCAAACGCATTGGGCTTAAGAGCATTTCGCCACCATAGGTCAATCACCTGATGCAGTTGGCCCCAAAGCTAGTGGTCTCTAGGATACAACAGCCACTTCTCACTAACACTGCACATGAACTAGTAAGGACACATGAACCACTCTTGGATGCTCATGTGAACTTAATTTTTTTTTTTAAGGAATGGGAACTTAATTGTTATTTGTTATTAGTAACTAAATGAAATACGTGATGGAAGAATTAATTATACTTGAGTACTCTCGATCATTTCTCTCTTCCCAACCCACTATATATACGCTCTTATACACGTAAATATTAGTTCCTATTTATAAGTAAGAATTAACACATGTACAGTAACGTTATTGGCAAAACTATAATTCCAAATAATAAGGATTGTACCGTTAATAAAAATGTAACGTGTTGTTTACTAAGTCAAAGAGTAACTATTAATTATAATAAAACTAATAATAAATATAATACCACTTTAAAATAAATAATTAATAAATTAAAAATTCCTACACACAAAGCATACTATTATTTTTCTTACCACTCCACTAGTTTGTTGCAGCAGAACAACCACTGCAAATCTTGCAATGGTTCTGATGACACTGTTTGGTAACAGAGTAACAAAATATTATCACACAACTGAAATAACAGACGAGAAAAAGAGGAACTGAACATACATTATTTACATGGAAACTCCTCACCGAATAAGGGGGAAAGCCATGGAGAAAGATTAGAGAACTTTCACTAAGTGGACAAATTACAAGACCTCTTTAAATACAAGGAGAGACAAATTACACTTTCTCTTGAAATATGAGAATACCTGGCACTTGGAGAAACCTTACAGGAGACACTATATTTCCTCTCTATTTTTTCTCTCACTCTCAACAACCTCTAATTCTTGTTGTTGTGTTGCTACTTGATGGGATGATAAAAATGGTGCAAATGAACTTCTATTTATTGGAGAAGTAATCCATAGTTCGTTAGATGCAACAAGCCACTAGTCTTTCATACAAAACACTAAGTGTGCAACATGTCACTTGCATCTCATGCATCTTGCTACTTGTCAAAGCATGAAACTAACCACTTTGCCACTTTGCATTACATGAAAAATGCAACTTGTCTTACATGCACCATGGGCGTGTGTCCTGTTACAAAATTGGGCTTGGACCATCATTTGGGTCATTTTCATTCACAATCTTGGACTTGGATCACAACTTGAGCTCATATCATTCACAAATAATATTATGTGAATCAACAGTATAGAATCAATCTCCTGAATTTGTTGAATCTGCAAATGCAGCATACATGATTGAATCAATGCAGATAATTGAAAAAGTGAAAAGGAGAAGATTGATGCGGTTTGCCATTCTCCTTTTGATGAAATTGAAAACCTGTACCAAAAAAAGAGGGAAATAAAAATAAGAATCTTGTCGTATTTAAAAAAATAGATATTTGATGATCAATACATCAATGATGTTGGATCCAATAATTTTACTCGTATTTTTTAAATAACAATTTAATTTTATAAACTCAAGTTAACATTAAAAAATTTGAAGAAAAATTAACCTTGTAAAAAATAGCGAAAATGAAGCAAATTAGCATTTTAGAGAATATAATCATACATCCTTTGTGTACATATATAATATGAAACGATGCAGATATATATTCATATAGTATGAATGAGATTAACTTATAGTATTGATGGATACCTTTGGTACTTCGTCGATTTGATTGTGAGGTTTATGCCAATTTTATTTGATGAATATTTCCTTCCCCATCTGCACATTTACCTTCATCAATTATTTTACAACAATCAAACTAGATCGGCTAATCTGAACAGTTTGGGAAGAAAATAAACATGTAGTACATCTGATCGAGCTATTAGATTGAGGATTCCAGTAATGGTTGTCGTCGTCGTCAATCAGTTGTAAATCAAATTTAAAGGGGACAAATTGAAAACTAGATTAATTTATGGACTTGAAAAAGGAATTAAAGGAATAACCACAAGTTGACAACTTTAATTTCAGAGAACACGTCAAAAGAAAAAATAAATGGTATGAAGAATAAATTGGAGAGCAAAAACAAAGTATAAACAAGAAGCACTATAAAGAAGAATGACAAGAAATTGAGAACGATATTGTGTATGCGGCCACTTTTATATGTAATGAGTAACAAAAGAGAAAATATGTCATTAGGTTTAGGGATAATGGGTTGGGCCTATGTATGTTAGATACTACATCAAGGAAGTTGCTTTATTGGCCCACTAGACTCAAGTTGCAACCCACCCCCCACCCCCACCCCAAAATACCCTTGTATATAATGATTGAGACTTACGTTCTGATTGGATCAGAGTGTATCTTCCAATCGACAATATTAAACAAAATTGTGTGAATCAAAAGTTAAAAGGTCCACAGATTGGAAGTTAGAAACATGTCATTATTTTTTCTCAATTGGAAGTTATAAACCAATTGGATCGGAAACTAATTTCCAATCAAATCCTCCATAGGATTTCAAACATTTTTGTTGGAACAAAATGTGTTTAACATTACCCTTAAGAGTTTTGATGATAACAAGGTATTAAAAAATTGTCAATTGGATATGCTAATATTTGTTCAAGTGTACAGGACCATAGACAAAAAATTTGAGATCATTAATAAATTATGGAAAAACAAAAGAGAGCAAAGAAATAAACGAAAAGGAAGCTTAAAAGCATCTGAAGAAAACTGCTCCTAAAGTCAAAGTGCTCCTGAAGACAAAGCGCTTCTGAAGTGATGATGTGTCATCAGAAGCGAGTTCATCAGAAGCTGAGAATCACCAGAAGCTACAGTTCATCAGGAGATTCAAACTTAAAGCTTCAAAAGTTGTTCAATGGATTCAATATCGTCTAAGTATTGCAAAAGAGTGGAAAAGAAGAGCAACGACTAATTCAAAAGGATTCAAAGGCATTGGATGCTTGTTCTTTTGTAGAGCGTTGATAAAGTACAATTGTACGAAGTGTACAACCACTACCTCCACTACACAGAGTTTGTCTCTGCTACAAGACAAGGATAATAGCTCTGCCTGCAACAATGTTCCTTCATACATGGAATGCATTTGAAATTGATCATTCATAGGAAAACAACCATATCAGGCAATGAATCGTTGGTGATTGATAAAAGCTTCAAACGACTCTTTTTGGATGTGCTGACAATTCACAACGTTCATCTCAAACCTCTATATAAAGGAGTGAAGACTTGAAGAACAAATAGATTCAACAACAATTTGAAAGCGCCAAAACTCTGTCAAAATTGTTCAGCATCCAAAAGTTCACTTAGAATTTCTTTTCAAAGCTCATATCTTAGAAATTCTAGAGTCTCAAAGAGTCTGTATCTGATTTGTATTATGAGCACCTCTGATTGTATATCAAGTGTTCAGTGTAAAACATTTTTCTGTGTAATTCTGTTTGATTAGAAGTCTCTTGCTTTTTTGCTTGAGCATAGAAGTCTCTTGATTGT
This sequence comes from Medicago lupulina, assembly GCA_958299785.1. NCBI lineage: Eukaryota > Viridiplantae > Streptophyta > Magnoliopsida > Fabales > Fabaceae > Medicago > Medicago lupulina. Next base: position 45,480,149 of record OY283146.1, on the reverse strand, counting down.
GTTATTGAGCATAGGAAGTCTCTTGCAGTTGTGCTTGAGCATTAGATGTCTCTTGCTAAGTTTAGCAGTGAGCATTTGTAATCAGATATTACATTTTAGTGAACTCTCCATGGAAGTGCAAGTGGACAGGACTACTTCTGGTTTGTGGAAGGAACCTGTATAATTGTTTTGTGTCTTTGTTCCTTCTCTCTCTATCTGTTTTAATCCGCTGCAACCTAGTTCTGAACATCACTTCAAAAGCTGTTCTTAAACTGCTTCTGGTCAGTGTCCTTCAGCTTAGGAGAAAACGAAGAAAATCTTAACACAATTTAACCCCCCCCCCCCCCCCTTCTTGTGTTTTTTCTCACCTTCAATTGGTATCTAGAGCCTTGGTTCTGTTGATAACACATAACAGTGTAACAGTCCAAGATTTGAGAAAAACATGTCTGCTAAATCATCTGTTTCTGATTCTGGTGGTAATCATAATGTTGTACCTTATGATTACAGTGATAAGAAAGCTGACTCAGGAATAGTTCCAAAGTTCAATGGAGATCCTGAAGAGTTCTCATGGAGGAAAACAAACTTCTACAGTTATATCATGGGCTTAGATGAAGAGTTATGGGATATTCTAGAAGATGGAGTTGGTGACTTGGATCTTTATGAAGAAGGAGCTTCTGTAGACAGAAAGAAACATACTCCTGCTCAAAAGAAGATGTACAAGAAGCATCACAAGATCAGAGGCTCACTTGTAACTGTTATACCTCGTGCAGAGTATATGAAGATGAGTGACAAATCTACTGCAAAGGCTATGTTTGCTTCTCTTTGTGCAAACTATGAAGGTAGGAAGAAGTTTTGAGAAGCTAAAGCACTTATGCTTGTTCATCAGTATGATTTGTTCAAGATGAAGGATGATGAAAGTATTGAGGAGATGTACTCGAGATTTCAGACCCTAGTCTGTGGACTACAAATACTGAAGAAAAGCTATGTTGCTTCTGATCATGTGCGCAAGATACTAAGAAGTCTGCCTACTAGATGGAGACCAAAGGTTACTACTATTAAGGAAGCTAAAGATTTAAACACTTTAAGTGATGAAGATCTTGTTAGCTCTCTCAAAGTTCATGAGTTAAGTCTTAATGAACATGAGTCTGCTAAGAAAAGTAAATCTATAGCTTTACCATCTAAAGGGAAGTCATCAAAAGCTCTTAAAGTCATAGAATCTGAAGAAGAAGAAGAATCACCTGATGGAGATTCTGATGAAGATCCTGTTGAGATGATGGCTATGCTCTCCAACAGACTGCAATATCTAGCCAAGAAGAACAAGAAGTTCTTGAGCTGAAGGAACAGTTACAAAGGCTCCAAGAAAGAAAATCAGAAGGGTTGCTTCAACTGCAAGAAGCCTGGACATTTCATTGTTGATTGCCCTGATCTTCAGAAGGAGAAATCAAAGGACAAGTCAAAGAAGTCAACTTTCAAATCAAACAAGATCAAGAAGCAGATCAAGCAGAGTTTGATGGCTACCTGGGAATATTTAGACAGTGAATCTGAATCTGATAAAGATGATGTTGATGAAGGTGCAAAGATAGCTGTTGGGTTAGTAGCTACAACAACTTCAGAAGCTAAAACAGAATCAGACGCAGAAAAAGAAAATGAGATATGTCTAAGAGCAAAGCAAAAGCAAAAATCATGGTATCTGGACAGCGGTTGCTCAAGGCACATGACTGGTGTAACGCCCGTTTTGAACTATTTTATTTATTTAATTATTTGATTGAGTTTAGAGTCTTTTTAAATAATTTATTTGATTTATGATGATGTGTGTTATTTTTGTGTTATATGTTGGTGTTTTAGTAGCATATTATATTATAATATATATGTTATTTGGTGTAGAGATATTATGTTATTTGGTGTAAAAATATATTCGTTATGTGGTGTAGAAATACTATGTTATTTGTTATAAAAATATATGTGTTATTTGGTGTAGAAATATATATGTTATTTTGTGTAAAAATATATTGTGTTATTTGTTATAGAAATATGTTTGTTATGTAAAGATATATTTGTTATAGAATTATGTTTGTTATGTAGAGATATATTTGTTATAGAAATATATTCGTTATTTGGTTTGAAAATATATTTGTTATTTGTGTAGAAATATATATATATATATATATATTATCTAGTGTAGAAATATATTTGTTTTAGAAATAATAAGATATGATGATATAATATAATATAAATTTTGATGATGTGTGCTTTTATGTATTTTTAGTATTATCTTATTTGATTTATAATATAATATATTTAATTAAATATGGGTTGTTACATAATTTTAGAGAATTTGAGGGAAGGAGTAGAAATAAGATAAGATGAGTAAGAGAATATAAATAAGAGAATTAGGGTTAGAATTATTTAGTACGTGATATAACTTTTGGAGAAACCTAGAGAAAAAGAGAGGAGGCGCGAAGGAGAGAAGAAAAACCTAAGAAGAACGCAACTTGATTCAGGAGACCAAATTAAGGTAAGGGTGAGCCTAGCTTTCATTATATTAAACTGTAATTCAATTCAATTATGATTAACAAGAGATGGATGAGTTTTTGAGAGAATTAAGAACTAGGTTAAGCTGAATGAATTAAAAGATGAAGTTGAAAGGTGAAAATTAAGGAAAACTAGTTTAGGTTTCGAATTGAGTTTCTAGTCTTAAAAAGAGTGGATAATCTAGTAGGTTAATGAATAATTAATGTTCTAATGATAGGATAATCATAGGGTGATGTTTAAGGTCATGTTTTGAGGGTATTGGATCGAAAACGGAGTCGAAAAGGTTTCCCCAAGGCGAAATCGCAACTGAACTGCGATTTTGCTGTCGCTGTGCAAAACACGTTACTTGTTGTCTCAGTTTGACAAGTTTAAGTTCCGAACTGCGTTTAGGTGTCTTCATGAAAGTTGTAGATATAGATGTTATCTTTCACTAGCCTTTGGAGTGACTCAATTTAAGCTTTTAGAACTCTAGATATGATTAAAATACTACAAAGGGGTCAACAGGCTCGTTCTCTTTTCGATTTTCTGTAACCGAAAAACTAAAATAAAAACTGAGACTTTTATGTTCATAATTAGCTTTTTATGTCTTCATGAAAGTTGTAGATAATTGAGTTAGCTTTTTAATGACTTCAGAGTGACTCAAAAATGTTTTGTGAATCTTGAGTTATGATAAAAACACTCCAAGTAGGTCTTGGAAAAAACAGCATTCTCTGTTTCGCGTTCTTGTGTCTTTTTCATACATTTCTGTTCCGAACTGGGTCTTGGTATAAACATGAAAGTTGTAGATAATTGAGTTAGCTTTCTAATGGCTCTAGAGTGACTAGAAAATTATTTGTAGATTTTGAGTTATGATGAAAATAGTCCAAGTAGGTCTTGAGAAAACTTTAAGAAAACTTAGCATAACTAATCCCAAGTTAGTCCAAAGACTTAGGGTTGGTTTCCAAACTTCAAATTAGGTATTAGGGATTTATTTGAGGTGTTTTATGAGTATTTGATTTATGTCTTATTTAATCAGACTTGATTACTTTTGAAGAATGTTATTGCTTATGAATTATGAATGATGAGTGCATAATGTGCTATACTTATAAAGTTAATGTGATGATTTGATGTTGTTGATAATGATTATGAATCATATGTGCATTATGTGAACCATATTGTAATATATGTGATGCCTAAATGATGAATTTTTGATGTTGTTATATGATTGATGATTTGCTGCCATGTTGCTGTTATTATTTAATTAAAGCTGCATGAGTCGGTCTATGATGTGAGATGTTGTCCAATTTGTTGGAGTCATGTGAGAAGTTGTGCTAACTTGTTTAAGATGTAAAGAGTCGAGTCCATGCATTTGCATAATTTGAGACGGTGGAGCTTTTGCACAAAGCGACGGTGGAGCATTTGCTCAAAGCGACGGTGAAGCATATTAATGCTTATATATGGTACCACATGTGTAACACCCCGTTTTCCCAGCATAAAAATTTCTCAAAATAATAATCAGAGTTTCACAACTTAAACGGAATGCTACATTTCTTAAAAATCACAATGGAATAAATAATAATTTATCCTTCAAAATATTTCAATCAAATCTTAAATCACTTCGCAGCGGAATTTATTTCAAAAATCTTAAAAACAACTTTGGCACGAAGGCCTCTACGTAAAATCTCATCAAATTCTTTAATATCATGTTCATAAAATCTCATAGTTTAATACGTAAAGAATAGAAAACATAAGCAAAGTTCCCCATCCCGTTACGTATCAGAGCACCTAGACACGTGAGGAGTCCACTCACATCAACAGCTAGTCCTGGAAATCTGCACTTGCCCACAAGGCGGCAATTCCAACAGAAGGGGTGAGATTTCACAAACATTAAACTTAAGCATATAATTCATCAATTTACAACTAACAACTTAAAACATCAATTAATCACATAATCTTCAACAAGTACAATCATAAAGCAACTCATCATAGTTCATCATATTCATCAACAGATATAATCTCAAACAACTCATCATAATCATGTATAGAAACATCATCAAAATTCATCATATAGAAAACATCATCGCATCATCAAGTTCATCATGTTAAACAATGAATGCATTCATAATTATTTCATCAAGACTCTTCTTCAACAACTCAACATCTTAGACAACTTAGACAACTCGACACGACTATGCAACTTCTTAACATCTTGACATCTTAACAACTTATATGCATGTGGTACCATCCAGGGCATAAGCCCCCATCGCTAAAGGTCAAATAGGACCTGTCAGGCATCAAGCCCCCATCGCTAAGGTCGTAAAAGGACCTGTCAGGCATCAAGCCCCCATCGCTGAGGTCGTAAAAGGACCTGTCAGGCATCAAGCCCCCATCGCTGACTATGCTATGCAATAACACGACTCAATGCAACGACACGACTCAATGCAACGACACGACTCAAATACAACGACACCATCTCAATACCACAACAACAACTTCATAATTCAATATTAAATCAACCATAAAAGATTCATTAATCATAAACAACTTCATCATATAACTCATGCACAATCAATTAAAGAAAGAATTGCATATCAAATTACAAGTACTGAAATGATAATTCAATTACCAGCAAATCACATATTCATATCAAAACTCAAATCATAATCAAAACAATTCAAAACAGCACAAGTAAACAACTTAGAAAATCTGGAACAGCCTAATCTCATGGTTCTAACCTTAAAACTAATTCTGATTATCATCTTATGAATTATCTAAGGTATGTGCATCAATTTTGCATCACTTAAACCGTTAAACATCATTAAACCATTAAATTCTCTCATAACCCTAATTCTCAAAAACTCTCAAAACTAATCCCTAACATGTTAGATGTAATTTCAGAGATCATACACTTAATTTTAATGAGAGTTAGTCTCACCCTTACCTTAATTCAGATGAACAAAGCTTACGAAAGAGAACAAAAGTGATGAAAACATCCAAATATACTGCTTCAGTGCGCGACAGTTTTCTCTTAACTCCGACCTTGTTTCGACGATCCGAACGGTGAAAAGGTAGACCCAGGTGTTGTGAACCTTGTGTCCAAAATTCGTCACGATCCAACGGTTAACGAGTGAGAAATCGCTGTTTTACTGAGGCAGATTTCAGAAAAACGGGAATTGCTTTCTCTCTTCTCTTTGGTGGCTACTTTTCTCACAAAAACTGTTTTTACCTTAAAACTATTCTAACCTAGCTTCTCCTATTTATATATCTCTTCTCCTCTATCTTATTTACTCTTATCACCAAAAACTACTCTCTTCCCTAATAACTTAATAATAATAATAATAATACACCAAATAACAAATATATTTCTATACTAGATAACATATATATATCCACACAAAATAACATATATATTTCTACATAAAATAACAAATATATTTTCAAACCAAATAACAAATATATTTCTATAACAAATATATCTTTACATAACAAACATATTTCTATAACAAATATATCTCTACATAACAAACCTATTTCTATAACAAATATATTTTTACACCAAATAACACATATTAGCATATTTCATCAAAATATATATTATAAATCAAATTATAATACACTAAAAATACAATAAATTAATAAAATATTAAATATTAAAAGTAGGGCGTTACAACATGCATATAAGATGTCTAAGATGTTTAAGATGTTAGAGTTGCATAGTCGAGTTGCATTGTCGAGTCGAGTTGTTTAAGATGTTTTGTGATGATGTTCTTTGATGATGATTAAGATGTTTTGTGATGATGATTCTTTGATGATGTTTAAGATGTTTAGTGATGATATTCTTGATGTTGCTTAAGATGTTATGAGATAAATATTTGAGACGTGCTTATATGTTAATTGTTGTTAAACTTAATTGTTGGATTATCTGTTTATTATATTGTTTGTGAATCTCACCCCTTCTGTTGGAATTGCCGCCTTGTGGGCAAGTGCAGATTTCCAGGACTAGCTGTTGATGTGAGTGGACTCCTCACGTGTCTAGGTGCTCTGATACGTAACGGGATGGGGAACTTTGCTTATGTTTTCTATTCTTTACGTATTTAACTATGAGATTTTATGAACATGATATTAAAGAATTTGATGAGATTTTACGTAGAGGCCTTCGTGCCAAAGTTGTTTTTAAGATTTTTGTAATAAATTCCGCTGCGAAGTGATTTAAGATTTGATTGAAATATTTTGAAGGATAAATTATTATTTATTCCATTGTGATTTTTAAGAAATGTAACATTCCGTTTAAGTTGTGAAACTCTGATTATTATTTTGAGAAATTTTTATGCTGGGAAAACGGGGTGTTACAATTGGTATCAGAGCAGGTTGGTCCGTCCGGCCAAGTAGTTGAGTCGCGTAGTGTCGTGTGACAGTTGAATATTGTCGTTGTGTTTTTTTTCTTTTTTTCTAATTAATGGTTATGTTTTATTATGTGATCACGTTTGGCTGACTAACTTTAATGTGATTTTTGTGTAATGTTTGAAGTTACTACTTTGTTATATATAATTTAAGATATTTAAGCAATAATTGAATTCATTTTCTTTTGTGCTTTGAATTTCGAGGACGAAATTCTCTTAAGGGGGGTAGAGTTGTAACGCCCGTTTTGAACTATTTTATTTATTTAATTATTTGATTGAGTTTAGAGTCTTTTTAAATAATTTATTTGATTTATGATGATGTGTGTTATTTTTGTGTTATATGTTGGTGTTTTAGTAGCATATTATATTATAATATATATGTTATTTGGTGTAGAGATATTATGTTATTTGGTGTAAAAATATATTCGTTATGTGGTGTAGAAATACTATGTTATTTGTTATAAAAATATATGTGTTATTTGGTGTAGAAATATATATGTTATTTTGTGTAAAAATATATTGTGTTATTTGTTATAGAAATATGTTTGTTATGTAGAGATATATTTGTTATAGAATTATGTTTGTTATGTAGAGATATATTTGTTATAGAAATATATTCGTTATTTGGTTTGAAAATATATTTGTTATTTGTGTAGAAATATATATATATATATTATCTAGTGTAGAAATATATTTGTTTTAGAAATAATAAGATATGATGATATAATATAATATAAATTTTGATGATGTGTGCTTTTATGTATTTTTAGTATTATCTTATTTGATTTATAATATAATATATTTAATTAAATATGGGTTGTTACATAATTTTAGAGAATTTGAGGGAAGGAGTAGAAATAAGATAAGATGAGTAAGAGAATATAAATAAGAGAATTAGGGTTAGAATTATTTAGTACGTGATATAACTTTTGGAGAAACCTAGAGAAAAAGAGAGGAGGCGCGAAGGAGAGAAGAAAAACCTAAGAAGAACGCAACTTGATTCAGGAGACCAAATTAAGGTAAGGGTGAGCCTAGCTTTCATTATATTAAACTGTAATTCAATTCAATTATGATTAACAAGAGATGGATGAGTTTTTGAGAGAATTAAGAACTAGGTTAAGCTGAATGAATTAAAAGATGAAGTTGAAAGGTGAGAATTAAGGAAAACTAGTTTAGGTTTCGAATTGAGTTTCTAGTCTTAAAAAGAGTGGATAATCTAGTAGGTTAATGAATAATTAATGTTCTAATGATAGGATAATCATAGGGTGATGTTTAAGGTCATGTTTTGAGGGTATTGGATCGAAAACGGAGTCGAAAAGGTTTCCCCAAGGCGAAATCGCAACTGAACTGCGATTTTGCTGTCGCTGTGCAATACACGTTACTTGTTGTCTCAGTTTGACAAGTTTAAGTTCCGAACTGCGTTTAGGTGTCTTCATGAAAGTTGTAGATATAGATGTTAGCTTTCACTAGCCTTTGGAGTGACTCAATTTAAGCTTTTAGAACTCTAGATATGATTAAAATACTACAAAGGGGTCAACAGGCTCGTTCTCTTTTTGATTTTCTGTAACCGAAAAACTAAAATAAAAACTGAGACTTTTATGTTCATAATTAGCTTTTTATGTCTTCATGAAAGTTGTAGATAATTGAGTTAGCTTTTTAATGGCTTCAGAGTGACTCAAAAATGTTTTGTGAATCTTGAGTTATGATAAAAACACTCCAAGTAGGTCTTGGAAAAAACAGCATTCTCTGTTTCGCGTTCTTGTGTCTTTTTCATACATTTCTGTTCTGAACTGGGTCTTGGTGTAAACATGAAAGTTGTAGATAATTGAGTTAGATTTCTAATGGCTCTAGAGTGACTAGAAAATTATTTGTAGATTTTGAGTTATGATGAAAATAGTCCAAGTAGGTCTTGAGAAAACTTTAAGAAAACTTAGCATAACTAATCCCAAGTTAGTCCAAAGACTTAGGGTTGGTTTCCAAACTTCAAATTAGGTATTAGGGATTTATTTGAGGTGTTTTATGAGTATTTGATTTATGTCTTATTTAATCAGACTTGATTACTTTTGAAGAATGTTATTGCTTATGAATTATGAATGATGAGTGCATAATCTGCTATACTTATAAAGTTAATGTGATGATTTGATGTTGTTGATAATGATTATGAATCATATGTGCATTATGTGAACCATATTGTAATATATGTGATGCCTAAATGATGAATTTTTGATGTTGTTATATGATTGATGATTTGCTGCCATGTTGTTGTTATTATTTAATTAAAGCTGCATGAGTCGGTCTATGATGTGAGATGTTGTCCAATTTGTTGGAGTCATGTGAGAAGTTGTGCTAACTTGTTTAAGATGTAAAGAGTCGAGTCCATGCATTTGCATAATTTGAGACGGTGGAGCTTTTGCTCAAAGCGACGGTGGAGCATTTGCTCAAAGCGACGGTGAAGCATTTAATGCTTATATATGGTACCACATGCATATAAGATGTCTAAGATGTTTAAGATGTTAGAGTTGCATAGTCGAGTTGCATAGTCGAGTTGCATTGTCGAGTCGAGTTGTTTAAGATGTTTTGTGATGATGTTCTTTGATGATGATTAAGATGTTTTGTGATGATGATTCTTTGATGATGTTTAAGATGTTTAGTGATGATATTCTTGATGTTGCTTAAGATGTTATGAGATAAATATTTGAGACGTGCTTATATGTTAATTGTTGTTAAACTTAATTGTTGGATTATCTGTTTATTATATTGTTTGTGAATCTCACCCCTTCTGTTGGAATTGCCGCCTTGTGGGCAAGTGCTGATACGTAACGGGATGGGGAACTTTGCTTATGTTTTCTATTCTTTACGTATTTAACTATGAGATTTTATGAACATGATATTAAAGAATTTGATGAGATTTTACGTAGAGGCCTTCGTGCCAAAGTTGTTTTTAAGATTTTTGAAATAAATTCCGCTGCGAAGTGATTTAAGATTTGATTGAAATATTTTGAAGGATAAATTATTATTTATTCCATTGTGATTTTTAAGAAATGTAGCATTCCGTTTAAGTTGTGAAACTCTGATTATTATTTTGAGAAATTTTTATGCTGGGAAAACGGGGTGTTACAACTGGAGAGAAGTCAATGTTCCTCACCCTCACAATGAAAGAAGGAGGAAATGTGAAGTTTGGAGGCAACCTGTCTGGGAAGATCATTGGTACAGGAACTCTTGGTAATTCCTATATCTCTATTAATAATGTGTGGTTGGTAGATGGTCTTGAACATTACCTTTTGACTATCAGTCAGTTTTGTGACAATGGTTATGATGTGATGTTTGAAAAGACCAACTCCACAGTAATCAACAAAGATAACAAGTTCATAGTGTTCAAAGGAAAGATAGTAGAGAATGTCTATGTCATACCCCAAATTTTGACCAAGATTCCTCCTTTAAACTGCATTTTTATAGTTTATTTAAAATTTATTTTATTCGTCGTTTTTTCTTTTATTCACTTTTCTTTCGCATGTTTAAGAGTATTTTAGTAGTCGTAGTGTTATTGTTCATTTGTATTTATTTCTTTAACGCTCGTCGTGTTAGTGTTTTATTTCTTAAAATTTTATTCGCATTTTTAAATCTTGTTCTTCGCATTTGCTTTTTATCGGCAGAGAGATATTTTAAAATACCTCATTTTGGTTCCGAAGGGACAATTTATTTTTTATTTTTGTTTTACTTTTATTGTATTTTTATTTTAAGTCTCCTTTTTATTTTATTTTTAATTTTCGTTTTTTATATTATTAGTAGTTTTGGTGTGTGTTTAATCATTTTTAGAAGTCTTTTTGGTCTTTTTGTAGTCCAAGTCCAGCCCAAGTGATTTTTGTCCACAATTTTTCACCTCAGCCCTACTTTTTGCAGTATAAATAGACCGCTAATCATTGACAGCAGGAAAAAAAGAACTGTTCACAATCACTATTCACCCAATCCTGTAAGAACAAGTAGCCACTGGTCCTTTTCGATTTTTACCGCGATAACACCACAAATACAACCGATCCAGTCTCACAACAATACAAACAAAACCGATTCCAATCCGTTCAAGTCCAGAAAGTAAAGAAAACAAACGAAACCGAAACGGAGAAGAGCAAGAAGATTTAGATCCGCGAAGGAAAAGGTGACGATCGTGTCCGTTTCTTTCTCTCTTGTTGTTCGTTTTTTCCTCAGAAATTATGAAAATAAAAACGTAGATCTACGCCTCGTTTCTTTTCCTTTCGAAAAAATACCACCGGATTTGAAACAAGCACAAAAAAGGATATGTAAAAAGTAAAAAAAAATCGAAAAAAAGTTGAAAAAGTTAACTCCGGCGGCGGCGCCGCCGCCCTGAGGTGGCCGGTCGCCGCGCCGGAGTAGTGCTTGCGAAACGGGGAAGACGACCGGAAGAAGAGAGAGGCGCAGAGCTTCTCTCTAACTAAGTTTAGCGAGAGAAGCATTTTGTTTTTATGTTGTTTTTTATTGCAATGCTAGCATTTATACTACTCTTTTTTGTGATTCTGCGTGTAGAGGTCCATGGTACCTTCATACACCTCCAGATCTAGGCCGTCAGACCATGGATCTAACGGCTAGTGATGATGCTGTTTAAGAATCCCGTGCTCCTTTGGATTTTATTTCATCATGTACCTCCTGCATGAACCGTTAGATATAGGATCTGACGACTGCTGTTTGCTTTTCCTTTTACTTGCTGATCTTCAAAACCGTCTGATGATGATCGTGTGGCCATGATGAATAATGTTGTGATCAGATCTGAACCTTCTGATCAATCAGACGGTTCAGATCTATCCAGTTTGAGCCTTTGTTTTTTTACTATCTTTTCACTATTTACACCACTTTTTTTACTATTTACACATATTTATCACTCAAACTTTTTTCTCTAAAAATTCACAAAAACATTTTTGACTTCATGATACTTGTTTATTTATTTCCCTTTTATTATTTATTTATTTATTTTTGCTTTGCCTTGTTTGCTTTATTTTTCTCTATCATCTTATGTTTTTTATATTTTTATTTATTTTTTGTCATTTCATATTTGTTATCATTTTTATGGTGTATTTAAGATTTGATGTAATTTAATTTTCCATGTTTTTATTTCTTGTCATTTATTTTATGCAAGACCTTAGAATGTATTTAGGAAATTATGTAAATATCTAAATAATGAGAATATGCACCGACACCACACTTTATTTACCGCATTATACCGTAACCCCGACCAAAGGCAAAAAATGAATTAGTGACAAACTAGGACTAAAAACTTGACATATAATTGCTCTAAAATTAAACCACTAGTAACTTTAAGTTTGAGACTTTACTTTTGGATCCAATATCCCCGCTTTTTATTTTTTACGCTTTCTGTTACGTTTTACGCTTAGTTTTTTTTTTTTTTACCGTTAGTTAGAAAAATCATTTCCTAAAAAAAATCAAATAATCAAAAATACCAAAAATATTTTCTTAAGAAACCTTGGATTTTAACCCAAGAGATTTGTCCTTTATATTCTTAAATTAAATTTTCAATCAACTTTAATCTATATTTAAACTTATCTTTTGCAAATAAAATCAATCAACTTCATATTTTTACCCTTCTAAGCCTTTCGGCCTCTTATCCTCTCAAAATTTTCCTCAAAACTTTAAAATCAAACTAACTCACCAAATAAATTTTCAAGGTAAACTACATGATTTTGATCCCACTCTTGGGTATGTAGACAAAAGACTTTGTCTTTCCAAATCAATAAAAACAACAAAAAACATACTTCTTCTCCCTCCATTCTTTCACTTAGACTTTAGGGAATATTTTTCAAACAAGTAAGCAAGTAATTAGCACAAGATAATTTAGGTAAGAGGCTCCTTCGGAATACCGAAGTCGTTTAGGGTGCTTAACACCTTCTCTAATCGAAGCCAACCCTCGGACCTTGATCTCATAAGGATTTTTACTCATTTTTTCCTTCCCACGAATAAAAATTGAGAGTTCAAAGATTGAAGGTTCAAAACCAATTAATGGATTGATACCCGAAAATCACGAGCACAGTCTATAAAATCAATTTCTCTGAACTGGTTGATCAGAAGGTAATTTGTCTTCTGTCAATGAATGATAAGAAGTGGGTATGACACAGAAGGTTGGGATATGCTAACTAGAGGTTAATCTCTAAGCTTAGTAAGTTACAACTTGTCAAAGGCCTACCTAACATTGACTATCATTCAGATGCACTCTGTGGTGCATGCCAGAGAGGAAAAGTTGTGAAATCATCTTTTAAAGCTAAAGACATTGTCTCATCCACTAGACCTCTAGAACTACTTCATATTGATTTATTTGGACCAGTTAACACCACATCTTTATATGGAAGCAAGTATGGACTAGTCGTTATTGATGATTACAGCAGATGGACTTGGGTAAAATTCTTGAGAAAGATAATGCATATGATGTATTCAATAACTTCTGCACTTAAATACAATTTGAAAAAGAAATGAAGATTTTGAAAATCAGAAGTGATCATGGTGGAGAATTTGAAAATGAGCCATTTGAAAATTTTTGTGAAAAACATGGAATTATCCATGAATTCTCTTCTCCTAGAACTCCACAACAAAATGAGGTTGTAGAGAGAAAGAATAGAACTTTACAAGAAATGGCTAGAACCATGATTCATAAAAACAATTTGGCTAAACATTTCTGGGCAGAAGTAGTAAATACAACATGTTATGTTCAAAATAGGATCTATATAAGACCTATCTTGGAGAAAACTGCATATGAACTCTTTAAAGGAAGGAGACCCAATATATCTTACTTTCTTCAATTTGGATGTACCTATTACATTTTAAATAACAAGCTCTACCTAACGAAATTTGATGTCAAGGCCCAAAGAGGAATCTTTTTAGGTTACTCTGAAAGATCAAAGGCATACAAAGTGTATAACTCAGAGACACTTTGTGTTGAAGAATCTATGCACCTTAAATTTGATGACAAAGAGCTTGGAAGTGAAACTCCAGAGCAAGATGAAAGTTGTGCAGATATACAGGTTACTGAAGATACTATAGAACCTGATCAAACTAGTGATTCTGCAGTAAGTCCAGAAGCTGAACGAACCTCAGAAGCTCAAGTTGAAGTAGCTTCTGATGAAGCTCAAGATGGCTCTCATCAAACAAATCAATCCAAAAACACGTTAAGATACAAGTCTTCACATCCTAAGGATCAAATCATTGGAATCAAAGACAGTCCCAGAAGAACAAGATCATACTTCAGACAAGAAGAGTTTATGATAGGATTGTTATCAGTGATTGAACCCACTACAGTTGATGAAGAACTTTCAGATGATGGATGGATATTGGCTATGCAAGAAGAGATTAATCAGTTTCAAAGAAATGATTTGTAGGATCTGGTACCCAAACCCCCTCAGAAGAACATTATTGGAACAAAATGGGTATTCAGAAACAAGCTGAATGAACAAGGTGAAGTAACCAAAAACAAAGCTAGACTTGTTGCACAAGGTTACAGTCAACAAGAAGACATTGATTACACTGAAACATTTGCTCCAGTTTCATGATTGGAAGCAATCAGGTTACTTCTATCCTATGCAGTTAATCATGGCATAATATTATATCAAATGAATGTCAAGAGTGCATTTCTTAATGGTGTCATAGAAGAAAAAGTGTATGTCAAGCAACCTCCTGGTTTTGAGGATCTTAAGCATCCTGACCATGTTTATAAACTTAAGAAATCACTATATGGCTTGAAACAAGCTCCCAGAGCTTGATATGATAGACTAAGTAATTTCTTGATTAAAAATGATTTTAAAAGATGTCAAGTTGACATAACACTCTTTAGAAGAACTTTTGAGAAAGACATTCTTGTTGTGCAGATATATTTTGATAATATAATATTTGGTTCTACTAATGCATCTCTTTGCAAGGAATTCTCTAAGTTAATGCAGGATGAATTTGAAATGAGCATGATGGGAGAATTGAAGTTCTTCCTTGGAATTCAAGTCAATCAATGTAAAGATGGGGCATATGTTCATCAAACAAAGTATACAAAGGAGCTTCTGAAGAAATTCAAGCTAGAAGATTGTAAAGTGATGAACACTCCAATGCATCCAACCTGCACCTTAAGCAAAGAAGATACTGGATCAAAGGTAGATCAGAAGCTGTATAGAGGTATGATTGGTTTTTTGTTATACCTCACTGCATCTAGGCTAGATATTTTATTCAGTGTATGCTTGTGTGCATGATTCCAGTCAGATCATAGGGAATCTCATTTAACAGCTGTTAAGAGAATCTTCAGGTATCTGAAAGGAACAACTAATCTTGGACTCCTTTATAGGAAATCCTTAGATTACAAGTTGATTGGATTTTGTGATGCTGATTATGCTAGTGACAGGATTGAAAGAAAATGAACTAGTGGTAACTGTCAGTTCCTGGGAGAGAATCTAATATCCTGGGATAGCAAAAGACAAGCAACTATTGATATGTCTACAGTAGAAGTAGAATACATTTCAGCTGCAAGTTGTTGTACACAACTACTCTTGATGAAACATCAGTTGGAAGACTATCATATTAATGCTAACAGTATTCCCATCTTTTGTGATAATATTGCTTCACATCCTTGAGAATTAACTTTGCCCCATTGGACATCTCTAAATTAACATCCCCAAGGCCAATACGCTTTAACACACTTTATGAGCCAATTTCACATAACCAAATTCACCTGAAGTATATGAGCAAAAAACATGTCTCATGGAAGTGACATGTACTGAAGTACCACTATCGATCACCCAATTGGATGCACTATCAACAATATCATGCTCTTCAATAAGAAGTAATTCATCATCATATGGCAGATTAGTTGAGCCACCATCTGAATCTTTTTCTTTCTTTTTACTTTTAAATTTGTCCTCATTCTCCTTTTTCAAATCCCAACAAAATCTCTGTTATGTCCCTTTTTACCACAGTTGTAATACTCAATATCTTTCTTGGAATTACTTGTGCTTTTGTCTCTATTACCTGAATACCGATTCATGTTTCTACCCCTTGATTCAGTAACCAATACCCCTGACTCCGAAGATGAGTCCTAAGACTTTCTTCTCATTTTCTCATTCAAAACACTGCTTTTTGACAAGGTCCATTGACAACACACCAACAAAAGCAGAATTAGACAAAGACATTCTAAAAGTTTCCTACGAGTAGGGAAAAGAACCAAGAAGAAACAAACCTTGAATTTCATCATCAAACTTAATACCCATAGCAGATAGTTGATTCATAATTACTTGAAAAGTATTCAAATGATCTGCACACGAAGTCCCTTCTTGGAGCTTCAAACCTATCATTTTCTTTATCAGAAACATCTTGTTATTACTTGTCTTCTTCGCATACAGTTGCTCAAGCTTATCCCATAATGATTTTGCATTGTTCTCCCCACTAATGTGGTTCAAAACATTGTCATCAACCCACTGACGAATGTATCCACACACCTATCTATGTAGTAGAGTCCACTCATCATTAGTCTTTTCTTTAGGCTTCACTGCAGCAAACACAGTTTCATGATATTTCTTAACATAAAGTAGATCCTCCATCTTATGTTTCCAAAGGGCATAATTCAACCCATTCAAAGACAACATATGAATTGTGTTAGCTTCCATTGTTCACCAAAAATTAATTACCACAGCAAGAACCGAAGCTTTGATGCTAGTTGGTGGGATCAGAGTGCGCAAAGCGGAATATGCGGAAGCTTAAATTATCTCCTTTTGTGGAACCTGAACAATCCAATTTACCAGCACAACCAATAACAACAATAAAAGGAGTAAAAACTGTAAATGAGAACACCAGAATTTTAACGTGGAAAACTCCTCTCAATGTGAGAGAATAAAAACCACGGGATCTAGTTCAGCCAAAATCTTCCACTGTCAAAATAATGGTTACAATCATTGTCTTCTTAAATCTCTAGGAACTGACAATCATCAAATAATCATCCAACTATGGTGATTCTAACAACCAGAGAGAAAACACTAAATAGGTATCCCAAACAGGCACAAAGAGAAGACAAAACTACTTTAAAATATTATTTAAGTATCAAACTAGGTAACAAAAATAACATACTCAAATTTCAGCCGAAACAGAGATCGTTTGTCGAACACACTTTTGTCACCGGTACCCAAACAATCTTCCTCTTGTTCTCGTAGCGCTCTATGTTTGTTTTCATTCACAGTACGGCTGCCACACCTTTTGCAATTCACGCACTGTTCACACTAAACTAGGGAAAACAATTCCCTTTATTATATATAATAATAATAACACCTATGTTAAACCCATTCACACACAAACACGTGGCACAAAAGACCAATCACAACACACACAATTTTTTTTATTCTTTTTCTTAATTCAATGTGTGGCCCCCACTTGAGGAGGGATCTACCCAACAACCCGTTCCTCCAATCTCACTTTTTGTGGTTGTTGGATGAACTATCTCAAAAAAGAGAAGTTTATCCCAAACATGGTTTAATTAAGATGACCAATTTAACTGCATAAATATATTTGTTAAGAAATGTGAGTAGCTGAGATGAACCACATGGTATGTTGTATTTACCGAATAGCTTCATTTCATAAAACATACTATTCCACTGATGAACCACGAAGGATGTATGAAAATATTATCAGGAATGCTTATTTTGTCTCATCCTATTGAATAATACGGTTAATTTTGATTTTCCAGAAATAATTTGCTATTCTTAAAAATAAAGTTTATGATTACAATTATTGATTCAAATTTCACTGATGTCCAAATCATCAAAACCTTTTTTTTTTTCTTTTTTATTGCGACATCGTTCTTATTTTATTTTTCTCTTTGATTTTCTAGAAATAATTTGTTATTCTTAAAAATAAAGTTTATGATTACAATTATTGATTCTAGTTTCATTGATGTACAAATCATCAAAACCTTTTTTTTTCTTTTTTATTGCAACACAGTTCTTGTTTTATTTTTCTCTTTTTTTTAGAAATTTTTATTTTCATAAAAAAAGAATGGCAACCCTCATCAATCATTTTTTTTACGTTTGCGTAAGAAGATTCTACAAGTTTCGAAATTACTTTATTATGAAGCATGTTGCATCCCAAAACTGAAGTATTGTCACACGAAACCCTTAAGAGACTAGGCCATTTATGAGGGAGGTCCTGTTTTTTCATACCAAACCAAAATTTACTGCAGAAGAGCTTTTCCTATGTCTGTACATACCAAAACAATCATAAAAGGTAGCAAAATTGAAACAGTGACACATACAGGGAAGAGATGTATCAAAATTTCCTTTATGTGATGCAACATTGGAAAAAGGGTAATAGACATAAACATGAACCGCCAACAATGATGGAACATGTAAAATTTTAACTAGAATTATATGAAAAATTCGTGAAAGCGATTAAGGAACTCGATGTTTATAGTTTGCATACTATAAGCATCAAATATAGAATGCATGCCATATGCATCGAGTTCCTAATAGCCTTGACAAATTTTTCATGCAAATCTAGTGAACATTTTACGTGTTCCTTCTTTGATGGTGGTTCTTGTTTATCTTCATTGCCATTTTCCGATGTTGCATCACTTAATATTAATTTCAATACGTATTTTCCCTGTATTTGTATGTTCTAGTTTTCATACTCTTCATGATTGTTTTGGTATTCTACAAACATGGGAAAAGGCCCTTCTGTGGCACAACTTTGGATTGGTAAGAAAAAATAGGACTTTCCAAGTAAATGGCTTAGTCTGTTAAGGATTTCATGTGACAAGGCTTCAATCTTGGGACACAACTTGCTCCATAAAAGCAATCGTCAAATGTACAATCTTCTACTACATAATACATATGATTAACTCAATTAACAAAATTGCAAAGGTAAAAAAGGAGGATTGATGCATGATTCTTTTTTATGAAATTCAAAACTTGTACAAAAAAAATAAAGAAATAAAATAATAATCATGTCCTAATGAAAAAGAAAACAAATGATGATTAGTACATCAATGAAATTAGAACCAATGATTTTACTCATAAACGTTTTATTTTTTAAAGAATAAAGTTTAAACTCTATTAACTCAAAATTAACCTTTTAAATGAATAGGTTGAAGCAAAATAAGTATTCAAGAGAATATATCCATACACCCGTTGGTAGACCCGTTGGAGAACATATATATTGGTGAGAAAAAAATAGAACCTCCCATGTAAATGACCTTATCTTTTAAGAGTTTTATGTGACAAGGCTTTTCAATCATGGGAAACAACAACTTGTTCCATATGAATGCAACCTACGAATTGGTCGATTTGATTATGAGATTTAGGACAATTTTATTAGATGAACATTTTCACCCCTATCTGCACATTCACCTTCTCGATTATTGCAACAATTAAACTAGATCGGCTTATACGAATAATTTGAGAAAAAACTATAAAGCATGATTGAATCAATTAACATAATTGTAAAGGTAACAATTAAACTAGATCGGCTTATATGAATAATTTGAGAAATAACTATAAAACATGATTGAATCAATTAACATAATTGCACAAGTAAATATATTATTAATTGAACAAATACATACATACATACATACATACATACATACATACATATATATATATATATATATATATATATATATATATATATATATATATATGAGGGGGGTTATTTTGACTCCAAGAGTAAGTGTAATAACTTACTCCAGATTTTCACCTTTAATTTCAATTTTGATTAATGGTTTAGATTAATTGATATGGTATGCTTTGATTTCATTTTCTATTGTAGTCAACACTTATTACCACAAAATATCAAAGCAATAAATGTATTTTAATTGTTTGATTTTTTTCTTCTCCCATTGCTTTTTTTGGTCTTAACACAAATTTATTTATTTTTGGCTTAAATAAGTAAAAGGTCCTTGTAAGTTGGCGCATTTTTTGTTTTAGTCCCTATAAGTTTTTTTTTTGTTGTGAGACAAACCCTGTATTTACCAAACGTTTTGGATCTAGTCTCTGCCGTTCAGTTCCGTGAAAAAAACGATGAGTTGGCTAACAGAGCAATACGTGGCACTTCGTGAGTTGGCACTAGTTGATGACTAGGGTTAGTATAGGGACTAAAACCAAAAACACAATTTAACATAGGGACTAATTTAAAAAAACGTAATTTTCAATTTGAATTCAAAAACTTAAAATCCCTTCTTCTTCCTCTCTCTCTCTGGTCTTTATTCCTTCTTCCTCTCACTCACTCTTTGTCCTTCTTCGTTCCTTCTTCATCCTCTATTTGGGCTCAAAACTCATTTCATTCAACAATGTCTTCTCATTCCATTTATCAATCATCATCTAATGAGTTGCCTATTTGTGGTTGCAACAAAACCATGAGGATGTTCATATCCAATTCAATTGAAAATCCTAAAAGGAGATATTGGAAATGCCCAACACATAACGTGAGTTTGCCGTTTTAATACTTGGTTTTTTTTCTTATTTTCACACATTTTAATTTGCTGCATATGTTTGTTTTCATCTCAGGCTGCTAATAGCTATAAGTTGTACATATGGGATAATGAAATTGAAGGACACCCTCCATATGTCCGTCCTGTAGAAGTACAAGCAACTGAAGCATCATCATCTGCCTTGAAGAAGCTTCCTCCATAAGTTTTTGAATTCAAATTGAAAATTACGTTTTTTTAAATTAGTCCCTATGTTAAATTGCGTTTTTGGTTTTAGTCCCTATACTAACCCCAGTCATCAACTTGTGCCAACTCACGAAGTGCCACGTATTGCTCCGTTAGCCAGCACATCATTTTTTTCATGGAATTGAACGGCAGGGACTAGATCCAAAACGTTTGGTAAATACAGGGTTTGTCTCACAACAAAAAAACTTACAGGGACTAAAACCAAAAATGCGCCAACTTACAGGGACCTTTTACTTATTTAAGCCTTTATTTTTTATGCAAGTATTGTAAATGAATTAGATATAAGAAAAGACCAGAGTTACTTCCTCTATTTTTTTTTTCGTGACAGATTAGTACAAAAAGGTGTGTTTACAAAAAATATAAGAAAAGATCAGAAACTAAATAAAATATGTCGTATGAAAAAATAGTAACGGGAGTAGAACAAATATGCAACTCTTTAAATTTTACAATTGTTTTCTTTAAAAAAAATATATATGCAATTCTTTTTAGCGTAAAAAAAAAGTAAAGGGAGTAGAAAAAAAAATCAATGGAAGAAGAAAAAAATTCTTTTAGCGTAAAAATATATGCAAATATTTTCTTATGTAATTTTTTTGAAGGAATAGCAAAAATTTTCTTATGCAATTTCTTTCAAGGAAAGAATTTTTTTCACGTGAAACCAAAAAAAGAAAAGGGAAAAGAAAAAAAATCAAACAATTAAAAGACATTTATTGCTTTGATATTTTGTGATAATAAATGTTGACTACAATAGAAAATGGATTTAAAGCATATCATATCAATTAATCTAAACCATTAATCAAAATTGGAATTAAAGGTCAAGATTTGGAATAAGTTATTACACTTACTCTTGGAGTCAAAATAACTATATATATATATATATATATATATATATATATATAGTAAAAATAAGATGAATGTATATTATTAATTGATACCTGTGAGACTTCGTCGATTTGATTATGAGATTTATCACAAATTTTCTGCTTCATCTTTAAAATCAATTTCATGAACCTCATAGTGTGCACTCTTATTCTTCTTCTTCTTCTTCTTTCCAATTTTGAGTTAACCATCACAAAAGCAACCTTATTAATTGCGAGTTGCTTCAAGGTATTCCTCTTCTTAGTGTGAACATAAATGATTTTATTTATAAGATGATACTTCAATTGTAACACATTTCGTTCAAATAATTCAAAAATTCAACCTTTCAAATGAACACCAATTCCGTTCACACCCAGATTAGCTACATGTCAAACTAAGTACTCTCATAGCAAACCACTACAACTCCAGATGTTCACTTCAATAAGATTCCCACCATTGAGTTGGTGTTTTAGTTTCAAGTGCATATGTAGTAAACTCACTACCAAATTTCCCATCTCTCACTTTGAAAACCTTAAGTTGCTGATAAAATTTGGATCTTTTTCCAACATCATCAAACCATTCTATGCAAACATGCATACATGACATTGACAATCTCATCATCAATTGTGAATTTAGGAGCAAAACATAACATAGGGTTCAAGAAAAGGGAATTATAGGGAAAAAAGGGAAAAGAATTGAATCACATATATGCATAATTTTTAATCAAAAGCATCGAATTGAATAAGCAAAAGAATATAGTGAAAGGTTACCTCATGATGAGCAAAACCGCAAGTGCACGGTTCTAACGATGTAGTAATAAAAGATATCGTTCCGACAGGGAGTTATGAATTCAATTAACTTTCAACAATGATTAGAAAAAAGTAAAGTTATAAAGTTTGGATTTTTAATTAAAAGAAGAATAACAATAATAAAAAGTACCTCGGGATTATTGGTCCATCTTAATAACAAGTCCTTCATAAACAAACCCTAAATCGGTAATTTTATATTGGTCCCACTTTCTAAAGACAAGTTTCTCTTTAGCCTATCACATCTCCTTTCGGTCTCAGTGAGTGTGTTCCTGTAACAATCACGCCTATTCTCATGGTTGATGGTTATTGGAATCCTTGAAGCTCGAAACTTTATATGTCTCAAGGTTTGCTAGACTATTCTCATGCTTTGCAATCCTTGTCTAATTTCACTTGTTCCAATATCAAAGCTCCGCTGTGGCATTATGAATTGATATTTATGATGATGAATTAACAAATACTAACTCCTCCACGTTCGCTTCTTAAGTTTGGTATTTGTTAATTCATTATAAGATCGGTGAAATTAGATTAGAAAGTGAGATATGGCACGGGCGTGCCAAGCTTCTGACTTGGGGGATGCTATATCTTTGTGCTGAATATCGTATTTTCCAGCCCGAATCAGCTCCTAATCTTCTTTCTTTTACTCCAAGACTGAATCTATCAAATATTCGTTCCTGAAATATAATAATATGCAATTGAAGTAAAATAGATCTAAAAGGAAATAATATTTAAATAAAATAAACTTAAATCTAAATAAAACGAAATCAAATATTATATTAAAATAACTAATTAATGACTCATCAAACTCCCCCACACTTGAATCTTTTCTTGTCCTCAGGCAAAAGGCATGAACATAGTAGCATAAATAAGACTAACATATGACAATTCAATTTGAAAACTTATGTCTCCTCAAAGGCTTTCATTTCAAGCGTACACTAATCACAAACTCAAACGTTTCTTGTAATCTTTATTCAACCCAACAATCAAGTTCTAAGTGAGTGTGTGTGTGTGGTCCAACCCTTTTCTTGCGCTTGTATAAGATAGATATTATGAGGAAACAGGTTCTAACCTTAAGACTAAACCAACCGAGAAAAATTCTTTCTTCATTTCATAGCCCGGAGATTTCAACACCTTTTTTTTGTTGCTCGGTGCTTATTCTTTGAACCTCTTTTTGCATCCATGTCCACCGGTCATTATCTTCATTATAATGCCTATCGGCTTCATGTTCATGGTCCACCGCAACATCGTGCAAGTGATCATCTACCTCATCCTCATCATCACTATCATCACCATGATCTTCTTGTACATGTGGGTTAGTACCAACATAAAGCAATTTTTTCCTCTTTTCCTTTTCTCTATAAAGCTATTGACGTAAATTGACTTGGGTTGGTTTGGGTGAGGGTTAGGTTTTGGAAAGATTTTGTGTGGGAAAGGTAGTTTAGTAAGGTTTTTGAGTTTAATGATGGAGATTGGTGAAGAAATTATGGCTTTTGGGTTGGGGTTAAAGGGATTACGAATTTGGTAAATTTGTGGTTTGGGTGGATGAATGTTGGTTTTGATGGTTGGTTTATGTTTGAAATGATGTTTGGAGATGGTTTGGGTTAGGAATTGTTTGATTTGGTGGAGTTTTAAGAGAAATATGGAGGTTTGAAGGTTGATGTTATGGAGGTTTAGAGAGAGAAGTTGAAGGATGACGGAAGTTTTTGTTTGAGAATGAAGGAGGAAGAAGAAAGAAAGAAAAAATGGGTAAAAGAAGGCCTGGGAACATGGCACGGCCGTGCCAACCTTTTGGAAATGGAGGGTTTGGCTAAGACATAGTCAGGCACGGGCCATGCCAATCTTATGGTCATGCTAGGCTCAATTTTTTTTCATTTTTTCGCATCGATTTGGACAAGTACCTACAAAACAAATCAAAGCAAACAGAATAAAAGCAATTAAACCCGTGGGTTGCCTCCCATGCAACATTCTTTTACCGTCACTAGCTTGATGATTAAAAAGTTTCATTTTCTCAATCTGGGTAACGTAGACCACTGTGTGTAGATAATGCTAAAGAACATTCTTTCACACGATGATCAATCACATCAATCATACAACATGAATCAAAAATAGAGGGATCCTTCATCAATTTGGCAATTTCAAACTCTACCTTCTCATCACCTACATGAAAAGCTATCTTACAATACTTAACATTAATAACAGCGCCCGCAGTAGCGAGGAATGGCCTTCCTAGAAGGATTGGAATTTCGGAATCCTCCTTGATGTCTACTACCACAAAATTAGATGGGAAATAAATTTTTCCCACCTTAATGGGGATATCCTCAAGAATTCCGGCCCCAAGGTCATCTTAGTGGGTTTCAAATCACCTATACCGATCCTCTTCAAGAGGGACAAGGGCAACAAGCTAACACTAGACCCTAGATCACACATGGCTTTATCAATGGTTTCCTTCCCAATCACACAAGTGATGGAAAAACTATCGGGATCTTTGAGCTTTGGAGGCAATTTCTTTTGTATGATAGCACTACATCCTCTTCTTAGAGTTATTGTCTCATTATCCCATATTTTCTTTTCTTTGATTAAACATCTTTCAAAAATTTTGCATAAAGAGGCATCTGAGACAAAGCATTAGTAAAAGGAACATTGATTTATAATTTTTTCAGCATGTCTACAAACTTTTTAAACTGCACATCCAGGTTAGGTTTAAAAAACCTTTGTGGAAAAGGAATTTTTGGCTTATAAGGTGTTGGGACAATTGGCTTCTCACTCTCTCCTATGGCTTTCTCACCCTATCACTTTTCACTCTCTATCTCACCCTCAATTATCTTGGATTTCTCAACGGAGTTCTCTAATTTCTTACCATCCCTAAGTTTAATAGCATTTATACAGCCCTTGGGGTTGATTTCAGTTTCACTCGGAAAGACTCCGGGGGTTCGAGAGGAAGTAGCCACTTGTTGGGCTACTTGAGATATTTGAGTTTCAAGCATCTTGTAATGAGTAGCAAAAGAGTCCACTTTAGATGTAAGCTTGACAAGAGAGTCTTTCAAAAATCCAATTTGATATTTAAGTTCCAAGCTAGATTTTTGAGGGACTCTTTGGTTGTTTGCACAATTGGGTGGTGTTGTTTGTTGTTCAAAGGGATTTTGAGAAGTTTTGTTGAATTTTTTTTGATTTGGCCTCACCCCTTGGTTATATTGAGCATATTTAAATTGCTCATTACTTTCAACAACACTACCTAGTTGGCATTCAACGCCAATATGACCCAATATTTCACAGACTTCACAAGGTGGTGAAACAGGAGTAGGTGTGACAACGCTTACACTTAATTTATCAATTTTTTTGAAAAAGTGTGTCCACCTTAGCAGATAGATGATCAAGGGTAAAAACTTCGTACATACCTGCCTCTTTTTTTTTAGAGGGTGGAGGAGCAACAATAGTGACGGCTCTCTCACTTGTCCATTGATAATAGTTTTGGGTCATGTCCTCGATCAAAGCATATTCTCTTGTGTAAGTTTTATTCATCAAAGCTCCACCTGCAGCTGCATCAACATTCATTTTTGTGGTAGACAAAAGACCATTATAAAAAGTATGGATAATAAGCCACTTCTCTAGACCATGATGGGGGCAAAGCCTAAGCATTTCATTGAAACGATGCCATGCATCGTAAAGAAATTCCCCATCTTCTTGAGTGAATCGTAGTATTTGATTCCTTAATTGAACAGTTTTACTATGGGGAAAGAATCGGGCAAGGAATGCTTGCCTCATTTGGTCCCATGAAGTAATAGAACCAACTTTCAATGAATGAAACCAAGCACTAGCTCTTTCCCTTAAGGAAAAAGAAAAGAGGTGCAGCCTTACGGCGTCTTGGTTTGCCTTCAAAGTTCCACTGAGTCCTAAAAAATTTGAAACATGAAGATTCGGATCCTCAGTGGGTGATCTAAAAAATTGATTTTGCTGCCCTAAGTAAGTGCAGGCTTTATTTCAAAATTATTACCTTCAACTGTTGGGTACACAATAATAACATGTGGCTCTTCCGTAGAAGGGGTTGCATAGTCTTTAAGAGTGTGTTCCTCAGCCATATCGGTATTATTTTGTGTTCCCACGAAGTTAACGGTAAAAAGAAGGAAATAGAAAAGATAAAAAGGAAAGAAAGAGAGAAGAAGAAAAAGAAAAAGAATATATATATATATATATATATATATATATATATATATATATATATATTTAACCACTATTAATTTTTTTTAATCAAATTGCAATAACTACCCGGCAGCGGCGCCAAAAACTTAATGAGCAAATCCGCAAGTGCACGGTTCTACCGATGTAGTAATAAAAGATATCGTTCCGATAGAGAGTTATGAATTCAATTAACTTTCAACAATGATTAGAAAAAAGTAAAGTTATAAAGTTTGGATTTTTAATTAAAAGAAGAATAACAATAATAAAAAGTACCTCGGGATTATTGGTCCATCTTAATAACAAGTCCTTCACAAACAAAGCCTAAACCGATAATTTTATATTGGTCCCACTTTCTAAAGACAAGTTTCTCTTTAGCCTATCACATCTCCTTTCGGTCTCAGTGAGTGTGTTCCTCTAACAGTCACGCCTATTCTCATGGTTGATTGTTATTGGAATCCTTGAAGCTTGAAATTTTATATGTCTCAAGGTTTGCTAGACTATTCTCATGTTTCACAATCCTTGTCTAATTTGACACTTTCAAATATCAAAGCTCCGTTGTCGCATTATGAATTGATATTTATGATGATGAATTAACAAATACTAACTCCTCCGCGATCGCTTCTTAAGCTTGGTATTTGTTAATTCATTATAAGATCGGTGAAATTAGATTAGAAAGTGGGAATATTATATAAAATTAGGGTTTATGGTTTTGTTTGATTAGGATTATGTCATTAAGACTTATTCAACAATCCGAAGACAAGAAGAGTCTACTCACTAACGTTCATTGTAGACATATAGAAGAAGAAGAAGAAGAATAAGAAGAAGATGAAGAAGAACATAAAATAAAGGTTGATCTTTTATTAAGGAAAACTATTGTCACTTATTATTTCTCAGAACAAAAGATGAATTGTTGTGATAACTAGCTACTTTATTTATAGTCTACAATGACTTAAGCCCTAAGAAATACATCACTAGAATGTTCCACAAGAAACCATGGACTTTTAGGTTAAAAATAAACTAATAGGTAGCTTGTACATGAAGCAAAAGCAGCAAAAGGGAATCCTGGGACATGGCATGGCACAACCGTGTGAGATATGGCACGGGCCGTGCCAAGCTTCTGACTTGGGGATGCTATATTTTTGTGCTGAATCTCGTATTTTCCAGCCCGAATCAGCACCTAATCCTCTTTCTTTTGCTCCAAGACTGAATCTATCAAATATTCGTTCCTGAAATATAATAATATGCAATTGAAGTAAAATAGATCTAAAAGGAAATAATATTTAAATAAAATAAACTTAAATCTACACAAAAGGAAATCAAATATTATATTAAAATAATTAATTAATGACTCATCACCTCATAACAACCCCATTAAAGTTTGTTCGAATCTTATCTTTAGCATAATCCATCTCTTCATAAATATATCCCATGGTTGCCTTTTCATCCGAGTCCACCATGCGCAACACTTTAACAAGTGGGAAAGCACCCCTCAGGCAGGTCAAAATATCCTTCCAAAATAACTTATTTAAAACAGCCTTTTGCACGAGCTTTCCATCTTTACTCTTAGAAAATTTGCTAGTCTTCCACTCTTTTGAGTTGAACAAATTAATAAGTTCACTTTGATGTTCATTCAAACACCCCAATGTAATAAGAGGTAGAAAAACAAATGATTGCCGGTCGAATCAAAACAACATGGTGAGTAAACTTATGCAACAAAGATATAAGACTTGTCCTTCCATCAATATAAATGGTGATCTTCTTATCTGGCAGTTATATCTTTACGGAGAGGGATCGTCTTCTCAAAATCCTCCAACATCAAGTCAATACAATGAGCCGAACATGGTGTCTAAAACAAATGTGGCCTATTTTCCATCAACAACTCACCAGTTGCGTTATAATTTGTTGCGTTGTTCGTAACTACCTGGACAACATTTTCTTCTCCATCTTCTTCAACAACATCATCTATCATCTTAAAAAATTTATCAACAGTCTTGATTATGTAAGATGCATCAATGGACTTTAAAAATTTCCCTTAGGACTATGTACCAAAATATTCAATGTAGTTCTTCTTTTCAACATAGTTATTCTCCTCCTATCAGTCCAACCATTAGTCATAATTGTGCAACTATATTTCTCCCAAACAGCTCTATGTCCTACCAAATCCTTGCTAATTTCACTATAAAAATAATCAAAATATTTAACTCTAATCTCATGATAAAAGGTTGGCTTAAATCCTAAACCATGCTTTGCAACATATTCAAATATCTTAAAATACTCATTAGACCTTGCAACATTAAATGGAATAGCATTATTGAGAATAAATAATTAAATAAAAGAGCAATAGCCTTACAAGCATCTACCCAATCTTCCTTCTTAAATGCACTGATTGTGGTTAGTTTTATTGTAGTGATTCCTCTTTCAAAAATTTCCTTAGGTGCTATATCTCTTACACTTTTTCTTTTTCCCCTTCCACGATGAACAACCTCAAGATCAACATTAGCACCATCTTTTTCACCTTGACCGTCAACTAACACATTAGCATTTTCTCTTGTAACTGATAAACCTTATCCTACATAGCTTTCTTGAAATTCGAAGGAACCGTTGGACAAGGCTTAACTTCTCTACTAGTTCCAAACAAATGATGCTTCACTCTGTAAGCACTTCCTGTAAAAGTAAGCTAAAGAAATCTACACTTCACGCTTCTTAACTCTGCTTCAATAGAATTAACATACTGCCATGTTGTGAGCTTACTTTTTAGTGGAAAAAGCCCAATTTTTAAACCCAACTTTCTGTCGAAACTCTCCCTATAAATACCACTTTTCTCATTCATAATTTCTCATTCAAAACGAATCAGTTCAAGAGGAAGGCAAGCACCGAGAGATTCAAGGGAGGAGTTCTCTCATCACTCCAAGTCTCTAGGGTATGTTTTATTTCTTTTGTAATTTATCTTTAGTTACCATGAGTAACTAATTATCTTTAGGCCAGGGTTCTAAGATAAACCTCTATTATGTTTGTTGGATATTTTATTTAATTTAAAGTCTTTATTCAGTTATTTTACTACTCCTATTTAATTTTAGAGTCGTGTGTAAGATTTGTCTCCATACCCTGAGATAAAAATACTTTTGGAAGGTGGCATACCTAATATTAGTGAATACCCGCCCGAACCAGAAAGTAACTAGTACAACGAAGTTGGTCATTAGTGAAACAGGTGCCTCCTACGACTGGACACTTGGTTTTGAATACCTTGGTTCCCAAGCCTTCCCTTAATGAACAGTCAAATTAGCAACTTTCCATGCAGACTGTGCATGTACAAACAACCCCTCAGAGTTCCAGAAACAACACCCTATGGGATAAACATGTTCAACACGATAAACAGCCGGTATAGACATTACACAAAGTGGTGCAGCGGATTTGAATTAAGTGGACTACGACAGTGCAAAAGAGTTACTGGACCATGCAAAGGGGACCTTTGCATAAAATAGCGATTTATTTGAATTTTCCTATGCTATACATCTTATTTGACAACACTTGGTAATAAATATCATATTGTAGAACAACAAATTCTTCAAATTCTGCTATGTTATAGTGTGTTATTTGACAACAAAGGCGATGTGGAACAAGAACCATTAGATCAAAAGAGCTCATAATATTATGGTCTTTATACTAGATTCTACACTTTTTTTTATCTCTGTCTAAGTGCCCATCACGTTGTGTATTTTCTAATTCACGTGAGTTAACTCACGTTGAGTTTTATACTAGCGTGAGTTAACTCACGCTGAGAGTAAATGAGATTTGCACTAGCGTGAGTTAACTCACGCTGGGTTTCAGTGTGTTTTTTCCAACGTGATTTAAGTCACGTAGCGTGAGTTAACTCACGCAGCGTGAGTTAACTCAGTTGCCATTTACACTAGCATGAGTTAACATGCGTAGGGGTATTTTGGTCATTTCACTTAAAAATGAGCAAAACCATTTGACTAAAGAGCAGGATTCGTAGATATTAATTCAAAGTCCATCTTCTATTGGCCCCCTTAATTGCTCATGGGGCCCCTAGAAACCAATAATATTCTCTAATCAAAATGTTACAAACCAAATCGATTAGAAGCTGAGTTCTGATTCAATCATGCATCAGATTGAAAACATTTTTCAATGAAATGAAACGTAAAATAACCATATTTTCCCCATAAAACCTACATTAAGAACAAACACAATTAAAATTAAATAAAATACAAGATAAAGAAATAGTACATAAAGTATAGCATAATGAAAACGGTGTACAACAGTCCAATGCTGACGTACATACAAAGATATTGAACCTTCTTAACCCTTGAAGGTCAAAAACAAGGATTTTACGTCATCATCATCCTTAAGAAAAAATCATTCTTTTGTCAAAAAAAATAAAAAATCATCCTTAAGAACATGCCAATCTCTTGTTCACATGTCAAAGTTATGTAAGGGAGACGACATGCAATCCAAAGACACTGTCTAGGTATCACGAGCTAATTAAAATAAGGGTTTATGTGTGCTCTTCAGCTAGGACAAGTCTTTATGGAATCTATATACATTTATGCAGGTTTTAAAGGCTTGTAATACTCAAATGTCACAAATAATTAATGAGGAACCATGCTTGATATGACATTAGATTATAGAAATTGTAATAACTGTGAGAAGAAAATCAAAGCTTTTTTGTTTAAGATCTCAAGAAAACACATATTTCTAAAAAAACATTAAAATGTAGATGTGGCCGTTATAAGTGTCGTTCACTATGCACCACAAAATTATTCATCAAACTATTCAAATTACCCGATCTAGTTTGATTGTTGCAGTAATGGATGAAGGTAAATGTGTAGATGAGAAAGAGAATATTCATCAAATCAAATTGGCATAAATCTCACAATCAAATCGATGAAATACCAAACGTATCAATCAATAATATAAGTTTATCTCAATCATACTATGTGAATATATCTGCATCCTTTAATTTTTTGGATGTCCATTAAGGATGCATGATTATATACCCTTTAATGCTTATAATATAGTATGAATGAGATTAACTTATATCATTGATAGATACCTTTGGTACTAAGTCAATTTGATTGTGAGATTTATGCCAATTTGATTTGATGAATATTTTCATCCTCATCCACACATTTACCTTCATCCATTTTCGCAACAATCGAACTAGATCGGCTAATCTGAATAGTTTGAGAAGAAAATAAACATGTAGTAGATCTGGCTAAACTATTAGATCCAAGATTCTATCAATGATTGTTGTCGTCAATTAGTTGTAAATCGGGGACAAATTGACAACTAGATTAATATTTTATGGACTTGGCAGAGGAATCAAATGATTAACCACATGTGGACTTAAAAGGCAGTGAAATATTGAAAAGATGATTAAAAGATAGAGTATTTCAAAGAACTCGTGAAAGAAAATGGTATGAAGAATTATGAAAGAAACAGGAGAACAAAAACAAAATATAAATAAGAAGAAACACTACAAAGAAGAAATTAAGGATGAAGATGTATATGCGCCCACCTTTATAAGCAATAAGTAAAGGAGAAGATGTGACATTAGGTTTAGGGATAATGGGTTTTTGCTTATGTAGATTAGATTCTACATCAAGGAAATTGCTCTATTGGCCCGATAGACCCTAGAAGCTTACTCCCCCCCCCCCCCCCCCCCCCATTTTCCCCCAACTACCCTCGTATATAATGATCGAGGCTAACATTCAGATTGGATCAGATCGTATCTTCTAATCGGCCAAATTGAAGTGAAGTTTTTTTTGTGTGAATTGGAAGTTACAAGGGTAAAATTGTTCGCTATAAATCGGAACTTATAGGTCATTTTTTCCCAATTATAGGTTACAAACTAATTAGATCATAAACTAAGTTCCAATTAAATCCTCTATCAAATCCAATATCGGATTTAAAACATTTGTTTCAATCAAAAGCAATATAAAATAACCATAAGGATATTTTTTTCCATGAAACACACATAACAAAATTAAAATTACAGAACATGCAAGTTAAATGGACAATACCTAACAACATAATAGAATAAAATTAAATTTTAACAACTTAGTTTGAACAAATGTGCATTAAACACTTGTTGCCTTGCAAGGGGACCTTTTTTCGTTATAACATACAAAATTGTGCATATGTGATTCTAGATTTGGTGTCTTTTTGTACCTTCCTGTCATCGCGATTTTCGGGTGTCAAGTCATTAATTAGGCTTGAACCTTTCAATCATTGATGTCTCTATTTTTTTGGGGAAGGGTAAAATTGAGAAAAACCTTAGAAATTCTAAGTTCGGGGCAATTTTCGCTACGGGAAGGTGTTAGGCACCCGTAACGACTATAGTACTCTATAGGAGCCGTTTTTCTAGATTTATCTTTTACGCTTTATTTTTAATGCTATTTATTGAAAAGGTTGTTTTTAAGAATGGGGGGAAAGAAGTGTTTGGGATTTATTTTTATTGGACTTGGAGAGGTTTTGACCTCTTGCCTACATACCCTTTTAAGGGATCAAACTCCATGTAGTTCTCTCTCGAAAAGTTTTGTGAGTTTTGATTGATTTTAATTTTCGAAAATGGTTTTGAGGAAGAGAAAGAGGCCGTAAAGGCTTGAGAAAGAAAAATGTGTGGTTAGTTCAATTGTTTACAAAAGAGTCTAAGTAAGAGTTATTTCCATTTGGATTTGATTAAGAAAAGGAAGGAAAATACAATGGAGTTTTGACTCCAAGGTTTATTGAAAAAATGTTTTCAAGTGATGGAATTGTTAACACTTTTTTGGAAAATGATTTTCTCTAAGTTTCGCGCTTCCTAAACATACATCTAGCGTTAGATCATACAACGTGTGTGCGTGTCGGTGCGTGTGTCGGTGTACATCATTATAGTGTCCATTGTCTTTTACATTGGCCCTAGTTTACATTCTATGGTCTTGCAAGAAATTTAAATAAAGGAATCACTACCTAAGAATTAGAAAAGTGAATAAAACCTAGACTAAAGGATGAGGATGAGGTGGAATGCTCAATGTATGTATGAAACATAGAACAAAATGGTTAGTAAAGCAAGATGAAATGATAGTGGGAATGTTAAACTGATTGACATAGAAAAATAATAGCAAAATGTAAAAAGTGGAAAGAAAAATGCATGTGAAATAATATTACCTACAAAGCAAGAAACTAACAAGTAAAACATTGCAAAAATTAGGAGCTAACCTATAAGCTTGTAAAATAGCAAATCGAGAGTTAAAGCAACAAGATTAAAAGCTAACAATTATCATTGCAAGATGACAAACTAAATGAAATTAAGCTAACATCATCGGAAATTGACAATTACCATGCAACATAGTGAACAAAAATCACACCTAACAAGATTGAATCATGGAAAAATTGTAAACAAGAATCAAACTAACAAGATTGAAAGTATTGCAAAATTGTAATCAAGAATCAAACTAAACAAAGTTTGAAATATTGCAAAATTGTAATCAAGAATCAAACTAATAAGATTGAAAATATTGCAAAATTGTAATCAAGAATCAACCTAAACAAAGTTGGAAATATTGCAAAATTGTAATCAAGAATCAACCTAAACAAAGTTGGAAAATATTACAAAATTCAAATTTAACAAAATTGAGGATATTACAAAAAAACAAACTTAACACGATTGAATGAATTAGCATGAAATCAGAGGGGATCACATCATAAAATCAAGTGCCAACCATCAATATCAAGTGACAAATATTTGGATCAAAAATCATGCTAGAAACTTCACACAAAAAACAAAATACACCAATCAAATGAGACATTAACACATATTATTTTTATCAATTTAAACATGTAAAAATATCACAAAAATAGTCAAAAACATATCAAGAACACATAGTAATTTTTTGGGATTTTTGTGTAAAAAAATAGAGTGCACAGGGGGTCCAAATAGCAGGAATGAAGGTGTGCAT
Source organism: Medicago lupulina (assembly GCA_958299785.1). Lineage (NCBI taxonomy): Eukaryota > Viridiplantae > Streptophyta > Magnoliopsida > Fabales > Fabaceae > Medicago > Medicago lupulina. The sequence goes on along the minus strand of OY283146.1, from coordinate 45,445,756 downwards.
AGCAACAAAATTAAGAAAAAAAGAAAGGAACCCAAAGCCCACGGTCATGGAGCCCAGACCCGCGCCACTTGGTGGATCCGGATCTCCAAAATGCCTCAGAGGCGTTGGATTGATCCGGATGCCCTAAAACCTAGATCCAACGGCCTAGAACACAGGAGAGCTGGATCGGGTCTGAACCGACCCGATCCACGCGTCTATATAAAAGCATCAAAGCCCGGTTCACTCATTTCTTTTCTTTCTTTCTCTTTCTTCTCTCCATTCCCTCTTCGTTCTCTCTTCGCCTTCTATGGAACCCTAACCCTAGTTCGTCAGAGGCTACCCAGAAATCATTCATACATGTCTTAATTGCTTCGTGTTGTTATTGAAAGCATGAATCAGTCACTGGAAATCACATTCATCCGTTGAATCGACGTGGATCTTGAATTTCAATCATAGCTTCGAACTGTTTTGGTTCTTCGCGTTTTGGTTCAATCTTTTCTGAATGGATTTGTTTATGGATTCGTTGGTTTACAACGGTTGTTACTCGTTGTAAACCTTGGAATGTTTTACGTTTTTTTCAAAGATTTTTAGGGTTTATTGATTTTGAACCAAAACGCTTCGAATCTTCGACGGATTCATGTTGATTTGGATTCGCTGATGTTTTTAAGCACGAAAGAGGTAAGCTTTTGATTTTCACCTGGTTTTATTCGGAGATTTGGATTCGAATATTCAGAATTCCTTGATTTGATTCCGTTTTCATTGATTCTTGCTTGAAATCCGGAACTGAACCAGTGATATTCTTCTTCTTCTTCGTTGGCTCAAAATCTTCGAATTTCTTTCCTTCTTCTTCTCAAAATCAGCACCTCTGTGATCGTATCAGGTTCGTCGCTTCTGGTGACGAATTTGATGCTAGAATTGCAGAGATGCTAGCTCAATGATGAAGATTCCGCCATGGATCTCTGAGAGCTGGTGAAAACTCCATTGATTTGGCTCGAATTTGCTTCTGAAAACGGTTAGGGTTTGTGAAATGTTCTTCAATTTTTCTGAATTTGTTGTGACTTTGATCTAACTGAATGGAGAGAGAAACTTGTAAGTTGTTTGTGACTTGGCACTGATTCTGTGGTGGCCTTTTTTGACTTGTACAATGGTGGCCTTTTATAGGCTTCCATGTGTGCACTGAGCCAATGAAATTTTGACACTTGGACCTGGACCGGCCTGCGTGGCAATTGGACTAAACTACAAAAAAAAAAACAGACCTAAGGACTAAAATGCAATTTTAAAAGAATTTGGGACTAAACTGCAATTTTTAAAAAGAATTTTGGACTGTTTTAAAATTAAAAAGAATTGGACTGTTTTGAAATTAAAAAGAATTGGACTGAAATTGGACTTATTTGCAATTAAACAAAAAAGGACTCATTTGTAAAAAGTATAAAATATAAAACTGGTAAAAAAGATGAAATCTGAAAATAACGTAAAGTGAAACAGTTAAAAACGACAAAACGGACTAAAATGGAAAAACTACCAAAATGAGGTATTTTAAAATACCTCTCTGCCCAAAAATTATTTGACGTGAAAAAACCAAAATGCCCCTGAGGACTAAAATGACTCAGACTGACTCAGACTAAATTAGATGCAATGCTGAGATGATTCTTGGACATAAATTGATTGACGATTCATGCAGACAAGTTGAAAAGACTCAGGGACAGATCGTGGGGACTAAAATGGGTTCCTCTATAGGAAATGACCAAAATACCCTTTCTGTATGATTTTATGCAAAAACTCAAAGTAAAATGCAGGAAAACATGCAACGGTTTTAGAAACCCTTTTTAAAGACTTGTAATGCAAGAAAACACTTTGGATGGTTTTACATGCGAGAAAATTGGAGACAGGAACGGTACAATATGCGTTTGAAACACAGTAGAAAATTGCAGAGTAAAACATAGTGAATTGAAAAGTATCAGAGGTACATAATAAAAGAAAATTGAACAAGTATTTTTAGGTCCAAAATGAGGGTATGACAGCTGCCCCTATTTAAGTTTCTTCGTCTAGGAGGTCAAGAGACAGAGTCTTTGGCTTGACGTGACGAAGACACTTAAATATCGCCATTTGCACTGATTTTGGGCGTAAAAATACGTTCGTGAATGTCGTGTATGCCATGCAACGTTTGGATTATGAATGCAAGACCGACTGAGAGTTGAGTTTAACAAAATATGTCGTATCCATTGCGGGATTGGTAGACATTAACAAGATATGTCGTATCCATTGCGGGATTGGTAGACATTAACAAGATAGCAGATAACAAAATTTACTGGGGAAACAGATAACAAATTGACAGGGACAAGTTGTTCTTTTGGCTCGAACTGGGAACTTGACCGAGAATACTGACGAGTAGATAGGCACAAGCTGTTCTTGCATTCGAACTAGCCGCTTGGCTGATGACAGAAACAAAGTGGGAAGCACAAGCTGTTCTTGTATTTGAACTAGTCGCTTGGCTGATAGCAGACACCAAAAGCACAGGTACAAGCTGTTCTTGTATTTAAACTAGTCGCTTGACCGATAACAAGAATGAAAGCAAATTGACAGGTACAAGCTGTTCTTGGATGCGAACTAGTCACTTGACCGTTAACAGAATGAATTGTGTTGCGAAAACAAGTTGAAATTGGCTAACATGACTGCAGGGGTTTGAAGTTGACAAGACTGTTGCGGTTTGAAATTGACATGATAGTAGAAGTTGGAAATTGACATGATTGATTTTAACAGAGATTAACATAGGAATTGAGAATGCAAATGTGTATGAATAGCGTAACAATTTTATCAGATGCATGAGCATATAGGATGCATGTCTATGCATGTATGAATGCTTTGAAGTGCGTGATGGTTGACAACTTGCAGACACGATTTTACAGATGTAGACAAAACATTGGAATATTGGGCACGTAACGGCTCGTGCTCTAACATTTACTTGCGAAAGTCCTCCTTTGGGGATGCCGTCGTTGAAAGACGCATCAAGACCATTGTTGAGGGCAGGGAGCTATATCCCATTCATAAACTTGTAGAGAGTAGAACCCTTTTGATGGTGTTGTCACTGTTGGGTGCTTTAATGTTGAGCACATCTTGGATATCGCATCTGTGGTCAATGCTTTTTTGCATGTTCGCTCTTGTTTGTTTTTATTGTTTTTTTTTTGTTTTTTTTTTTACATATATCATCCCATTTTTGCCTGGATCGCCTTTTCGGGTTTTCAATCCACCGGGGAATAATTCTTTTCATTGCGTTTTTGCCTGAATTACCTTTGAAGGTTGTCAATCCATCGGGGTGCTCATTTTTGCCTAAGCCGCCCTTTCGGGTTTTCAGCTTAGCTAGCTTATTCATTTTCATGCTTTTCATTTTGTTTCTTCATTCTTGCCATTGACCACAGACCGTGCTGGGAGAGAGCTTGCTGGTAACTTGTATTGAAATAGCCATCAACACTCGTTTGTTCATGCATGTTTCGTTTGAATGCACCTAGTTGCTCAGGTTTGTTTTCAAAATACATAAAGAGTTTTCAATTTCCAAAATGTTTGTTTCCGACATTGTCATCATCAAAATAGAAAGAAGATGTTTTCGTATAAGGCCTTGAAAATAGAATGAAGAAATAGAGTTTCAAACAAAAGCATAGGCTCAAATCGACGTATAAGAGTGGTAGTCGGCCAAAGGCGTGACTCCACGGATTTACAAAGCTTGGAAAATGGTAATTTTATTGGTTGGTGGTACATTGAACACAGTGATCATTACAGTTCCCAGAAATTTTGAATTCATAGGCACAGCAGCTTCAGATGAGAGCGGCCATTTATCAGTTGCTCGTGCCCCAAGGGGATGGTAGTTTGCCAGATATAGTCAATTGTCTTTCGTTTCAATCTCATTTTTGCATGAACCGCCCTTTCGGGTTTTCGGCTCATCGAGACGCTCATTTTTGCCTGAGTTACGTGTAATCTCAGCGAGCTTTTTCATATTTACAATTTTTGTCCCTTATTTTGCCTGGACCGCCCTTTCGGGTTTTCGATCCACCGGGAAGCGCATTTTTGCCTAGGCCGCCCTTTTGGGTTTTCGACCTACCACGCTGTTCTTTTCATATATCTAGACAAAGTATTTCTTGACTATATCGGCATTCACAGGGTTTGGAAGTTCCACACCATCCATGTGTGTAAGAATCAAAGCTCCGCTGGAGAAGGCCTTCTTGACAACATAAGGTCCTTCGTAGTTTGGCGTACACTTGCCCCTTGGGTCGGGTTGTTGACTTACTCTTCTTTTCAATACAAGTTCACCTTCCTTGAATTCCCGAGGACGGACTTTCTTGTCAAAAGCGGTTTTCATTCTCGTCTGATACAGCCGTCCACGAGCCAAGGCATCCAGACGTCTTTCTTCAATCAAATTTAACTGATCATACCGGCTCTGGCACCATTCAGCCTCAGACAATTTTGCTTCCATGATCACGCGGAGAGATGGGATATCTACTTCCAAGGGGAGGACCGCTTCCATGCCATATACAAGGGAGAAAGGCGTTGCCCCGGTCGAGCTGCGTACTGTAGTGCGATAGCCGTGCAGAGCATAAGGAAACATCTTATGCCAGTCTTTGTATGTAGTTACCATCTTCTGCACGATCTTCTTGATATTCTTATTGGCGGCCTCAACTGCACCATTCATCTGGGGCCTGTAAGGAGAGGAATTGTGATGCTCAATCTTGAATTTCTCGCACAGGGCTTGCACCATGTCATTGTTCAGATTGGTACCATTGTCAGTAATAATCTTGCTGGGAACACCATATCGACAGATGATGTTGTTTTTGATGAACTTGACCACCACTTGCTTGGTTACATTGGCATAAGATGCAGCTTCAACCCATTTGGTAAAGTAATCGGTTCAATTCTTCCAATCATGTCGATGCCCCACATAGAGAAAGGCCACGGAGAGGAAATGACATTGAGGGCATGCGGAGGCACATGAATCTTATCAGCATAGACTTGACATTTATGACATTTCTTGGCATATTGATAGCAATCGCGCTCCATGGTCATCCAGTAGTAGCCAGCTCTTAGCAATTTTCTAGACATGGTATGCCCCGAAGCATGGGTTCCGAAAGTGCCGTCGTGCACATCGTGCATCAGCTGCTCTGCTTTGCACTCATCAACACATCTCAACAATATCATATCAAAATTCCTCTTGTACAGAACATCCCCATCTAACACGAACTTGCTAGCCAATCTGCGCAAGGTCTCTTGTCTTTGTTGGAAGCATTCGGCGGGTACTCACGGCTTTGCAAAAACTGCTTGATATCATGATACCAGGGTCTGCTGTCAACTACATCCGCATTCGTTCGGACAGTCACATCACTGATGGCAAACAAATGAGAAGGCCGGTCAAGGCGTTGCACTTTGATTACTGGCACGTGGTTCCAGTGGTTCACTTGAAACATGGAGGATAAAGTAGCAAGAGCATCGGCCATTTGATTTTCCTCACGGGGAATATGGTGCAATTCGACTTTTGTAAAGTACGTTAGCAGACGCCTCGCGTAATTACGGTAAGGGATCAGATTGGCATGATGGGTCTCCCATTCTCCCTTTATCTGGTTAATAACAAGCGCTGAATCTCCATAGATGTCAAGATGCTTGATTCTCATATAGATTGCTTCCTCGATCCCTAAGATGCATGCTTCATATTCGGCATGTTGTTTGTGCATTCAAATACAATTCGGGCGGTAAAAGGAATGTGGTGCCCCTGCGGGGATACAATCACGGCGCCAATCCCTTTGCCGTAGGCATTGACAGCACCATCAAAGACCAATCCCCACTTGCTATCCGGGTCTGGACCTTCACCAATCAACGGTTCTTCACAGTCTCTTGACTTCAAGTACATGACCTCTTCATCCGGGAAATCGAACTTAATGGGCTGATAGTCATCCAACGGCTGGTAGGCGAGGTGATCAGCTAGAACACTTCCTCTAATGGCTTTTTGGGCTTTGAACACAATATCATATTCAGACAGAAGCATTTGCCACCACGCAATCTTTCCAGTGACTGCAGGCTTCTCAAAGATGTATTTAATCAGGTCCATCCTGGATATCAACCAAGTTGTATGGTTCATCAAGTAGTGACGCAGGCGTTTGGCAGCCCAGGCTAAAGCACAACAAGTCTTTTCGAGCATCGTGTACCGAGTCTCACAGTCAGTGAATTTCTTGCTCAAATAGTAGATAACATGTTCTTTCTTTCCAGTCTCGTCCTGTTGACCGAGCACACATCCCATGGATTCATCTAACACCGACAGATACATAATCAACGGCCTCCCTTCCACGGGCGGGACAAGGATGGGTGGCTCTAGCAAATATTCTTTGATGGTGTCAAAAGCTTCCTGGCATTCATCGTTCCATACAATGGGCTGATTCTTCCTGAGGAGCTTAAAAATTGGCCCGCAAGTCGTGGTCATGTGAGATATGAATCGGGAGATATAATTCAGACACCCGAGGAAACCTCTGACTTGCTTCTCCGTCTGCGGGGCCGGCATCTCGCGGATTGCTCGGACTTTGTCAGGATCTACTTCGATGCCTCTTTGGCTGACAATGAAACCTAGCAGCTTCCCGGATCTAACACCGAACGTACACTTGTTTGGATTCAGCCGAAGCTTGTACTTTCTTAATCTTTCAAACATTTTTGTCAAATATTCAACATGTTGCTCCTCATCGCTTGACTTGACAATCATGTCATCCACATACACCTCGACTTCTTTGTGAATCATATCGTGGAATAACGTGGTCATCCCCCTCTGATAGGTGGCACCAGCATTTATAAGGCCGAACGGCATCGCCTTGCAACAGAAAGTTCCCCACGGAGTGATGAACGATGTCTTTTCCCTGTCTTTGGGTGACATCTTGATTTGATTGTATTAAGAGAATCCATCCATGAAGGAGAACACCTTGCACTGAGCAGTATTATCAACAAGCACGTCAATATGGGGCAGTGGGAAATTGTCCTTCAAACTGGCTTTATTCAAATCCCTGTAATCAACACACATCCGGACTTTGCCATCCTTCTTCGGTACAGGCACAATATTAGCAACCCACTTGGGATACTCAACTGTCATGAGGAAACCTGCATCAATCTGCTTCTGTACTTCACCCTTAATCTTGAGAGCCATGTCAGGACGAGTTCTTCTCAGCTTTTGTCTAACAGGGGGACATTCCAGCTTCGTTGGTATCCGGTGCTGTACGATCTGGGGATCCAAACCCGGCATATCTTCATACGACCACGCAAAAATATCTGAATACTCTCGGAGAAGTTGGAAGATCCTCCTCTTAACCCCCTCTTCCAGTGCGGCACCAACCTTGATCTCTCGCTTATTGTCCTGGGTACCCAAGTTGATCAACTCAATCTCTTCTTGGTGAGGCTGAATGGCTTTCTCCTCTTGTTCAAGCAGTCGAGTGATCTCACCTGGTATATCATCATCCTCCTCATCTTCGGCTTCAAATACCGGGAATTCAAAAGTTGGAGGAACCGTACGGTCACTGTGTTCAACGGGTTTATTATGGTTCAATCTGCGTGATATGGTTGGATGATTTTTAGAAAAGATTTTTCATGCAGATCTTTGAAATTAATAAGAAAATACAGATGTTTTGGTTTTTTTCTGGAATTACCATCATTTCCAAGGGAAAAAGCATTAAGAAAAAACAACAGTCGTGAAAGAAACGACAATTTTTATTAATAATGGCAATGCCGAAACAAACATGCCCTTACAAAAATATCACTTTCGCTTTGGGCAGAGCGAAAAGATGGTTATTTTGAAAAACAAAGACCTAAGCAACAAGACACATTACTCGGAATCATGCATGATCAACGGAAGGTCAACGACATTCCAATTCTTCGCAGTGCCTCCTGATATAACAAACACGGGCCTAGACCCACTACCAGTAGCACCCTCAGTAATTGCATTGGTGAACCCAGCACTGCAGAACGTCCCAGTAGATACTCCTGATGTTGGGGAGAACCCAAGACCTTCTTTGCGCTTATTCTCAAGTAGTTGTATTAATTGGCCCCAACCGGCAGCCTGTCCTTCCTGGACAGCCTTCTGCGCGTCCTTCAAAGAAGCCATAGCGGCACCGACCTTCTTGGGCTCCGTACCTTCAACAGTCAAACCTTGAAATGCAGTCCCTTCAGCAGACCTTGCTTCAATACAAGAGAACGATGACAATTGACTGACCAAGTATGCTTCTTCTCCATGTATAGTAACAAGCTTACCATTCCTCACAAATTTCAGCTTTTGATGAAGAGTGGAGGTGACCGCGCCGGCCTCATGTATCCACGGCCTTTCGAGGAGACAACTATAGGAAGCATCGATGTCCATGACTTGGAAAGTGATTAGGAATGTTTTAGGGCCGATAGTCATAGGAAGATCCACTTCACCGAGAACGTTCTTGCGGGATCCGTCGAAGGCTTTGACCAGAAAAGTGCTTCTCCTCAAAGGGGCTCCTTGATAGCTTAGCTGGTCCAGAGTTGATTTGGGCATCACATTGAGAGACGAGCCGGTATCTACCAATACATTTGACAGCATGTCAGTTTTGCAATTCATAGAGATGTGTAGGGCCAAATTATGATGCTTCCCTGCTTCGGGGAACTCGTCTTCGCTAAACCAGAGATTACTGCAAGCAGTGATATTTCCCACTATACCACCAAACTGATCCACCATGACCTTGTGGTCGACATACGCCTGCTCCAACACTTTTAGCAAGATGTTCCTGTGGGCTTCAGAGCTCAGGAGCAAGGATAAGATAGATATCTTTGACGGGGTTTACAACAACTGATCCACGATCTTGTAGTCACTTCTCTTGATTATCTTCAAGATGTCGTCCAAATTAGAATCTTCAATAGACCGACCTGGCCGACTAACATCTTTAGCAACAGGAGGAACTGGAAGTGGAGTTGTTTTGTCAACCGGAGCCGTGGTGGGCGCGACGATCTTCTTCTAGAACAAAGGTGGACGGACCTTACCGCTCCTCAGAGTCGTCGTCTCTTCGGCGATGTTGCTCACTACAGCCGGGGATACTAGAGGCACTTCTACCCCATTCTCAATCATGGTTGCATTGTACTTGTAGGGAACGGCTTTTGTGGAAACAAAGGGCACTAGCCCAAGTAGCCTTATCACTAGAGGTTCAACATTCTCTTTCGTAGGCGTGCTCCTAATGGGGGTATCATGGAAGACTGGCATAATCACACAAACGTCGCTGGCCATCAGATGTCGTTCTGAACTACGTCACAGCCCATAGGATTCTGAAGACACCCATTGCAAGCGGCATGGTCATGGTTAAACAAAGAGGCTTCGCACAACTTGACATGCAGCGGTACCAGAGGAGTTGCAACATTACGAACATCAAGGCGGGGAGTTTCTTCATATGCTTCAATCATGTTCACAGCAGCATGATTTGGGATCGGATTATCGAGCACATGCGGGACATTGTTCTCGAAAGACAACTTTCCTTGGTCTATCAGTTTCTTCACAATATACTTCAAAGCATAACATCCTTCCACATCGTGGCCCAGAGCGCCTTGATGAAAATCGCACCTGAGGTCAGAACAAAACCGGGGAGGTAACGGGTTGGGCAGAGGCTTGCCGGGTCTGGTTGTGCAGTACCCTTTGTGTAACAGAGTCGGTAGCAATTCGGCATATGTCAATGGTATCGGCGGGAAAGATGGCCTGGCCTGAGGACCTTGCTGTTGTTGTGGTTGTTGTTGAACCGGTGGCTGCTGTTGCACTTGCTGAGCGATGGCGTTGACAGGGACCTGAGGCTGGCCCAGCGATAGGGGATACTGGTGGTAGAATGGTGGAAAGAACGGATGTTGGGCGTATTGCATGTATTGGTACGGTTGAGGTAGTTGAGTAGCATTGACAGGAGCAACGACGGCCATAGACTAATTGGTCTCGGTAGATACCATCCCGACTTCTGACTCTTTCTTCTTGTGATGGCCATTGCCATACTTCTTTGGTGCATTTGTGGAGGATTCACCCTTTCCAAACACAATGATACCTTCTCTGATAGCTTCTTCTAGGCGGGTTCCCATGGTGACCATCTCGGAGAAGTTACTCGGAGCAACAATGATCATCCTTTCAACATAGTCTTTCTTCAGAGTCTTCAGAAACATCTGAGTCATTTCCTCTTCATCTAGAGCAGGGGTAATACGGGCGGCTGCCCCTCTCCACCTTTGTGCATACTCACGGAAGCTTTCATCTTTCTTCTGAAAGAGGGATCTGAGAAATTCCCTGTTTGGCTTCAACCTGGTGTTAAACCCGTAATGACTCTTGAAAGCAGAAGCTAAATCATCGAAGGTACGAATGTCATCTTTACTCAGGCCAGTATACCATTCTGCAGCGTCTTCCATTAAACTGTCTTGGAAGCAGTGAATCATGAGCGAATCATTGTCTGAGTAGTTAGCCATCTTCCGGACGTATTTGATGATATGATTCTGGGGACAAGTTAGCCCATTGTAGCGGTCGAATTCTGGGACTTTGAACTTTTTAGGGACATCTACCCTTGGCACTAAGCAGAGATCGTGAGTCTTGACAAGATCACCACTTCCACGGTTAGCTTTGATTTCACGACGGAGTTCTCTAGCAAGTTCCTCCATCCTTACTTCCATAGTCCCAATCATGGGAGACTTCCCACGGTGAGTATCAGTGTTGGTATCCTGAGGCATGGAATGTACGATTGGGTCAGTGAAGACGGTTGTCTGAGGCAAAGTAGTGTGGAGAGAGGCATGCTCTGGAATGGGGATTTGGTCACCATTGGTAGCGCCAGAAATACCCGCTGCAGTATTAGGAGCAAAGAAAGGTGGGAGTCCATAAAGGCGCCCCTTCGGCATAGCAAAGCGGTCATCAAGAGATGCTGTTGGAATTGCTTCAGCAGTTGTTCCTGGGCATCCAACAGAGCAGTCATAACGTCATGAGCCTTAGCCAACTCTTCCCTCAAAGAAGCCAATTCGGTACGGAGCTGTGCGTTTTCTTCTTCCATAGCTACCTGATTCCTTCTTCTGTACTGTCTAGTCTGATGTACTCTGGTAGGTTGATCAATCTTTCGAGCACGAGCCACTTTTCACACTGCGGTAGAAGAACCAGGAGGCAATGAGAACTTGGAAGTTTTTCGTGGCCGATGAATGATGCATATGATGCATGATATGTACGAATGCAGATGCAAAAATGACTCCTTTTGGTTATCGAAAGGGTTTCTTAGACAAATTGGAAATCTTGTAAATATTATCAAAAAAAAATGAAGAGACTAGAAAGCTGTCGAGATAAATCGTTTTGAAATGTTAAGCCAAGGGGAGTGGGCTCCAAAACACAATACAAACAACATAATCATCTAAGCCTATGGAGTGACAGGGTAGTCCTCAGAATCAGACTCCGGAGCCGAACTGCAATGTCTGGCATAGAATTCCCGACGACCTCTAGCTCTCTTGGAATCCCTCAAAAGCAGATCATCTTTTTCCTCGAGCTCCTTCCTAGCTTTGGCTAGTGCTCTTTTCAACATTCGATTCTCATGATCCTTCTGCTCATCTCTACCATCCAAAGTCAAAATCAGGTTCTCGGCTTCATTGTATCGGGCTTTCCATGCTCGCTTCTCCTGACTCTCCATAGCTAGATGCTCCTGATACATCTCCTGGGTTGCGGGAAGCAAAGGTAATGGCCTGGATGGCACAGATGCAGACAAATGCCTCATAGAAGGATAAGGCATGCCAATCTCTTCGGCTCGATCTATCACCCACTGAGTATAGGCCTCATGAGCGATACTGGATCTCACACCCAAATGCTTCACATCTTTCCTTCGAACTTTAGACCAAGCATCTATAAAAGCTTTCCTTTGCCCGGCGGGGGCATTGGAATAGTAGAAGAACTCCTGGGATGTAGCAAGATTGATGGGCTTTGTTCTCATAGGGAAACCAAACTGTCTCATGGCTAGCTCAGGATTGTAGTTGATTCCTCCCCGGGTACCGAGAAGAGGTACATTGAGGAAGTCTCCACAACCAGTGATAATCTCCTTGACTCGAGCTGCCGGAGTAATCCAAACCACCTCACCGGGAGTGAGAGCCATAATCCGCTGCGAATAAGACCAATCCTCCGAGTTGGCATGGAAAGAACTTGGAAGGTGAGAAATAAACCACCTATATAGGAGAGGAACACAACAAAGAATATATCCACGACCTTTGAGAGTCCGATCATGGATGGCGTGGTACGTGTCAGCTAACAAAGTAGGAACTGGATTCTTGGAGAGGAAGATCTCAATGGCATTCATGTCCACAAAGTTGTCGAGATTCGGGAAGAGAATGAGCCCGTAGATAAGTAGTGCAAGAATAGCTTCAAGAGTGTCCTGACAAGTAGATTCGAGATTAGCCCGCTCAAGTAAGTGCTTCGAAGTGAAACCTTGGATGTGAGATTTGGTAATGAGATTTTTGGACACATTGGAAGTCTTGAGATAAAGATCCTTAGCAATCACCAAAGGAGTAAGAGGAGCTCCGGGACCCGTGAAAGGTGTTCTCTTGGCTACAGGTAAACCCAACAAACTAGAATAAGCCTCAAGTGTAAGAACTAACTGGAAATCCGGAAAAGTGAAGCAACGGAAGACCGGATCATAGAATTGCACCAGAGTGTGCACCAACTTCTCTTCCATATTAGTCCGGAGAATAGTAAGCAAACCACCGTATCGGAGACAAAACCTAGTCGGATTCTTAACCTTGAGTGCCAACTCCCTTAAGCTAACCAAATCGACTTCCTTGAACTTGTAAGACTTAGTCTTCTTCATACCTGGAATGTTTACAAAGTTTTCAATTTGTTTAGACCTTTCGATAAATGCATGAAAAAAAAAGGTTTATGCATGAATGCATGTATGCATGATTTTGGTTAAAGAAATCACGGTGGGTTGAAGTTCACAGTTGCGGAGCTACGGATGGACACGGTGTCCGGTGAGACTAGGGCATTGATAGTAGTAACCATGGTTCTAATAAGGTTCCCAAACTGCAACCTCTCTTACGCATATCATAGTAGCACAAGGCGACGCCCGTTCCATGATTATTTGTAAGAAGGTCTAGTTTGAGTGTAGTATCGCGTGACGACTAAATTTCGAGACAACGCTCGGTTTAGCCACCGCACTACGTCTTAAGAAAAGGCCAAAGATGGGTTTGGTAACTACAGTCCATAGCATCACCGGTCAATTGGAAGTAAAGTGCCTAAGCATGACAACACACGCCGACAACGTCACCCCCAAAATGCCTCAGCTACGTGAGATTGATCGCGTAACCCAATACACGAGGCAACCCCCGGATTGGATTGTCGATTATATCTCCACCTAATCCTAAGTTCACTCAGCCCGGGTATAGGACTTTTGATATTCTCACCCCACACGTCGCATGAAAATATTTACATATAACAATAAAGTAAAGCGTAAAACATAAAGCATGAAAAACTAGGCGTAGCCCTAAAGTCCCCAGTGAAGTCGCCATTTCCGTCATCGCGATTTTCGGGTGTCAAGTCATTAATTAGGCTTGAACCTTTCAATCATTGATGTCTCTATTTTTTTGGGGAAGGGTAAAATTGAGAAAACCCTTAGAAATTCTAAGTTCGGGGCATTTTTCGCTACGGGAAGGTGTTAGGCACCCGTAACGACTATAGTACTCTATAGGAGCCGTTTTTCTAGATTTATCTTTTACGCTTTATTTTTAATGCTATTTATTGAAAAGGTTGTTTTTAAGAATGGGGGGAAAGAAGTGTTTGGGATTTATTTTTATTGGACTTGGAGAGGTTTTGACCTCTTGCCTACATACCCTTTTAAGGGATCAAACTCCATGTAGTTCTCTCTCGAAAAGTTTTGTGAGTTTTGATTGATTTTAATTTTCGAAAATGGTTTTGAGGAAGAGAAAGAGGCCGTAAAGGCTTGAGAAAGAAAAATGTGTGGTTAGTTCAATTGTTTACAAAAGAGTCTAAGTAAGAGTTATTTCCATTTGGATTTGATTAAGAAAAGGAAGGAAAATACAATGGAGTTTTGACTCCAAGGTTTATTGAAAAAATGTTTTCAAGTGATGGAATTGTTAACACTTTTTTGGAAAATGATTTTCTCTAAGTTTCGCGCTTCCTAAACATACATCTAGCGTTAGATCATACAACGTGTGTGCGTGTCGGTGCGTGTGTCGGTGTACATCATTATAGTGTCCATTGTCTTTTACATTGGCCCTAGTTTACATTCTATGGTCTTGCAAGAAATTAAAATAAAGGAATCACTACCTAAGAATTAGAAAAGTGAATAAAACCTAGACTAAAGGATGAGGATGAGGTGGAATGCTCAATGTATGTATGAAACATAGAACAAAATGGTTAGTAAAGCAAGATGAAATGATAGTGGGAATGTTAAACTGATTGGCATAGAAAAATAATAGCAAAATGTAAAAAGTGGAAAGAAAAATGCATGTGAACTAATATTACCTACAAAGCAAGAAACTAACAAGTAAAACATTGCAAAAATTAGGAGCTAACCTATAAGCTTGTAAAATAGCAAACCGAGAGTTAAAGCAACAAGATTAAAAGCTAACAATTATCATTGCAAGATGACAAACTAAATGAAATTAAGCTAACATCATCGGAAATTGACAATTACCATGCAACATAGTGAACAAAAATCACACCTAACAAGATTGAATCATTGCAAAATTGTAAACAAGAATCAAACTAACAAGATTGAAAGTATTGCAAAATTGTAATCAAGAATCGAACTAAACAAAGTTGGAAATATTGCAAAATTGTAATCAAGAAGCAAACTAATAAGATTGAAAATATTGCAAAATTGTAATCAAGAATCGACCTAAACAAAGTTGGAAATATTGCAAAATTGTAATCAAGAATCAACCTAAACAAAGTTGGAAAATATTACAAAATTCAAATTTAACAAAATTGAGGATATTACAAAAAAACAAACTTAACAAGATTGAATGAATTAGCATGAAATCAGAGGGGATCACATCATAAAATCAAGTGCCAACCATCAATATCAAGTGACAAATATTTGGATCAAAAATCATGCTAGAAACTTCACACAAAAAACAAAATACACCAATCAAATGAGACATTAACACATATTATTTTTATCAATTTAAACATGTAAAAATATCACAAAAACAATCAAAAACATATCAAGAACACATAGTAATTTTTTGGGATTTTTGTGTAAAAAAATAGAGTGCATAGGGGGTCCAAATAGCAGGAATGAAGTTGTGCATAGCAACAAAATTAAGAAAAAAAGAAAGGAACCCAAAGCCCACGGTCATGGAGCCCAGACCCGCGCCACTTGGTGGATCCGGATCTCCAAAATGCCTCAGAGGCGTTGGATTGATCCGGATGCCCTAAAACCTAGATCCAACGGCCTAGAACACAGGAGAGCTGGATCGGGTCTGAACTGACCCGATCCACGCGTCTATATAAAAGCATCAAAACCCGGTTCACTCATTTCTTTTCTTTCTTTCTCTTTCTTCTCTCTGTTCCCTCTTCGTTCTCTCTTCGCCTTCTATGGAACCCTAACCCTAGTTCGTCAGAGGCTACCCAGAAATCATTCATACATGTCTTAATTGCTTCGTGTTGTTATTCTAAGCATGAATCAGTCACTGGAAATCACATTCATCTGTTGAATCGACATGGATCTTGAATTTCAATCGTAGCTTCGAACTGTTTTGGTTCTTCGCGTTTTGGTTCAATCTTTTCTGAATGGATTTGTTTATGGATTCGTTGGTTTACAACGGTTGTTACTCGTTGTAAACCTTGGAATCTTTTACGTTTTTTTCAAAGATTTTTAGGGTTTATTGATTTTGAACCAAAACGCTTCGAATCTTCGACGGATTCACGTTGATTTGGATTCGCTGATGTTTTTAAGCACGAAAGAGGTAAGCTTTTGATTTTCACCTGGTTTTATTCGGAGATTTGGATTCGAATCTTCGGAATTCCTTGATTTGATTCCGTTTTCACTGATTCTTGCTTGAAATCCGGAACTGAACCGGTGATATTCTTCTTCTTCTTCGTTGGCTTAAAATCTTCGAATTTCTTTCCTTCTTCTTCTCAAAATCAGCACCTCTGTGATCGTATCAGGTTCGTCGCTTCTGGTGACGAATTTGATGCTAGAATTGCAGAGATGCTAGCTCAATGATGAAGATTCCGCCATGGATCTCTGAGAGCTGGTGAAAACTCCATTGATTTGGCTCGAATTTGCTTCTGAAAACGGTTAGGGTTTGTGAAATGTTCTTCAATTTTTCTGAATTTGTTGTGACTTTGATCTAACTGAATGGAGAGAGAAACTTGTAAGTTGTTTGTGACTTGGCACTGATTCTGTGGTGGCCTTTTTTGACTTGTACAGTGGTGGCCTTTTATAGGCTGCCATGTGTGCGCTGAGCCAATGAAATTTTGACACTTGGACCTGGACCGGCCTGCGTGGCAATTGGACTAAACTGCAAAAAAAAAAAACAGACCTAAGGACTAAAATGCAATTTTAAAAGAATTTGGGACTAAACTGCAATTTTTAAAAAGAATTTTGGACTGTTTTAAAATTAAAAATAATTGGACTGTTTTGGAATTAAAAAGAATTGGACTGAAATTGGACTTATTTGCAATTAAACAAAAAAGGACTCATTTGTAAAAAGCATAAAATATAAAACTGGTAAAAAAGATGAAATCTGAAAATAACGTAAAATGAAACAGTTAAAAACGACAAAACGGACTAAAATGGACAAACTACCAAAATGAGGTATTTTAAAATACCTCTCTGCCCAAAAATTATTTGACGTGAAAAGACCAAAATGCCCCTGAGGACTAAAATGACTCAGACTGACTCAGACTAAATTAGATGCAATGCTGAGATGATTCTTGGACAGAAATTGATTGACGATTTATGCAGACAAGTTGAAAAGACTCAGGGACAGATCGTGGGGACTAAAATGGGTTCCTCTGTAGGAAATGACCAAAATACCCTTTCTGTATGATTTTATGCAAAAACTCAAAGTAAAATGCAGGAAAACATGCAACGGTTTTAGAAACCCTTTTTAAAGACTTGTAATGCAAGAAAACACTTTGGATGGTTTTACATGCGAGAAAATTGGAGACAGGAACAGTACAATATGCGTTTGAAACACAGTAGAAAATTGCAGAGTAAAACATAGTGAATTGAAAAGTATCAGAGGTACATAATAAAAGAAAATTGAACATGTATTTTTAGGTCCAAAATGAGGGTATGACACTTCCGGTGTGGTATATCATGTTGTCTTAATCGATTTGTTGTGGTAGTTCATGTAATATGAATTGATAGGAAGATAAGCTTTTCTCTGTTATACTTGGAATAGGTTCCAAGTTTTGTAGTTTAAGTTATTGGTAGTTTTGGTGGTTGATGTTTTTGTTCTATGGTGCTACTCTGAATCTTTGTAATCCATTTGATCTACTTTTTGCAAACATTATGCTTAGTGTAGTTGATAATTCAATACTATTTACATTTTAAGAAAAAAATATATTATAAAGAAAAAGAATAGAATAGAGAACAATATACAAGAAACATCTTCGTTACTTGTAAATACCAAGTAACCTGAAATTATTTTATGTTATATATACACGCATGAAAAAGTGTTGTGAATAAAATGCTAACAATGTATAAATTAGCAAAATGTTACAATCTTATAATAACATGCCTACTAAAGCAAGCTTAGTGCCAAGGATGCATGCTCACATTCTAAAAAAAGACTAATCATGCAAACTTAGATTACATATTTCATCTGCAACGTACAACCTTTTCAGTTAAATCTCGTTCATTGAACTTGGATTGTACCTTGTGCGTGAATGGCTGCAAAGGATGGGCAGCTACAAAGAATCTACGTTCCATCTTAGCATTTATTCTCCTCTTCAATAGCAGAATGAGAAAATCATTACCATAAAACCTTTTGTAGTATGTACAATGGTGTGAACTTAGTATGTTGTAACAAGACTACTTTATGAAAGAATCAAATCTCTTGTACCAACCTATGGGCGCATGTTTTAGACCGTACAAAGATTTGGTCAACTGCAAACCAAGTTTTCTTTTCCTTGTTCTTTAAATCCTTTCGGTTGGAGAATATGAGTTTCTTCTTCAAGCTCTCCAGGTAGAAAGCACTATTTACATCTAGCTATTCAAGATGTAAATCCAATGCAACACACATTTCTAACACTACCCGTATAGTAGTAAGTCTAACAATCGGATAAAATATCTCATTAAAGTCAATACCTTCTTTCTGAGCGTATAATTTTACCACGAGTCTTGCACGATACCGTTCCACTTAATCATTATCATCACGTTTGACCTTGTATATCCATTTGTTTCCAATGTATTTTTTACCCTTTGGAAGTTCAACAAGCTCACATGTCTTGTTTCTATGTAAGGCCTGCATTTTTTCATGCATTACTATCATCTATTTAGAAGAAACTGAATTGTTCAACGCCTCTTGAAAAGTTGAAGGTTCACCTTCGGTTAGAAGACAATATGCATTGATTATCAAAATGGTTTATGTGTCTAACACGTTGATCAACGGAAACCACCATTGTGCTCAATTGGTTCATGTTCATCGTGCTCTAATTCAGCTTCATAAGAATCATCTTTTTGGATTTTTCATCCATAAGCACTATAATAGTCTATTTGAAAGTCTTCTCATTTTCTACAAAGACAACATTCTTGCTAACAACAACCTTGCGGGCAGTGGGATCCCACAAGAGATACCCCTTAACATTGTGAACATAATCCAATAAGATACATTTCCTAGACTTTGGGTCCAACTTTGTTCTTTCTTGGAAGTTGTATAACACGTACACAGAACAACCAAACACAAGTAGAAAAGAATAAACCACAAGATTTCCTATCCACATCTCCATCAGTGTCTTCAAATCAATCATCGTAGATGCTGATCGATTTAATACATAATAGGCGGTTTTAACTTGTAATACCCTGCTTGTTAGTTTCTCAGTATTTACCTGTTAATGTATTTTATGCGCGAATTGGAGAGGATGGGCAGTTTTGTACTTTTGTATAGGAAGTATTTAGGTGTGTTTTGTTCCCAAACTTCTCACAATTGTTTTAACTGTCTCTCACTAAACTCTAAGTTCAAAACAACTTTCTTCCTTCTCTCTAGGATTTTCAAAACCCTAACCCTTCCTTTCTCTCTCAATCTTTGAATGCAATCACTTAGGTAGCTATGGCTTAGGAGTGGATCAAGCATGAAGTTTTCTTGGTTTGCTCTCATTTCAAAAAGCTCAATCAAGTTTAGATTTCTTGTCAAAATTGCATGCATTAGGACTGTTTTGTAAGAGCTGTAGGAACTGTCATCAATTCCTAATTCTACAAGTGAGTTCTCTAATTTAGCAACAACCTTAGGTTCTTGTGTGTTGTGAAGAAGACAATAGAAAAATGGATCTTAGCATGTATAGATTTATTGTTCTTTTTGTGAAATTGTTGCTAGTAATATGTTGTATATGCCATGCATTGTGTTTCACATGATCTTTTGCTTGCTGAATGCTTAAAGTTCATCTGTGTTGTGATATTGATGGTTTGGCTGTTTTAAAAAATGAAATTCTGCAGTTTTTCCTAAAGAAACTCGCTAATGGCAAATTTTTAGCTATCAGCGAAAATTCTCCAGAAACATTTGCCATTAGCGAAGTTCTGCTGGCTTCCTTAAGGAATTTCGCTAATAGCGAAACTCTCTGGAACTCCCAGAAATATTTCGCCATTAGTGAAACATGCTCAGGCCATTCAACTTGTTTCCTTTTTAACTTGACCCGATGCCATGCCATATCACTTGAGAAGTTATGCAACCTTATTCAAATCAAGAAGAACTATCAATCTTGAATAACACATGGTGCACCTTAAACCTAACGTTATAACGGACAATGCATGGAATGTGAAGATCATAGAAATAACATGAAACACCACGAGAGTATTATATGGGTATGATCAAGTGGCGTTGAATGTGGGCTTGGAAACCCTAGAGCCTCGACCTAGTAGTCGAGAACAAGTAAAATAGTACGATTATATATGATTTATGTTGTTTGGGAATACAGGGTGTTACAATTGGTATCAGAGCAGGTCGGTCCGTCCGGCCAAGTAGATGAGTCGTGTAGTGTCGTGTATCAGTTGATATATTATTATGTGTCATACTGATTGTTGTATGTTATGTAGAGAACTAAGATGGCTGGAAGAAATGATGCTGCTATTGCTGCTGCTTTGCAAGCTATGGCTCAAGCTGTGGGGCAACAACCTAATGTTGGTGCTGGTGCTAATGGTGAAGTCAGGATGTTGGAGAATTTCCTAAGGAATCATCCACCTACTTTCAAGGGAAGGTATGGTCCTGATGGGGCTCAGACGTGGCTCAAAGAGGTTGAAAGAATTTTCAGGGTCATGCAATGCAGTGAGATTCAGATGGTGCGCTTTGGTACGCACATGCTAGCGGAGGAAGCTGATGATTGGTGGGTAAGTACTCAACCGATTCTAGAAAACAGAGGTGGAGTTGTTACTTGGGCTGTGTTTATGAGGGAGTTCCTGAACAGATACTTTCTGGAAGATGTTCGTGGGAAGAAAGAGATCGAATTTCTTGAGCTGAAGCAGGGTGACATGTCGGTGACTGAGTATGCTGCTAAGTTTTTGGAGTTGGCTAAGTTCTATCCACACTACACTCCTGAGACTGCTGAATTCTCCAAGTGTATTAAGTTTGAAAATGGCTTGCGTGCTGAGATCAAGCGGGCCATTGCGTATCAGAAGATCCGTAATTTTTTTGAGTTGGTGAGTAGTTGCAGGATCTATGAAGAAGATACTAAGGCTCATTACAAGGTTATGAATGAGCAGAAGAGTAAGAGTTAGCAGAGTCGTCCTAAGTCTTACAACGCTCCTGCTGATAAAGGTAAGCAAAGAGCTACTGATGAAAGAAGGCCTAGGAGGCAAGATGTTCCCGCTGAGATTGTTTGCTACAATTGTGGTGAGAAGGGCCACAAGAGTAATGCTTGTACTAGAGATGTGAAACGGTGTTTCCGTTGTGGTAAGAAGGGGCATGTTGTTACCGAATGCAGCCGTGGTGATATAGTGTATTTCAATTGCAATGAAGAAGGTCATATTGGTTC
The DNA here is from genome assembly GCA_958299785.1 of Medicago lupulina. Taxonomy (NCBI): domain Eukaryota; kingdom Viridiplantae; phylum Streptophyta; class Magnoliopsida; order Fabales; family Fabaceae; genus Medicago; species Medicago lupulina. The sequence continues at coordinate 45,424,614 of OY283146.1, read as the reverse complement.
GCAGTGCACGAAACCTAAGAAAGTTCAGGCTAAAGGAAAAGTGTTTGCTTTGACTGGTACGCAAACAGTGAATGAGAACCGGCTGATTAGAGGTACTTGTTTCTTTGATAGTACTCCTTTAATTGCTATTATTGATATTGGTGCTACACATTGTTTTATTGCTGTTGATTGTGCTTTTAAGTTGGGTCTTTTTATGTCGAGTATGAATGGAGAAATGGTTGTCGAAACTTCAACTAAGGGTTCGGTGACTACTTCTCTAGTGTGTCTGTAGTGTCCATTGTCGATGTTTGGTAGAGACTTTGAAGTTGATTTAGTTTGTTTGCCTTTGAGTGGAATGGATATGATCCTTGGTATGAACTGGTTGGAGTATAACCGTGTTCATATTAATTGTTTTAGTAAGACGGTGTATTTTTCTTCTGCTGAAGAAGAGAGTGAAGCTGAGTTTTTGACTACTAAGCAACTGAAGCAGTTAGAGCGTGAAGGAACCTTGATGTTTTCTTTGATAGTGTTTTTGTCTGTTGAGAATCAAGCAATAATTGATAAGTTGCAAGTTGTATGTGATTTCCCAAAAGTTTTTCCTGATGAGATTGCTGATGTACCGCCGGAGAGAGAAGTTGAATTTTCAATTGATCTTGTTCTGGGTACGAAGCCTGTGTCTATGGCGCCTTACCATATGTCAGCTTCCGAGCTGGCTGAATTGAAGAAACAGTTAGAAAATTTGCTTGATAAGAAGTTTGTAAGACCGAGTGTTTCACCTTGGGGAGTGCCGGTGTTGTTGGTTAAGAAGAAAGATGGTAGCAACAGTTCTGAGAATTGATGATCTGATGGATCAGTTAGTGGGTGCACGTGTGTTTAGCAAGATTGATTTGAGATCGGGTTATCATCAGATTAAGGTGTGTTATACCCTCATTTTGGACCTAAAAATACTCATGCAAATTTCCTTTCTACTCCTGATACTTTTTCAATTTACTGTGTATTACTCTGCAATTTACCACTGTGCTTCAGCTGCATACGTTACTGTTTCTGTCTTTTAATTTTTGCATAAAATCATACAAAAGGGTATTTTGGTCATTTCCCGCAATGGAACCCATTTTAGCCCCTACAATTTGTCCCTGAGTCTTTTCAATTTGTTTGCATGAATCATTGATCAAATTTTGTACAAAATCGTCTTGGTTCTGCATCTGAGTCAGTTTGAGTCGTTTTCGCCCCCAGGGGCATTTTAGTCTTTTCACATTGTTCTATTTTTGGGCAGAGAGGTATTTTAAAATACCTCATTTTTTGGTAGTTTGTTCGTTTTAGTCCGTTTTGTCAATTTTAACTGTTTCACTTTACGTTGCATTTCAGGTTACATTTTTTAACCAATTTTATTATTATTAGTCCCAATACTTTCAAAAATTGCAATTCAGTCCAGATTTTACATTTTTATTGCAGAAGTGTCCAATTCCAATTTTCAAAACAGTCCAGTTCCAGTTTATTATTTTCAAAACAGTCCCAAATTTTCCAAAAATTGCATTTTAGTCCTTTTTTCAGTTCAGTCCACAAGTGCCACGCCAGCTCAGTCCAGTCCACGTGTCACAAGGTCATTGGCTCGCAGGCACACATGGCAGGTTATAAATAGTACACAGTGTCAGAATTCTGCAGAAGGAGCGCCACATCACAAACACAATACAACATTCTCTCTCCATTCAGTTAGATCAAAAATCACAAGAATCAAAAAGCTCAAGAACAGTTTCATGAACCCTAACTTTTTCCAGAATTGAATGCAAGCGAAATCAATGGAATTTGGGATAGCTCTCAGAGATTCAATGGTGAATCTTCATCACTGAGCCTTCATTTCTGCAATTCAAGCATCAGATTCATCGCTGGAAGCAACGAATCCAAATGCGATCACAGAAGCAAAATTGAGAAGAAAAGAGAAAGAATTCAAGGATTCCGAACCAGTTCAGAAGAAAAAGAAGAGGATTACCGTTCAAATCCCAGGTTCAAGCCAAGAAATCAGCGAAACAGAATCAAGATTCAAGGTTTCCGAAGGTTTCGATTCAAATCTCCAGATTGAACACAGGTAACACACAAACTCAATCTCATATTGTTAAAAAACCATCACAAGTTCGGAAGCAACGCGAATCCATGGAAGATTCGAGCTGTTTGGTTCGAAACCCTAACCCTAACATCAAAACAGTTTGAAAACGCAGGGAATCGCTTCAAGATTCACAACGAGTGTGAATCAGAGTAATTCCTTGTTGATTTACAAAGATTGAATTCAAGAAACACGAAGAAAACCAAACAGTTCGAACCTACCGTCAAAACTCAGAAATTCGTGTTGATTCCACGGTTAAAAACATCTTCCAGTGACGGATTTGTGCTTAGAACAACAATACAAAGCGTTTAAGCCATGAATGTTTAGGTTCTGGGTAGGTTCGAACGAATTAGGGTTAGGGTTTGTGAAGAGAGGAGAGGGAACGAAGGAGAAGAGAGAGAACGGAAGAGAAAGAATGAGGGAAACCGGGTCGCAATCCTTTTTATACAAGCTCCTGGACCGGGTTGCTCCATACCCAGTCCATGTTCCCTTAATCCTGAGTGTTTGATCAAGATCCTGATGGATCTGGATCAATCCAACGCTCCTAGAGCATTAGCTTGATCCGGATCCATCAGATCCGTGGGTTTGGGCGGTGAAGCTTTGGGCCTGGAGCTTTCTTGCGTTTTTTTGAGGTTTTCTTGCTATATACACCTTTAATTCTTGTTATTTGAACCCCTATGCATGCTAAAATTTCTTGCAAAATTCCTGGAAAATTACAGTGTGTTCTTGATATGTTTCTGGCTGTTTAGTGTTATTTTCACATGTTCAGGACTGATGGAAATCATACGTGTCAATTTCATCTCGTGATTCGTATATTTTGTGCGTTTTCGCGTGAATTTTCTTGTGAAATATTTGATCCGAAACTTGTCATGTGACGTGGATGTTTGGCGCTTAATTTTATGATAAGTTTACCCCTGATGTTGTGCTAATTCATTTAATTGTGTTAGTTGTTTGATTTTGCTCACTCTTTTTGCAATATGTTTAATTGTGTTAGTTAATTGATTTTGCTTACAATTTTTGCAATATGTTTAATTGTGTTAGTTAATTGATTTTGCTCACAATTTTGCGATATGTTCAAATGTGTTAGTTGATTTTGTTTACAATTCTTGCGATACGTTCTATTTTTGTTAAGTTTGATCTTTGTTTATAATTTTGCAATACTTTCGATCTTGTTAATAGGTTAGCTTTTATCTCGCAAGTTTAGGTGCTAGTTTCCTAATTTTGCAAAGTTTAGCTTTAATCTCTTGTTTCATAAGTCATGATTAGTTAGCATGCATTTCCTCTTCACATCCCTCCATATTATGTTGTTCTCGTTGCCTAACATTTCATTATCATTGCATATTGCTTCACTAACCATTTTGTGTTTCATGCCCATTGAAAGCTCCAATTCATCCCTATTCCCTAAGTTTAGGTTCCATTCAATTTCTCAATGTTTAAGCAGTTTACTTTCTTTAATTTCATGCAAGATCATAAAATGTAAAATAGGACCCGATGTAAAGGACTATGGACTATAATGATGTACACCGACACAAGCACCGACACGCACACACGTTGCATGTTCACCGCTAGGTGTATGTTTAGGATGCGCGATACTTAGAGAAAATTAATCTTTTTAAAAACAAATAACTTCCATCACTTCAAATATTTTCCAAATAAACCTTGGAGTCAAAACTCCCAAAGGATTTTCCCTTTTATTTTCTTAATCAAATCAAAATGCAATTAATTTCCAACTTTAACCGCTTTCATTAACAATTGAACCAACCGAATGCTTTTTTTTCTTCTTTTCAATTCTAATGCCTATACGGCCTCTTTCCCTTCTTCAAAATCTTTTTCAAACTTAAAAAACAAATTAAACCCACAAAAACATTTTGAAAGAGAACTACATGGAATTTTGATCCCTTAAAAGGGTATGTAGGCAAGAGACTCAAAATCTCTCCAAGTCCAATAAAAACAACACTCAAAATCTCCTTTCTCTCATTCTTAAAATCAATCTTCTTTACAAATAGCAATAAAAGCAAAGCGTATACATAAGACTAGTAAAACGGTTCCTATAGGATACTATAGTCATTGCGGGTGCCTAACACCTTCCCGTAGTGAAATCAGCCCCGAGCTCGGAATTTCTAAGGTTTTCTCTCGATTTTACCTTTCCCCAAAAGAAATAGAGATATCAATGATTGAAAGGTTCAAATCTAATTAATGATTTGACACCCGAAAATCGCGATAACAGAAATGGCGACTTCACTGGGGATCTTTAGGGCTACACCTAGTTTTACATGCTTTATGTTTATGCTTTGCTTTATTGTTACATGTAAAATTTTCTTATGTACGTGTGGGGTGAGAATATCAAAAGGCCCTATTCCCGGGCTGAGTGAACCTAAGATTAGGAAGAGATATAATCGACTGGGTTTCGTCTCCGATACGGTGGTTCGCTTGGTATTCTCCAGACTAATATAGAAGAGAAGTTGGTGCACACTCTAATACAATTCTATGACCTGGTTTTCCGTTGCTTCACTTTCCCGAGAGGGTACCCTTCACGGGCCCAGGATCTTCTCTTACTCCTTTGGTGATTGCTAAGGATCTTTATCTCAAGACTTCCGACGTGTCTAAGAATCTCGTTACCAAGTCTCACATTCAGGGTTTCACTTCAAAGTACTTACTTGAGCGGGCTAATCTTGAATCTACTTGTCAGGACACCCTTGAGGCTATTCTTTCACTACTCATCTATGGGCTCGTTCTCTTTCCGAATCTCGACAACTTCGTGGACATGAATGCTATTGAGATCTTCCATTCCAGGAATCCGGTTCCTACTTTGTTAGCTGACACATACCACGCCATCCATGATCGGACTCTCAAAGGCCGTGGATTTATTCTTTGTTGCATACCTCTTCTATATAGGTGGTTTATTTTTCACCTCCCGAGTTCTTTCCATGCCAACGTGGAGAATTGGTCTTATTCGCAGCGGATTATGGCTCTTACTCCCGATGAGGTGGTTTGGATCACTCTAGCAGCTCGAGTCAAGGAGATTATCACTGGTTGCAGGGATTTCCTCAATGTACCTCTTCTCGGTACCCGGGGAGGAATCAACTACAACCCCGAGTTAGCCATGAGACAGTTTGGTTTTCCTATGAGAGCAAAGCCCATTAGCCTTGCTACATCTCAGGAGTTCTTCTACTATTCCAATGCCCCCACCGGGCAAAGGAAAGCTTTTACAGATGCTTGGTCTAAGGTTCGAAGGAAGGATGTGAAACACTTGGGTGTGAGATCCGGCATTGCTCATGAAGCCTATACTCAGTGGGTAATAGATCGAGCTGAAGAGATTGGCATGCCTTACCCTGTTATGAGGCATGTATCTGCATCTACTCCGTCTAGACCATTACCGTTGCTTCCCGCGACTCAGGAGATGTATCAGGAGCATCTAGCTATGGAAAGTGAGGAGAAGCGAGCATGGAAAGCCCGCTACAGGGAGGCTAAGAACTTGATCATGACTTTGGATGGCAGAGACGAGCAGAAGGATCATGAGAACCGGATGCTGAAGAAGGAACTAGCCAGAGTTAGGAAAGAGCTTGAGGAGAAGGATGATCTATTGAGGAGAGACTCCAGGAGAGTCGGAGGTCGTCGAGATTTCTTTGCCAGTTATTGCGGTTCAGCTTCAGGCTCGGATTCCGAATACTACCCAATCACCCCTTAGTTCTGGATGATAGGATTGCTATTGGTTATGTTGTTCGTTCAGTTTATGTTTCGGAAGCCTACTCCCTTGGCTCAATTTATCAAAACAACTTGCCTTGAATAATTTGTTAGTCCAATAATGTTTGCAAAGAATTCTAATTTGTCTAAAAAACCCTTTGGTAATAAAAAAGAGTCATTTTTGCATCTGCATTTGCACATATCATGCATCATATGCATCATTCATCGGTCACAAAAAACTTCCAAGTGCTCATTGCCTCCTGGTTCTTCTGCCGCAGTGTGAAAAGTGGCTCGTGCTCGAAGGACCGATCAACCTACCAGAGTACATCAGACTAGACAGTACAAAAGAAGGAATCAAGAAGCTATGGAAGAAGAAAATGCACAGCTCCGCACTGAACTAGCTTCTGTGAGAGAAGAGTTAGCTAAAGCTCTCGACGCCATGACCGCTTTAATAGCCGCTCAAGAGCAACCAACCTCGTCTGCTTCAGAGGCCACTGAGGCAATTCCAACATCATCTCTCGATAACCGCTTTGCCATGCCAAGGGGATACCCATACGGACTCCCACTTTTCTTTGCTCCTGATCCCACAACAGGTGCTTCTAGTGCTGCCAACGGTAATCAAATCCCCGTCTCAGGGCATGCTTCTCTCCACACTACCTTGCCTCAGTCAACGGTCTTCACCGATCCAATTGTACACTCTACGCCTCAGGGCGCCAATGCTAATGATCACCGTGGAAAGACTCCTGTATTGGGAACTGTGGAGGAGAGAATGGAGGAGCTTGCTAGAGAACTCCGTCGTGAGATCAAAGCCAACCGTGGGAGCGGTGATCTCGTCAATACCCACGATCTTTGTTTAGTGCCGAGGGTGGATGTCCCCAAGAAGTTCAAGGTCCCGGAATTTGACCGCTACAATGGGCTGACTTGCCCCCAGAACCATATCATCAAGTACGTCCGGAAGATGGCTAACCATGCAGACAATGATTCACTTATGATCCATTGCTTCCAGGACAGCCTAATGGAAGATGCCGCGGAGTGGTATACCGGTTTGAGCAAGGATGATATTCGCACTTTTGATGATCTGGCTGTTGCTTTTAAGAGCCACTATGGATTCAACACCAGGCTCAAGCCGAACAGGGAATTCCTCCGGTCCCTTTCTCAGAAAAAGGACGAGAGCTTTCGCGAATATGCACAGAGGTGGAGAGGGGCAGCTGCCCGTATCACTCCCGTATTGGACGAGGAAGAAATGACTCAAACATTCTTGAAGACCCTGAAGAAAGATTATGTTGAAAGGATGATTATTGCTGCCCCAAGCAACTTCTCTGAGATGGTCACTATGGGAACCTGCTTGGAGGAAGCTGTCCGAGAGGGGATTATCGTGTTTGAGAAAGGTGAGTCCTCGAATGCACCAAAGAAATACGGCAATGGTCACCATAAGAAAAAGGAATCAGAAGTTGGAAGGGTGTCTGCCAGAATCAATCAATCTGCCACTCCCGCTCCTGTCAATGCTACACAGCTGCCTCAACCGTATCAGTACCTACAGTATGCCCAGCATCCGTTCTATCCGCCGTTCTACCATCAATATCCTCCACTACCGGGCCAGCCTCAGGTCCCTGTTAATGCCATCGCCCAACAAATGCAACAACAACCACTAGCTCAACAACCGCAACAACAGCAACAAGGCCCTCAATCTAGACCATCTTTCCCGCCGATACCGATGGCATACGCTGAACTACTCCCAACTCTGTTACATAAGGGGTATTGCACCACTAGACCCGGCAAGCCTCCGCCAAACCCACTGCCTCCCAGGTTCCGCTCCGATCTCAGATGTGATTTCCACCAAGGCGCCCTAGGTCATGATGTAGAAGGTTGCTATGCTCTGAAATATATTGTGAAGAAGTTGATCGACCAGGGAAAGCTATCTTTTGAAAACAATGTCCCACATGTGCTCGACAATCCACTCCCCAACCATGCCGCCGTGAATATGATCGAAGTATGTGAAGAAATCCCTCGTCTCAATGTCCGTAATGTTGCTACTTCTCTGGTGCCGCTACATATCAAATTGTGCCAAGCTGCTCTGTTCAGCCACGACCACGTTGCTTGCTGTGAATGTCTTCAGAACCCTATGGGTTGCAGCGTAGTTCAGACCGATATTCAAAGATTGATGAACGACAACTACCTGACTACCAGTGATGTTTGTGTAATAGTGCCAATTTTCCACGATACTCCTGTCAAGAATGTGTCCGCCAGGGAAGATGTTAAGCCTCTAGTGATACGGCTACCAGGGCCAGTGCCATATGCTTCTGCGAAAGCCATCCCGTACAAGTACAGTGCGACTATGTTGGAAAACGGGAAAGAAGTACCTTTGGTGTCCTCAAGCACAGTAGGCAGTATCGTTGAAGTGACGGCTTTGAGGAGCGGCAAGGTCCGACCCCTGTTGTTTCAGAAGAAAGATGATGTGCCAGTTGTGATTCCTGCTGATAAGACTACTCCATTGTCAACTCCTCCTGTTGTTGAAAGTACCAGCCGTCCCGGCCAATCCATCGAAGATTCCAATTTGGATGAGATTTTGAGGATAATCAAGAAAAGCGATTATAAGATCGTTGACCAGCTGTTACAAACCCCTTCGAAGATATCCATCTTATCCCTACTCCTTAGTTCGGAGGCTCACAGGAACGTATTGTTGAAAGTACTGGAGCAAGCATATGTCGACCACGAAGTCACAGAAGATCAATTTGGTGGGATAGTGGCTAACATCACTGCTTGCAGTAACCTTTGGTTTGGTGAAGATGAACTTCCAGAGGCAGGGAAGCACCACAACTTAGCCCTGCACATTTCCATGAACTGCAAAACAGATATGCTGTCCAACGTGTTGGTAGACACTGGGTCGTCGTTGAATGTGATGCCTAAGTCGACTTTGGATCAGTTAAGTTGTCAAGGAGTTCCTTTGAGAAGGAGTACTTTCTTAGTCAAGGCTTTCGATGGTTCCCGTAAAACTGTGCTTGGAGAGGTAGATCTCCCCATGACTATTGGCCCTGAAACATTCATGGTTACTTTCCAAGTTATGGACATAGATGCCTCTTACAGTTGCCTTCTCGGGAGACCGTGGATACACGAAGCCGGGGCGGTCACTTCTACCCTCCATCAGAAGCTGAAGTTCGTAAGGAATGGTAAACTTGTGACAGTGCATGGGGAAGAAGCTTATCTGGTTAGTCAATTATCATCCTTCTCTTGCATCGAAGCTAAATCTGCCGAAGGAACTGCATTCCAGGGATTGACTATCGAGGGTACGGAGCCCAAGAGAGCTAGTGCTGCCATGGCTTCTTTGAAAGATGCGCAGAGGGCCGTTCAGGAAGGTCAGGCCGCCGGTTGGGGCCAATTGATACAGCTGCTGGACAACAGACGCAAAGAGGGTCTCGGTTTCTCTCCGACGTCAGGCGTGTCAACTGGAACGTTCCGTAGTGCTGGATTTGCCAATGCAATTCTTGATGGTGGTGATGAAAGAGGGTCTAGGCCCACATTTGTGATACCAGGAGGCATGGCGAAGAACTGGAACGTTATCAATCTCCCTGTGTTTGTGCATGGTTCTAAGTAATATGTCTTGCTGTTTAGGCTTTGTTTTCAAAATAACAATCCTTCCGCCCTGCCCGAGGCGGAAGTGACACTTTTGTAAAGGGCATGTTTGTTCCGACATCACCATTATCAATAAAACGTCGTTTCTTTCACGACTCTCTTTTTTCTTTAATGCTTTTCCCTTGGAAATAATGGTAATGCCAGAAAGAACCAAAACATCTGCATTTTCTTATTAATTTCAAAGATCTGCATGAAAATTATTTTCTAAAAATCATCCAATCATGTCACGCAGATTGAACCAAAATGAACCCGTTGAACACAGTGACCGTATGTTTCTCCAAACTGTTGAATCCCCGGTGTTTGAGGCCGAAGATGAGGATAGTGATGATATACCAGACGAGATTGCCCGATTACTTGAGCAAGAGGAGAAGACCATTCGGCCTCATCAGGAGGAGATCGAGCTGATCAACCTGGGTACTGAGGATAACAAAAGAGAGATCAAAGTCGGTGCTGCATTGGAGGAAGGGGTCAAGAAAAGGATCTTCGAACTTCTCCGCGAATACTCAGATATCTTTGCATGGTCATATGAAGACATGCCGGGTTTGGATCCCCAGATTGTGGAACACCGGATACCGACAAAACCAGACTGTCCCCCTGTCAGACAAAAGTTGAGACGAACTCGGTCGGACATGGCCCTGAAGATCAAAGGTGAGGTGCAAAAGCAGATTGACGCGGGTTTTCTCATGACAGTTGAGTATCCTGAATGGGTTGCCAATATTGTGCCTGTGCCAAAGAAGGATGGTAAGGTTCGAATGTGTGTTGATTACAGAGATTTGAATAGAGCAAGTTTGAAAGACAATTTCCCACTACCTCACATCGATGTGCTTGTTGATAATACTGCCCAGTGCAAGGTGTTCTCCTTCATGGACGGTTTTTCTGGCTATAATCAAATCAAAATGTCACCCAAAGACAGGGAGAAGACGTCGTTCATCACTCCGTGGGGAACTTTCTGCTGCAAAGCAATGCCATTCGGTCTAATAAATGCTGGTGCTACTTATCAAAGGGGGATGACCACTTTGTTCCATGACATGATTCACAAGGAGGTCGAAGTGTACGTGGATGACATGATTGTCAAGTCGGGTGATGAAGAGCAACACGTCGAATACTTGGCTAAGATGTTTGAAAGGTTGAGAAAGTACAAGCTTCGGCTGAACCCAAACAAATGTACGTTCGGTGTTAGGTCTGGGAAGTTGCTAGGCTTCGTTGTCAGTCAGAGAGGCATTGAAGTAGATCCTGACAAAGTCCGAGCTATCCGCGAAATGCCGGCCCCGCAAACCGAGAAGCAAGTCAGAGGGTTCCTCGGGCGTTTGAACTACATTTCTAGATTTATATCCCACATGACTGCGACCTGCGGGCCAATTTTCAAGTTACTCAGGAAGAATCAACCTGTGGTATGGGATGATGAATGCCAAGAAGCTTTCGATAGCATAAAGAACTATTTGCTAGAACCTCCTATCCTTGTCCCGCCGGTGGAAGGAAGGCCATTGATTATGTACCTGTCAGTATTGGATGAATCCATGGGATGTGTGCTCGGTTAGCAAGATGAAACTGGAAAGAAAGAGCATGCAATCTACTATTTGAGCAAGAAATTCACCGATTGTGAGACTCGGTATACAATGCTCGAGAAGACCTGTTGTGCACTAGCCTGGGCTGCCAAACGCCTGCGCCACTACTTGATAAATCATACAACTTGGCTGATATCCCGGATGGATCCGATCAAGTATATCTTTGAGAAACCGGCTGTCACTGGAAAAATCGCACGTTGGCAAATGTTACTGTCAGAGTATGATATTGTGTTTAAAGCTCAGAAAGCCATTAGAGGGAGTATCCTGGCTGTCCATCTCGCTTGCCAACCGCTCGATGACTATCAACCTTTGAAGTTCGATTTCCCTGACGAAGAGGTCATGTTCTTGAAGTCAAGAGACTGTGAAGAACCACTGATCGGTGAAGGTCCAGACCCTGATAGCAAGTGGGGATTGGTCTTTGATGGTGCTGTTAATGCCTATGGCCGAGGAATTGGCGCAGTAATTGTGGCTCCGCAGGGGCATCACATCCCTTTCACGGCCCGGATTGTGTTTGAGTGCACCAACAATGTGGCCGAGTACGAGGCATGCATCTTGGGAATTGAAGAAGCCATCGATATGAGAATCAAGCATCTGGACATCTATGGAGATTCTGCACTAGTCATCAACCAGATAAAGGGAGAATGGGAGACCCATCATGCCAATCTGATCCCTTACCGTGATTATGCGAGACGTCTGTTGACGTATTTTACAAAGGTCGAGTTGCACCATGTTCCCCGAGAGGAGAACCAAATGGCCGATGCTCTTGCTACCTTATCTTCCATGTTTCAAGTGAACCATTGGAATCATGTACCGATGATCAAAGTACAATGCTTAGACCGGCCCGCTCATGTGTTTACTGTCAGTAATGCGACTGTACAAACAGGTTCAGGCAGAGTCGACAACAGGCCCTGGTATTGTGATATCAAGCAGTTTTTACAAAGCCGTGAATATCCGCCGGATGCTTCCAACAAGGACAAGAAGACGCTGCGCAGGCTGGCTAGCAAATTCCTGCTGGATGGTGATGTCCTCTACAAAAGGAATTTCGATATGGTGTTGTTAAGATGTGTTGATGAATATTAAGCAGAACAGCTAATGCACGACGTGCACGATGGCACCTTTGGGACCCACGCCTCGGGGCATGCTATGTCTAGAAAGCTGTTGAGAGCTGGTTACTACTGGATGACCATGGAGCGCGATTGCTATCAATATGCCAGGAAGTGCCACAAATGTCAAATATATGCTGATAAGATCCATGTGCCTCCGCACACTCTCAATATTATGTCTTCTCCATGGCCTTTCTCTATGTGGGGCATTGATATGATCGGAAGAATTGAACCAAAAGCTTCGAATGGTCATCGTTTTATCCTGGTAGCAATCGATTATTTCACCAAATGGGTCGAAGATGCATCATATGCCAACGTAACTAAGCAAGTGGTAGTTAAGTTCATCAAGAACAATATCATCTGTCGGTATGGTGTTCCTAGCAAGATTATCACTGACAACGGTACCAACCTGAACAATGACATGGTGCGAGCCTTATGTGAGAAGTTCAAGATTCAACACCACAATTCTTCTCCTTACAGACCTCAGATGAATTGTGCAGTTGAGGCTGCCAATAAGAACATCAAGAAGATTGTGCAGAAGATGGTAACAACATACAAAGACTGGCATGAGATGTTGCCCTATGATTTACACGGCTACCGCACTACAGTCCGTAGTTCAACCGGGGCAACGCCTTTTTCTCTTGTATACGGCATGGAAGCAGTCCTCCCATTGGAAGTGGAGATTCCGTCTCTTCGTGTGATTATGGAAGCAAAGTTGTCTGAGGCTGAATGGTGCCAGAGTCGGTACGACCAGTTGAATTTGATTGAGGAAAGACGCCTGGATGCTTTGGCTCACGGTCAGATGTATCAAACAAGGATGAAAAATGCTTTTGACAAGAAAGTTCGTCCTCGGGGATTCAAGGAGGGTGAACTCGTATTGAAGAGAAGAATGAGTCAGCAACCCGACCCAAGGGGCAAATGGACGCCTAACTATGAAGGACCTTATGTTGTCAAGAAGGCTTTCTCTGGCGGTGCTCTGATTCTCACACACATGGATGGTGTAGAACTTCCGAATCCTGTGAATGCCGATATAGTCAAGAAATATTTTGTCTAGATATGAAAAGAACAGCGTGGTAGGTCGAAAACCCGAAAGGGCGGCCTAGGCAAAAATGCGCTTCCCGGTGGATCGAAAACCCGAAAGGGCGATCCAGGCAAAATGAGGGACAAGAAACAAAAATGTAAAAGCTCGCTGAGATTACGTGTAACTCAGGCAAAAATGAGCGTCTCGATGAGCCGAAAACCCGAAAGGGCGGTTCATGCAAAAATGAGATTGAAATAAAAGACAATTGACTATATCTGGCAAGTTTCCATTCCCCTTGGGATCTTTGCAACTGATGATTGGCTGTTCTCATCCGAGGTTCCGACGCCTGTGGATTCAAGAGTTTCAAGAATGGTGCAAGTCACAAAAACGTGTCACGCTTGCTAAAAAACGTGACACGTTTTCACAAGTCAGAGAGCATGTTTTGAGAAGAAAGAAGAACGTGTCATGTTGGCAAAAACGTGACACGTTTTGTGAAACCCTAATTTGGTTACTTGCTACTGAAGGAAAAAAACGTGACACGTTTTACTTAAAACGTGACACGTTTTGGGCGAATTTCTGGGCCTATTTAAGCTGAAGTCTTTTCCGAAAACAAGGGTTACGAATCTTGGAGAGAAAAGTGCGATTTGAACATCAAGGCGACTGCAAGGAGGACGATTTCTTCATCCTTTTACCAGTTACATGTATGTTTTAATGATTCAATTGATTATGCTATTTGTAAACATCGTTATGAGTAGCTAAATCTCTTAGAGATTGGATCCGAGATGATTCTGTGTAAACCCTAGTTGATCTTATGTTGCTGTGATGAAACTCTATTCCATATTAATGATTATTTAAGTCTTTATTCAATTCAATTGTTCTTAATGCTTTTTATATCCTGATCAAATATAAATATGCTTTCGTGAGAATGAATGACTACTAACCCTAGCTTTCAACTTAGACTTAATTGAATTGTTCTAATAAACATGGTTAATCTAGGAATGGATAATCGTTTATTAGTGATATTAGGTTAACGTGCTTAAACCTTCGAGAATTATTAGACCACCTAAGGAATTAGGGGCTGTAGTTTAAGAAGAGGGTCCTAACTCAAGGGATTGATTAGGGCTATTTTGTTAACTATCGTGGGATTTAAAGAACCATTAATAGGAATAGAGTACAGTAACCAATTAGGGGAAACATAGAGGATTCGACGATCCGATCTCATCTCTCTCCATATTTTCTTAAACAACTTCTATCCTTTTGTTATTTTTGTTATTAAAACAAACAAATCTACCGCCTAGTGGCAAAACTATAATAACCTTTAAGCATCCTATTGCATAACGAAATTAACTTATTGCGATTAAAAACAATCCTCGTGGGATCGATATTTTTACTACTTCGATAGTATTTGGTGCACTTGCCAAAAACTTCTATCAAGTTTTTGGCGCCGCTGCCGGGGATTGTTGATTTATTTCAATAAGGCAATTTAGTTATAATTTAGGATTTCTGCATTTTATTTTCTGTTTTTAAATTTTTTGTTACTTTTATTGGTGCAGTGCTACTAAGGTATTTTGCTGTTTATGCGAGGTCGACAAAGCAAGGACGATTTACAGTTCGATCCGGAGATAGAAAGGAATGAACGAGCCAATCGGAGAGCTGCCCGGTTGTCAAAGTCAGTCCCACCTATCGCTAAAGGGCGGTCACCTAGTCCGCCACCGTCTGAATCCTTGAAGTCTATCTCTCCTACACCAAGTATCATGGGAGACGCTGAACCGAGACCTAAGTTGGGAGACTACGGGCTAGCTACTCACCGTGGTCAGCTGACACACACCTTCCGTCCTGCTAACCCTGCTGCTTTTGACATCAAGAGCACCGTTCTGAATGGGTTGAGAGACAAGCAATTCGATGGCACTGAAGCCATGAGCCCACATGAGCACTTGAGTCGGTTTGCAGAGACTTGTGAATTCTGCGTACCTCCAGCTACGGTTACTGATAGCCAGAAGAAGCTGCGGTTATTTCCGTTTACATTGACGGGAAGAGCTAGAGATTGGTTGCTAACCATTCCGGGTGGTACCATTCAAACATGGGAGGAGCTCGAGCTGAGGTTCCTAGAGAAGTACTTTCCTATGTCCAAATATTGGGAAAAGAAGATGGAGATTCAAAATTTCAAGCAAGGGGAGACTGAATCTTTATATGATGCATGGGAGAGATTTACATTGATGCTGAAGAGGTGCCCCAACCATGAACTGTCTGAGAAACAATACCTCCAAATCTTCACCGAAGGCTTGATACATAACATTAGAATGTTTCTAGATGCCTCAGCTGGAGGCAGCCTTAAAAACAAGACCGATCATGAAGTCGAAGCCTTAATTGAAAGCATGGCTCAAAACGAGTGCCGTGATAATGTGGAGAAGAAGAAAAGAGGAGTATATGGGGTCAGCGACACTACATCTATTCTAGCTAACCAAGCAGCCATGAACAAGCAAATTGAAGCTCTAACTAAGGAGTTCCAAGGGTTCACTTTGGCTAACAAGCAACAAGTGGCAGCTGTTAAGTGTGATCTATGTGGAGAAGGACATGCAAATGGTGAGTGTGTACCGGAAGGATTTAGTGAGGAATTCGTGAACTATGTGAACTTTCAAAGACAAAATCCTTACTACAATCCCGGGTTTAACAAGCATCCTAACTTGAGTTATTCTAACAACAACACTCTAAACCCTCTACTTCCAAATCCTCAACAACAACAACAACAACCGAGGAAGCCTTCAGCTCTTGAAGAAACAATGGTGAATTTCATGAAGATGACTCAAAGTAACTTTGAAGAGATGAAGAAGAGCCAAGAAGCTGAGAGAAAAAACAATGAAGCTTCGAGGAAGTTGCTTGAGACTCAAATCGGGCAAATGGCTAAACAGTTGGCTGAACAAAGCAAGGGAGGATTCTCAGGTAATACTAAGGATAACCCGAAAAATGAAACTTGCAATGTTATTGAACTTAGGAGCAAAAAGGTGCTCACACCTTTAGTTCCAAGAGTTAAGAAAACAGTTGATAATGTTGTGACGGAGGAGGTAGAGATAGATAGTGAAGTTGAAAAAGAATTAGAGGGAGTAGTTGAAAAAGAAAGTGATCAAGGAGAAGTTGAAAAAGAAAAGAAGGAAAAATCAGAGGGAGAAAAAAGTGAGAGATTAGTAGATGAGGACTCTATCTTGAGGAAGTCTAGGAGCCAAATTTTGAAAGATGGTGATAAACCACAAGTTGTACCGTCTTATGTAAAGCTTCCATACCCTCATCTAGCTAAGAAGAAAAAGAAAGAGGAAGGCCAATTTAAAAAGTTCATGGAACTCTTCTCACAACTCCAGGTGAATATTCCTTTTAGTGAAGCCCTTGATCAAATGCCCGTTTATGCAAAGTTTATGAAGGAGTTATTAACCGGAAGAAGAAAGCCAAAAGATGACGAGAATATAGCTCTTTCAGAAAACTGTAGTGCTATCATCCAAAACAAACTTCCACCGAAGATGAAAGATCCAGGTGCTTTTACCATTCCTTGTTCTATTGGATCGGTGAAGGTGGGTAGAGCTTTATGTGACTTAGGGGCAAGTATCAACTTGATGCCTCTATCTATGATGAAGAAGCTTGGATGTGGCCAACCAAAACCAACAAGAATGACCCTCACTTTAGCTGATCGGTCCATCTCTTATCCTTTTGGTGTTTTGGAAGATGTGCTCGTAAAGGTAAATGAGTTAGTATTTCCTGCTGACTTTGTTATCATGGATATGGCTGAAGATGACGAGACACCGCTCATCCTTGGAAGACCTTTCCTTGCAACTGGTCGTGCTTTAATTGACGTCGAATTGGGCCAACTTATGTTAAGGTTCCATAATGAACAAGTGGTGTTTAATATTTTTGAAGCCATGAAACATAGAGCTGAAAATCCCAAGTGCTATCGGATTGACGTTGTTGATGAAATCGTTGAAGACAATTCTCGTTAACCTCGACCAACACAACCTATGGAGAAAGCAATTGTAAATTCTATAGAGAGTTGTGACAATGATGAAGATCTTGAGGTGAAGGAATGTGTCAAGCAATTGGAGGCAAGCAAACAAGAGGTGGCATCGGAAAAAATAGAAAAGTTACTTCTAGACAAGAATGAGGGGGCGCTTACTTTAGGTGTGGAAGAGGAAAAAAATCCTGAATTAAAAGAACTTCCTTCTCATTTAAAGTATGTCTTCTTAAGCAAAGATGCTTCTAAACCGGCAATCATCAGCAGCACTTTGACACCTTTAGAAGAAGAAAAATTGATGAGGGTGTTAAGGGAGAACGAAGGAGCGTTGGGATGGAAAATTTCTGATTTGAAGGGTATTAGTCCAGCTTATTGCATGCATAAAATTCATATGGAGGCTGAATACAAACCAGTTGTTCAACCTCAACGGAGACTGAACCCCACCATGAAGGAAGTTGTAAAGAAAGAAGTGCTGAAACTTCTGGATGCAGGTATGATTTACCCTATCTCTGATAGCTCGTGGGTAAGTCCTGTCCATGTGGTGCCTAAGAAAGGTGGAATGACGGTGGTGGCTAATGAGAAAAATGAATTGATTCCCACCCGTACCGTCACTGGTTGGAGGATGTGCATCGATTATCGGAGGTTAAATACCGCAACAAGGAAGGATCACTTCCCGTTACCTTTTATGGATCAAATGATAGAGAGGTTGGCTGGCCAAGCCTTTTATTGCTTTCTGGATGGGTATTCGGGGTATAATCAAATTGCGGTGGCTCCGGAAGATCAAGAGAAGACTGCCTTCACTTGTCCGTTTGGTATCTTTGCGTATAGGAGAATGCCCTTTGGGCTGTGTAATGCGCCGGCGACCTTTCAAAGGTGTATGCTCTCCATCTTCTCTGACATGATAGAGAAGAACATCGAGGTATTTATGGACGACTTTTCTGTTTTCGGTAAGTCTTTTGATCAATGTTTAGTCCACCTAGATGCCGTCCTTAAAAGATGCACCGAAACTAACCTCATTTTAAATTGGGAAAAATGCCATTTTATGGTAAACGAGGGTATAGTTTTGGGGCATAAGATAAGTGCTAAAGGCATAGAGGTGGACCAAGCGAAAATAGAGGTTATAGAGAAACTTCCCCCTCCTATAAATGTTAAGGGAGTGAGGAGTTTCCTGGGGCATGCTGGATTTTATCGGCGTTTCATAAAAGATTTTTCAAAAATTTCAAAGCCCCTTTGTAACCTCTTAGTCAAAGAAAATGATTTCAATTTTGATGATGAGTGCTTAAATGCTTTTTCTTTGATTAAAACCAAGTTGGTTACTGCACCAATAATCATTGCACCCGATTGGGATCTACCGTTTGAATTAATGTGTGATGCAAGTGATTACGCTGTTGGTGCAGTTTTAGGCCAACGCAAGAACAAATTTTTCCATGCAATTTATTACGCAAGCAAAGTTTTGAATGAAAATCAAGTAAATTATGCTACCACTGAGAAAGAATTGCTTGCGGTAATTTTTGCCTTGGAAAAATTTCGTTCTTATCTAATCGGCTCCAAAGTCATTGTGTTTACAGATCATGCAGCCCTGAAGTACCTACTGACGAAAGGAGATTCCAAGCCTCGGCTGTTGAGGTGGATCCTTTTGTTACAAGAGTTTGATCTTGAAATTCGTGATAAAAAGGGAGTTGAGAATGTGGTGGCTGATCACCTCTCCCGGTTGGAAAATAAGGAGGTGACGAAGAAGGAAAAGGCCATCATGGCCGAGTTCCCGGATGAGCAGCTGTTTGCTGTTGAAGGGAGGCCGTGGTTCGCCGACATGGCAAACTACAAGGCTGGTAACATAGTGCCAGATGACTTGAACTCGGCCCAAAAGAAGAAGTTCTTCAAGGATTCAAACCACTATCTGTGGGATGATCCTTATCTGTTTAAGGTAAGCACTGACGGGTTGATTAGACGTTGTGTTGCGGGTGAAGAAGCAAATAGTATCATGTGGCACTGCCATAGCTCAGCTTATGGGGGCCACCATAGTGGAGAAAGAACCGCTGCAAAAATCTTGCAAAGTGGCTTCTGGTGCCCCACCTTGTTCAAG
Organism: Medicago lupulina; assembly: GCA_958299785.1. Classification (NCBI taxonomy): domain Eukaryota; kingdom Viridiplantae; phylum Streptophyta; class Magnoliopsida; order Fabales; family Fabaceae; genus Medicago; species Medicago lupulina. The sequence goes on along the minus strand of OY283146.1, from coordinate 45,405,457 downwards.
GACTGCCAAGACTTTGTGCGGCGGTGTGACAAATGCCAAAGGACAGGTAACATTTCTAAGAGGAATGAGATGCCCCTAACAGGAATACTTGAAATAGAACCATTTGATTGTTGGGGCATTGATTTTATGGGGCCTTTCCCTCCCTCTTACTCTTATCTTCATATTCTAGTTTGTGTCGATTATGTTACTAAGTGGGTTGAAGCGATACCATGTGTTGCTAATGATGCCAGAACTGTTGTCAATTTTCTCCAAAAGAATATTTTCACTAGGTTTGGAACACCTAGAGTCTTGATCAGTGATGGGGGGAAGCACTTTTGCAACAACCTTCTTGAAAATGTGCTAAAAAAGTATAACATCAGGCACAAAGTTGCAACTCCCTATCACCCACAAACTAGTGGTCAAGTAGAGGTTTCAAACCGTCAGTTGAAACAGATTCTAGAGAAGACAGTTGCGTCTAATAGGAAGGATTGGTCCAAAAAGTTAGATGACGCACTGTGGGCATATAGGACAGCCTTTAAGACTCACATTGGGTTTTCACCCTATCAACTAGTCTATGGTAAGGCTTGTCATCTTCCAGTCGAGTTAGAGCATAAAGCTTACTGGGCCATCAAGGCCTTAAATTTTGATCAAGTAGCTGCTGGTAAGAAAAGACTTTTGAAACTTAATGAACTTGAGGAGATGAGGCTTAGAGTGTATGAAAATGCGCTCATCTATAAAGCCAGGACTAAAAGGTATCATGACAAAAACTTAGTATCTAGGGAAATTAACTCTGGACAACTACTTCTGTTATATAATTCCAGGTTGAAGCTGTTTCCTGGAAAGCTCAAGTCGAAGTGGTCTGGACCTTTCTTGGTCAAGAGCGTGTCACCATACGTAGCTGTTGAACTAATCACGCCGGAGGGTGACAGGAGTTTCAAAGTGAATGGACAAAGAGTTAAGCCATATCTGGGTGGCGACCTACCAAAAGAAAGGGTAGGGTTGATGCTGAAGGACCTGTAAACGTCCGTAGTAGTCAAGCTAGTGACGGTAAAGAAGCGCTTTGTGGGAGGCAACCCACCTTTAGTTTTTTGCAGGTAATAGTTCTTTTATATTTTTTTTCGCATTTTATTGCTTTCAAAAAATCAAAAATACAAAAATATTTTCGCTGAAACGATCAGAGGAAGAAAAATTTCAAGTCCAATACTGGGCAAAAACGCGACACGTTTTGGGCAAAACGTGCCACGTTTTTGCCACCTCTGAAGCATCTCAAAAACAAGCATTCTGTTTAGCGAAAACGTGTCACGCTGGCCAAAACGTGACACGTTTTCTGGGAACCAAATTTTTTTCAAAAGAGTGGAGCGTGTCACGTTTCGCCCAAACGTGACACATTTTTTTGTGGTTTCAAAATTTTTGACCGTTACAAAACAAAAAACGTGACGCGTTTTTGGCCAAACGTGACACGTTTTTCTCCCCTATATATACCCTTCACACGAAAATCATCCCATTCACTTCCAAAAGTAGCCAAACTCTGTCAAAATTTCCCCAGAACCCTAACCTACGAACTTCTCAACTTTCTACACCAAAAACCTTCAACTTTCCATCCCCAAATCACCAAGACAACCACAAAAACTACCATCAACATCATCAACCTCTCAAAATTCACCATCCTCACCTAACCTCAAAACCCTAATCTCAAACTTTCACTTTTCCTTTGACCTAACCCTAGACCTTCACCATGGTTGATACTAGAAAGAAAGGAAAAGCTCCACAAGCCAAAAAACCCAAAACCACCGCCAAACGCAAACAACCGGTTAAACCCACAGCCCCACCAGCCGTACCACCCACTCTAGCTTACCGTTTCCATGACATCAAGGCCCGTGACCGCTTCAAAGAAATCAGAAGTTATCGGGTAATACCAGAGAGGGGGTTCCTACTCCCTTAATTGTTAGGCAACCCTGAGTTTGAACAAATTATCACGGCTCGAGGGTGGGACGGGCTGAATAATATGGTTTTCCAAGAGGCCAACAAGACCATGGCGCTTGAGTTTTATGCCAATGCTCGGTTCTCCGGGCGGCGGTATGAATCTTATGTGAGGGGAAAGACCATTGATTTCTCCCCTGAGGCTATCAATACCATGCTGAAGATCGTTCCTCCGGAACAATGTGATGTCAAGAGGAGGAGGGAGACATGTGCTAACTGGGACGAGGAAACGTGGGAAGAGGTGAAATCCTTACTGTGTGTGGAGGGCGCTCAATGGCAGAAGAGCAGGAAGATGTTGCTGAAAGCTGATTTCAAGCCGGTTGCTAAGGCTTGGGCATCATTTGTGGTGCAAACATTAGAAGGTACTTCCTGTTCATCTGAAATTCCCTTATCTCGGGTGCATACTGTTGCTGCCATCATGGAGGGTAGCCCTATAAATGTTGGTGAGTTGATTGCCAACAACATTGCTGAGTTTGTCCAAGGGAACAAGAAAGCCATCCCTCACATGAGCCTCATCAACTGGCTTTGTGAGGAAGCGGACTGCGAGTGCTACATCAATGACCTCGAGACAAAGATGATGAAGCCAATCACTGATAACTATATGGAGGTCTTTCTGAAGGATTATCTGGAGCGCATACAGCAGTTGGGAGCTGAGGAGGAAGCAGGCCCTCAGCCTCAGCCACAACCACAACAGCCCCCGCTTCAGCCAGAGTTGGTGTCGGAAGAAGGAAGCAGCCAACAAGGTGCCCATGCACCTCTTCATCCCATGATGCTGGACTACATGTTCGGCCACTGCAACTGGATGAATGAGGTGTCAGACCAAGAGTATTGGAACCGTCCTAGGTTTGGGCTAGAGCTTACTGAGGCAGTCTGCCTCAACAGGAGAGCGATTACTGGGTCTTTTGACCGTTTTGATGGGTCCGAGGAGGCGATGGACCAATACTTTGATGTCACCAGAGGTCGTGCCCAAGCAAGAGAGCAGGAGATTAGGGCAGACTTTGCTGCTGGTGGTGCGAGGTCGAGGTCGCATTTTGGCGAAGACACCTATGAGGAGCAGAACCCGAGCACATGGATTGACCCGAACTTGATGCAGGATTGATGGGCTACTGATGGCTCATCTATTATTATTATTATTTTTTCTGTTTGTTTCAGCAGTTTTCCTTTCATTTTGATGTACTTTTTAATTTTATTTTCGAACAATTTTAAGTTTAATCAGTTGTATCCCCCTGTGATGTAATTGAGCCTGAACTTGTTTATTACTGATGAATTTATGTGTTTTATTGACCTTTTACAGTTTAGTAACAAATGTGTGCTCAAGTGATTTTTCCAAAAGTTCATAAGGAGGAGTGACTTGAGTAAAAGGCGAAGTGTACGGCAGTGCTAGGTAGTCACAACTCCCAGATATCATAACTGTAAGGTTCATGGCCAAATTTTATTTTTCAATTTACTTATATAGAGTGTTCCATGCATCTACATTTCTAGAACTTGCATTGTTTCTTTTCTGTTGATTGGTTTATGTCAAATACACACTGAGGCAAAAGTGTTTGGTCCTGTGAGCCTTTTGAAGCCTACCCTGATTATATTGCATTCATCCTTTTCTTAAACAAGTTGAGCCGGTAGGATAGAACTTTTTGTTTGGTGACAAACTACATTACAAACTTAGAGACTTGTAGGATTTATCCCATAATGTTTTTCTGAGTTAGGCATGATAGAATGTTGCTAAGGATTAAGTTTGGGGTTGCTTTTGGAATTTGCAACCAATTAAGTTTGGGGTTGCTTTTGGAATTTGCAACCAATTAAGTTTGGGGTGGGGGAACTAAAGAACAATACAAAAAAAAAAAAAAAAAAAAATAATATACATACACTCTAAAAATGGTGTATCAAAAAAAAAGAGAATGAAAAAGAGACAAAGACATTTAAAATCCGAGTAACTTCAAACTCGAGTGTCCCTATGTTGAATAATGTTCTCTAGCCCCATTTTCTGACTAAGAATCGTGTTACATAGGTGAAAGATGATTGAATTATGTTCTAACTGACGTAGGAGTGCCTAACTCGCATTTTGTGTAGCCTACTTATCCAAATATCATCCCACCTTCACCTAAGCCCCGTTATAACCCTTAAAGACCTCAAAGTGTGTATTGATATTGACTTTAATTGACGTTTAGAAACTTTTCAAGCGTATGGTAATATGTAGCTGTGCATGTGATTGAGTGTGAACCCTATTCATTTTGTGCGTGGAGTTGTGAATTGGTGGATGCATTCAAGTCAAACTAGCTCACCTTTAGCTAGTAAGGAGATGAACTTTTTGGATTACCATCACTTGAGCAGGTACTTGTTATTTTACTGTCAACTATCAATTTTGCATGTAAATTCCTTGGGGATAAGGAATGGTTTAAGTTTGGGGTTGTGATGACATGCTGTCATTACGTAATTTCTATGTATATTTTATCATTTTATGGAGTCACAAAGCAACTTAAGCAGCAAGAAACGCATGAAAAGCAAGAAAAAGCAAGAAAACTGAAGAATGGTGCAAGTCACAAAAACGTGTCACGCTTGCTAAAAAACGTGACACGTTTTCACAAGTCAGAGAGCATGTTTTGAGAAGAAAGAAGAACGTGTCACGTTGGCAAAAACGTGACACATTTTGTGAAACCCTAATTTGGTTACTTGCTACTGAAGGAAAAAAACGTGACACGTTTTACTTAAAACGTGACACGTTTTGGGCGAATTTCTGGGCCTATTTAAGCTGAAGTCTTTTCCGAAAACAAGGGTTACGAATCTTGGAGAGAAAAGTGCGATTTGAACATCAAGGCGACTGCAAGGAGGACGATTTCTTCATCCTTTTACCAGTTACATGTATGTTTTAATGATTCAATTGATTATGCTATTTGTAAACATCGTTATGAGTAGCTAAATCTCTTAGAGATTGGATCCGAGATGATTCTGTGTAAACCCTAGTTGATCTTATGTTGCTGTGATGAAACTCTATTCCATATTAATGATTATTTAAGTCTTTATTCAATTCAATTGTTCTTAACCAAATAATCACTTATCAAATAAGCACTTATGAGAAATGGGTAGAAAAAGATTATGTTTGAACATTAGGCCCCTTACCTCTAATTCCAAAAATCCAAGCTTATGCCTCAATTAAGCTCCAACCCCTTGAGTTCTACCTTCCTCTTCTCTTGCTCCCAAAGTCCTCTTTCTCTATCTACTACTCTCCAAATTGTGTGGAATGAACAAATGAAACTAGGTGACCTAATTTCCTCAATGACTAAGGTTTAAATAGGCTCACCTATATTGGGCTTAACCCGTTAAGTCTTAATGGGCTCAATTCACTTATTCACTATCCCACAATTAATTACTCGCCTACGATTAAACTCAACGGTCAAACTAATTTCTATACTAGTAACTTAGTAAAAAAAATAATATGCCACACTAACATTTAAATAACCTGCACTATGAAACTACCAAATCACCCTTGCTCACCAAATTACTAAAATACCCTTCTAACATGAAAACCCAATAAAATACACCCAAGGATAAATAATCACACACAAGCATATATAAACACACATAAAAATAATATAAAATAAAATAACGAAAAATCGGGCTATTACAATAACAATCTAGTACCCCGCATGATCGTTAAGTAATGTATAAGTCCACACACGTTTAAGCAACCACTCGGTTGTATTGTAGACACTTGGTAACCGTAATATCCCTGAGGTTACCAACAGCCTAGGACTTAGATAGAACTCACTGAGATGTTATGTCTCATTCCACTCTTTCATTTGTTCAGGTTCACAGGTTGTTTGAGGCAAAGGTAAGGAGAAGGCTTCGGATTAATCATGCCATTATGGATCTAACTCTTATGTCTCTATGTCGTTATCGTGTTATGTTATGCATGTAATTGTGTTGTAATGAACCTTATCGTATGTGTTCAGCTGACTCATTGTGTATTAATAATGTAACATAAGACTTGAGGTGTTTTATGTATCTGAATCTCGACGCATGTCGTTTCCGTATTGTAATATTGATGTATTCAGTATCAGTTTTAACGCACGTGTTACATAACTGCTTCTGCCCAAAAAGATTTAGCTGTTCCCATTATTTTCAGTATAACTCTTGGTCTTTCTAGGAATGTTTTATTCACCTGCTCTGCTACACCATTTTGTTGAGGTGTATGTGCAACTGTAAATTTCCTTACAATGCCCTCATGTTTACAAAATTACAAAAACTCGCCATCTACATAGTCCCCTCCATTGTAAGTCTTCAAGCACTTGCTTTTCCTCCAAGTTTCAAGCTCTACTTGTGCTTTAAATACCTTTAATATTTGAGACACATCTGACTTCTTCTTGACTGGATAGACCCACTATCTTCTAGAATAGTCCTCAATCAGTGAGATGAAATATATTGATCCTCTCATAGATATTTATGGTGACTTCTACACATCAGAATAAATCACGTGTAATGAGTTTGCTTCTAGTAGTTACTATAGCAAACTTGAGTCTATGTTTCTTGTTTTACACACAGTCTTCACAAAATGGTGAATGTACCGTCATGAGCCCGTGAAGGAGATTGCGTTCTGCAAGGACTTTCAAGTCACGTTATGGCATATGGCCTAGTCTGTGAAGAACAAACACTCCTCGGATTAGGCGTGTTTTGGTGTCGGATTAGGCCTTGTCTCTGGTCACATATCATAATGATAGTAGTACATAGCAATGTCAAAAGAACAAGAATGACGAGATCCTTGACAATAGTACATAGTCTAAAACATAACATCAACAAGAAACAACAACACTAAATCCAAAGGAGCACGATCAATCTGAAGCCTTCTCCTTACCTTTGCCTCGAACCACCTGCGAACCTGAACAAAGAAGGAGTGGGATGAGACATAATGTCTCAGTGAGTCCCACCTAAGTCCTAGGCTAATGGTAACCTCGGGGAAAACCTACGGTTACCACGTGTCTAAAATATAACCGATTGCTCGATTATACGTTTGTGTAACTCATGCATACCTAGAACGATCGTGCAAAACCTAGATCGTCGTCATTCATAACTATCATAGGAACATATCATAGTCGTATCATATCATATGCATTTGATATTTAAAAGTCTTAATGATTATCTCAGTTGTTTTTACGGAATATAGTCGAGTGGAGTAACCCCGAGTATATTCCCATACATAACCGATGAACCTAGCTAGGGAACATCAGACTCCTCCATGTTGTGCGGGTCCCTTGCGGCTTAAAGCGTTCACTTGACCAAAGGAGTACTATTGACGGGACACTTAGCACACACCAAGGAAGTAGTCACCGAACCATTGGCTGGGGTATCAATGACCATTTCGCGCAACAACGGAGTCACAACTAAACCCAAACACTCAACACAACAACTCGAGATAAAAGAATGCGTAGCACTAGTATCAATAATTGCAATCAAAGGAGTACTATTGATAAAACACATACCTCGAATGAGATTATCCGGCTGCTCCACTTCTGCCGCATTCAAAGCAAAAACCTTACCCGCCGCCTTCTTCGGCTTAGTACACTTAGTATTCAAATGACCCGCTTCACCACAATTGTAGCAAGTAATCTCTCTCTTGCACTCATAAGACTTGTGACCCTTCTAACCACACTTGTAGCAACTTTCTCCCTTTTTGCAATCACTAGCAAAATGACCCAAGATACCACACTTGAAGCACTTGACTTCCGCTACATTAGCCTTGGAGCCTCCACCAACATCTTTCTGCTTGCCCTTATCCTTATTGTACGGTTTCCCATTTCCATGGCCCTTTCCTTTCTTGTCACTCACAGCTTTGTAGTAACTCATCTTAGCCTTTCCGGCATCATCAAACATACGACACTTGTGCACCAAAGTGTCAAAATCTCTAATCTCATGGAAACAGATGTACTGATAGATCTCTGGCCTCAAACCATTCTCAAACTTCACACACTTAGACACCATAGCATCTTCCGCATTCATGTAAGGACAAAACCTCGAAAGCTCCTCATACTTAGCCGCATACTCAGCAACAGACATGCTCCCTTGCTTCAAGTTTAAGAACTCAGCTTCCTTCTTGTTTCTCAAGTCTTCCGGAAAGTACTTCTTCAAGAACTCATTCTTGAATGTCACCCAAGTGATAGCATCACCACTAGCCTCAATCCTCCTCTTGGTACTAGTCCACCAATACTCGGCCTCCTCAGCAAGCATGTGAATAGCCAACCTCACCTTCTGGTCATCATTAGTCACCATAGCACGAAAGATCCTCTCCATGCCTTCCATCCAAGTCAAAGCTCCTTCCGGATTGAACCTTCCCTTGAATGTCGGCGGTTTGTTCCTCATGAAACGATCAAGCCTCTGCTGCTCAGCTTCTCCTTGGTCTTCCTGACCATAACCACCATTCTCTTGATTCTAAGCCAAAGCTTGAGCCACTACAGTCAAAGCCGCTGCAATCGCATCATCGTTCCTACCATTTCCGTCGGCCATCTCCCTTCTAATCAACAAAACCAAGCAACAGGTGAGAACAACAAACAAACAGCACAACAAGCATCGAAGGTAACTCAACATACCATTCGAATACAACACGTAATTCACCGGGTTTTGGTCCGGACAAGACCGACATGGCTCTGATACCAACTTGTAACGCCATATTTCTAATTAAGCGATAAATCATGCAATTTAAATAAATACATCAGAAATAGTCGTCACTTCTACAATTAATCACCACTCTCGTCATGCATGAAAATAATCTCCAACATAAAATCTCAGCGGAATCAAATACATCTCAACATAAATGCCATGTCCTCAACATAAGATAAATCCAACAACATAAATAATCTCCACAAAATACAACTCATGATATAATAAAATCTCAAAAGATAAACAACATGCACTAAGTCCTAGATCAGAGCCCTATCTAGACACGTGCGATAAACGAGGAAGCTCCCGCTCCTCAAAGCAAAACTCACCAAGAAAAAAGATCTAAACCTGCATTCCGTCTACCAATCAATACAGAGAGGTAGGCGGTCCACCAAGACCACTAGGGGTTAGAATTACATTAATCATAATCAATCACAAACAGGATTAGCATGCATCATAACAATATCTTGCATAAATAATCATGAACATAATATTCTCAACAATTATTACACAAGCACGAAGTTCCAATCACAATAATTCTCAAGCACACCAAGTACCAACACATATTCACATCAAGCTCATGAAAAACATGATTCTTCCTAGAAACATATAATGTTACTAGACGACTCGACTAAGTGTGGTACCAAATTTCTTTCATCTCCGAGGCCGTTGCCCTTGACGCTTATAAACACGCCATATCACCCCGAATAATCACCCCAAATAATGGACTACCGCAGCATCCAACAACAATGGAGATGAAAGACAACAACAACGTGTGTGAACTAGGACTCGACAACCACAATACATACTTCATGTAATTTCACAAGTCCACACCAATTATGTTCTAATACATGCGTACACCAACAATTCGCATGTAAAAGATTTCACCAACAACATATATGCACGCAACATATATAATCACCAACAACATATATGAATTCACATATATAATCACCAACAACATATATTTCATTCAACATATATAATCACCAACAACATATATGCATTCAACATATATAATCACCAACAACAAATTTTCATTCAACATATATAATCACCAACAACATATATTCTCATTCAATCTTATTCACCAAAGAATTACAATATAGAAAAGTTCAATGAATATATCTTCAATTAGTTTCGTATAATACGATTCACCACTTTAGCAAGTTAGGCCAATGAACCAAAACGAAATCAAAATGATTCAATCGCCTCTACTAAGGAGTATACTAGCCACATATGAGTGAAGGTATACTCACATAAGTATTTCATCTGCCAAATACTATGAATTCTCAACATTCGCAAGTTCGTCTCAAAATGTTACTTTTCAAAACATAGACCATTTTCAAAGTAAGACATTCAAGTTCTCTAAGAAATAGATCAAGAACATTTATTTAATCATCTACATAACATATGTAAGTAATCCCCATCATTGTCTTTGAGAAAATAAGTTTCCGGAAAATTGTGTTCTTGGACGATTTTCCAAACATCATGAATGATTTAAGAAAATTAAGTCCAAGTCCATACCAATGATGTTTTTACAAGAATAGATACATAGGTAATGATTAAACAAATCAAGGAAATCATTTAGAAAGTTAGGATTGGTTCACAAGTACACAAAACGAAAATTCAAGTGTGGCTGAACAGGGCACGATTCGCTTAAGTGAAGGCTGGTTCGCTTAAGCGACCAAGTCTCAGTAGCTTCTGGGCGTGTTCTCTTGGAGCTTGCTCACGGTTCGCTCAAGCGAACCCTTGACAGAACCTACATTTGTGCTCGCTTACGGTTCGCTCGCGGTTCGCTCAAGTGAGCTGCGTCCAGAATGAACTGGGCACGTTCGCTTGAGGTTCGCTTGGCGTACGCTTAAGCGAACACTCATCAGTCTAGAAAAAAACTTCGAATTTCAAAACCCTTTTTCCCAAACACTCCAATTTTGATCCTCCCACACTCAAAATTCGTCCCAAATGAAGTTTATAGGTCATGTACATAAACACATGCACCAAAATACTCAAAACTCATGAATCAAACATTATTTTGTCTCAATTCAAAATTTCACCAAACTTTCAAAATTATTCAACAACAACAACAACTTTCATCATCAATTCACCAATGACATACTCAACATACCAATTCATCAACAACATGTTTTTCAAACATAAACAATAACAATTAACCATGAAATTCATTCCATAAATCAACAAACCACAACTTCATCATTAATCATATTTCACAAAAACACAACATATTCATACATATGGTTTTTGACATATTAATTCAATCTCAACAACACTTAATCATTCAATTCACATGTACAAACATATCATCAACAATTAGACATGAATTCATTCATCAAATTTCAAATAAGCACTTATTTTCAAAAACACTTAATTGGATAATCACTTATGAGAAGGGGTAGAAAAAGAGATTATGATTAAAGTCTAGCCCCCTTACCTTTAGTCTTCTAAGATCAAAACCTAGGCTTCAATTTAGCTCCCAAGTTTCTTCCCCTCTACAAGCTTTCTCTTCTTCTCCCTCTCCTAGTCTCGCCTCTTGAATGAAAAATGAACTAAGTTTCTACAACCCTAGTTCTCTCCCTATAGTTAGAATATATCCATACCCATTGGGCCTAACCCATGAAATAATAATTGGACTCTATTCTATAACACCACCTATTAGTTTTCTATCTCACTAAAAATTAAATATTTCACAACAACCAACACTAATACTAATTACTACAACTAACTTAATAAATCATTAAACAATCGGTTCTCACTAAAACGCTACGATTAATTCTCAACCAAAATTACTATTTTACCCTTACTCGCCAAAAGACCAAAATACCCTCCTAATCACTAAACTCAAGAAAATACATCAAAGGGCAAATAATCACATACAAGCATACATAAATACACATAAATTAATTAAAAACTAAATAACGAAAATCGGGTTGTTACACCTCCTGCAAGAAAATACCAAAACGCCCTTCTTAATCCTCGAACGTGCAGTGTCAGAGTTAACAAACGAAATACCGAGGATTCTTTTAAGCGAGATATTACATCAAGTGTGGTCTAATCTCAAAATTGTTGTAGTGTCCATCCGCCTCTTGCAACGTATCTCCAGAAGCATGTATAAATCACTTCTAATATTTTATGCTTTCATCACCACAACATTACCTTTCACTACTTTCAAGATACCACTTTCAGTGTCGATCTTGTACCCGAGGTCATCCAATTGTCCAACAAAATATAAATTCATCTTCAACCCCATTACATGGCATACCCATTGTATCTTACAAGCAGTACCATCATGCATTTTCAATCTAATAGTGCCGACTCCAACAATTTCTAAGGCATGGTCATTTTCCATGTACATTGATCCTTCTGAGATATTCTCATAAGAATAAAACCAATCTCATTGTCGATTCATGTGTCATGTTGCACCTGAATCCATTATACAGACATCATTGAGACGTCTTCAACCTTCAGAACTAGTTGTTGCTTTTCTATCCAAGATTCCACCATCATCTAAGGTGTTTACAATACATCATTGAGATGTTAAATCTTCTAAAGACTTATCTCTATTCTTCTTATTATTCCAACACTCATTTAAGTGCCCTCTCATGCCACCGTTGTAGAATTTGAGGTGCTTCCTTCTTCGAGATTTTGACCTACCATGATTTTGACCCCTAGTGGGGCCATGTTTCGTTGATCTGCCTCTCATGATCTTCAAAGCCTCTACTTTATTTGAACTCTATGGCCTTTCTTCCATATTCTTACGCTTGTATTCTTCTTAAAGAATTGAACTGGTGACATCATCAAAGTGAATAGTATTAGCTACATTGTTGTTTGTAATGTTGATGATAATTTGAACACACAAATCTAGTAAACTTCAAAGTAGAAGTTCAACACACTCCTTTTTCGCTATGTTGAAATTGTAAGTTGTGAGTTGAGAAAATTCCATATTCAGGGTAATGATATGATCTGTTATGGATGTGAATTTACCAATTTGAAGAGTGTAGAGCCTCCTCTTTAAGAATATTCTGTTATTAAGTGATTTGACATCGTACAATTTTATTAGAGTATCTCATATCTTCTTTGTTGTCTTCTTTTTACCAATACTTAACAATATTGATTATGTCGTTGCTACGTGCAAATTGACATCAACATTATCATTCATCTCTTTTAAAATCTTTGGTGTAAAACCATGGCATCAGAGATGGCAAACTAAACCGGATTAATAAGAAATTTTTTAATGTGGAACATCAGTCTAAACCGCAACCACAATGTTGGAAAAACTGACATAGAATTAATTAATAAATCTCAATAACAGTCAAGAAATATAGTCGTGATTATATATATAATTCTCAGTAGAATAAAGAAGAAAGAAAGAACTTATCGTTGGCTGAGGCGTGTAAACGCACTGGGCTTAAGAGCATTTCGCCACCACAGGTCAATCACCTGATGCAGTTGGCCTCAAAGTTAGTGTTCTCCAAGATACAACATCCACTTCTCACTAACATTGCGCATGAACTAGCAAGGGCACAAGAACCACACTTGGATGGTCATGTGCACTTAATTGTTTTTTTTTTTAAGGAATGGGAACTTAATTGTTATTAGTTATTAGTGACTAAATGAAATAAGTGATGGAAGAATCAATTATACTTGAGTACTCTCTATCATTTCTCTCTTCCTAACCCACTCTATATACGCTCTTATACACGTAAAGATTACTTTCTATTTATAAGCAAGAATTAACCTATGTACGGAAACGTTATTGGCAAAACCATCATTCCAAATATTAAGGATTGACCAAACATTATTACTTGCAATGGGTATTGTACCGTTAATAAAAATGTAATGTGTTGTTTACTAAGTCAAAGAGTAACTATTAATTATAATAAAATTAATAATAAATATAATACTACTTTAAAATAAATAACTAATAAATTAAAAATTTCTACACACAAAGCATACTATTATTTTTCTTACCACTCCACTAGTTTGTTGCAGCAGAACTACCACTGCAAAGCAATGGTTCTGATGACACTGTTTGGTAACAGAGTAACAAAATATTATCACGCAACAAAATATTATCACACAACTAAAATAACAAACGAGAAAAAGAGGAATTGAACACACATTATTTACGTGGAAACCCCTCACCGAATAAGGGGGAATGCCATGGGTAAATATTAGAGAACTTTTACTAAGTGGACAAATTACAAGACATCTTTAAATACAAGGATAGACAAATTACACTTTCTCTTGAAATATGAGAATACCTAGCACCTGAAGAAACCGTACAGGAGACATTATATTTTCTCTCTATTTTTTATCTCTCACTCTCAACAACCTCTAATTCTTGTCGTTGTGTTGCTACTTGATGGGATGATAAAAATGGTGCAAATGAACTTGCTATTTATTGGAGAAGTAATCCATAGTTCGTTAGATGCAACAAGCCACTGGTATTTCATACAAAACACTAAGTGTGCAACATGTCACTTGCATCTCATGCATCTTGCTACTTGTCAATGCATGCAACTATCCACTTTGCCACTTTGCATTACATGAGAAATGCAACTTTTCTTACATGCACCATGGGTGTATGTCTAGTTACAAAAGCAACTTTTCCACTCACAATATTGGGCTTGGACCATCATTTGGGTCATTTTCATTCACAATCTTGGACGTGGATCACAACTTGAGCTCATATCATTCAAAAATAATACTATGTGAATCAACTTTATAGAATCAATCTCCTGAATGGTGTGAATCTACAAATGCAGCAAACATGATTGAATCAATGCAGATAATTGAAAAAGTGAAAAGGAGAAAATTGATGTGGAATGCCATTCCCTTTTTGATGAAATTGAAAACCTGTACTAAAAAAAGAGGGAAACAAAAACAAGAATCTTGTCGTAATGAAAAAAATAAATATTCGATGATCAATACATCAATGATGTTGGATCCAATAATTTTACTCGTATTTTTTAAATAACAATTTAATTTTATAAACTCAAATTAACATTAAAAATTTGAAGAAAAATTAACCTTGTAATTAATAGCGAACATGAAGCAAAATTAGCATTTTAGAGAATATAATCATACATCCTCAGTGTACATACATATATGAAACGATGCAGGTATATATTCATATAGTATGAATGAGATTAACTTATAGTATTGATGGAGACCTTTGCTACTTCGTCGATTTGATTGTGAGGTTTATGCCAATTTTATTTGATGAATATTTTCTTCCCCGTTTGCACATTTATGTTCATCAATTATTTTGCAACAATCAAACTAGATCGGCTAATCTGAACAGTTTGGGAAGAAAATAAACATGTAGTACATCTGATCGAGCTATTAGATTGAGGATTCCAGCAATGGTTGTCGTCGTCGCCAATCAGTTGTAAATAAAATTTAAAGGGGACAAATTGACAACTAGATTAATTTATGGACTTGGAGAAGGAATTAAAGGAATAACCACAAGTTGACAACTTTAATTTCAGAGAACACATCGAAAGAAAAACAAATGGTATGAAGAATAAATTGGAGAGAAAAAACAAAGTATAAAGAAGAAGCACTATAAAGAAGAATGAGAAGAAATTAAGGAGGACGGTAATGTGGGTGCGGTCACTTTTATATGTAATGAGTAACAAAAGAGAAAATATGTCATTATATTTAGGGATAATGGGTTGGGCCTATGTATGTTAGATACTACATCAAGGAAGTTGCTTTATTGGCCCACTAGACCCAAGTTGCTACCCACCCCCCACCCCCACCCCAAAATACCCTTGTATATAACGATTGAGTCTTACGTTCCAATTGGATCAGACTGTATCTTCCAATCGACCATATTAAAAAAAAATATCATGTGAATCAAAAGTTACAAGGTCCGCAGATTGGAAGTTAGAAACATGTCATTATTTTTTCTCAATCGAAAGTTACAAACCAATTGGATCAGAAACTAATTTCCAATCAAATCCTCCATCGGATTTCAAACATTTTTTCAATGAAATGAAACATAAAATAACCATTAACATTTTTTTTTCCATCAAACGTTACGATAGAAACATGTCATTATTTTTTTCTCAATCGGAAGTTACAAACCAATTGGATCGGAAACTAATTTCCAATCAAATCCTCATCGGATTTCAAAAAAAAATCAATGAAACGCAACATAAAATAACCATTAACATCTTTTTTCCATCAAACGTTACAATAGAAACATGTCATTATTTTTTCTCAATCAGAAGTTACAAACCAATTGGATCGGAAACTAATTTCCAATCAAATCCTCCATCGGATTTCAAACATTTTTTCAATGAAACACAACATAAAATAACCATTAACATCTTTTTTCCATCAAACGTTACAATGAAAGGGACAATTCCACAAAAACATATCAACAACACAGAATGAATGCGTATCAAACACGCCTTGCAAGGGGACTTTTTTTACTCAAATTTCATAGCTTCTATCCAACATTCAGATTTACAAGTTTTGGTGTATGTTTGTGGAAGATATTGTAAGACAATAGTTTCTATAAGGGATATCAAATTTAACATAAGATAAAAAGGAAGAAATGGGGTAAGCAGAATTACCTGATTGGTGCAGAGAAGATGCTAGGAGATTACGGTGATAATCTTCAAGATAACATGGTTTAGTTTTAGGTTTTGTAGAACGTCTCAATGCATTGGTGCTAAGAGGAGGAGGAGGTGGTGGAGGAGGAAGAGTAGAAGTTAGAGGGGTGGGATCAGATGAATGAGTAAAATATGGTTTAGGCAAATTATTAACCTGAATTGGTTGATGAAGGATGGAATCATACTCAGCAGGGGGTGGGGGTGAGATCATAGGAGTCAAAGGAAGTTTGGGAACTAGATGAAGTAGAAGAAGATGTGAGAGGGGAAGAAAAGGGAAACTGACTTTCATAGAAAATAACATTTCTTGACAAGAAAAAGGAATTGGAATGGATATCATAGAGTAGATATCCGTTGGTTCCTTCTTTATATCCAAGAAAGACAGATTTTCTAGAAAAACGTTGGAATTTAGAACGGTTTTGTTGGATAGTGGAAGCAAAAGCTAAGCAACCAAAGACCTGTAGGTGGAGAGTACTAGGTAAATGTTTATGCAGTAATTAATAAGGGCTTTTATTGTGCAAGAGAGGAGAAGGAATGTGATTTATAATATGCACTGCATGCTGCACAGAAAAATGCCAAAAAGAAATAGGAATTTTTTATTGAAAGGAAAGGGTTCGGGCAACATTAAGGATGTGATGATGTTTCCGCTCAACAATGTCATTTTGTTGAGGGGTTTTAACACAAGATCGATGATGAATAATGCCTTTAGCTTGATAAAAGTCAGACCTTACCTAAAATCCGAACAGCCTCAGTAAATCAAAAAAAGAAGAGAGAAAACCCAACAATGATAAATAAAGGGAATGGGACCTTACCTTGTATTTGATGTTTGAAGATGCTTGAAATGTGATGATTTTGAGCAAAAACTCTTCAAGACTCACCCAATGATGGAGTTTCGGATTTTGGAGTTGTGAGACAAGTTTAGGGAAAGTTTTGGATTTTGGATACCGGAAGAAAATTTATAATTTCAAGTTATATATTGACAGTGTTGAGACTTTGGAAACCGAAATAGTGTTAGGATTATAGAATCCAATCAAAGAGTATTTTAGGAAAAAATAGGGCGCATGAGAAACGCATAGGGTGAAAAAAGTAATAGTCTCGATCATTATATACAATGGTATTTTTGGTCTTTTTGGTGACCTGTTTGAATTTAAGGAGGCTAATATAGCAATTTTTGTGATGTAGTATCTACCTTACATCGACCCAAGCCCATTATCTCTAAACCTAATGACACAATATTTAAGGAGGCTAGTATAGCAATTTCTGTGATGTAGAATCTACCTTACATCGACCCAAGCCCATTATCTCTAAACCTAATGACACAATTATTGTTTTGTTACTCAATGCATAAAAGCGGCTGCACCTACGATGTCTTTCTCATTCATTTCTTCATAGTCTTCTTTGTAGTTCCTTTCTCTATTTTTATTTATTTTTTCTCCAGATTCTTTCAAAATTCTTAATACAATTTGTTTTTCTTTTGATGTGTTCTCTGATATATTCTATATATTAATCAATTTTTCAATATGTCACTACCTCTTTCAGTCCCCACAAGTGATTACTGATTTGATTCTTCTTACAAGTTAAAAAATTAATCTAGTTTTCAACTTCTACCCTTTAAATTTAAATTACAGCTAATTGACGATAACACCCGTCGATAAAATTCTTGATCTAATATATAGCTTAACAAGATCTATTATGTGTTTAGTTTTTTCTAAAATTATTCGTATAAGCCGATCTAGTTTAATTGTTGTAGTAGTCGAGGAACATGAATGGGCAGATGGGGGCGAAAATGTTCATCTAATAAAATTGTCATATATCTCATAATCGAATCGACGAAATATCAGAGGCATCAATAAAAAATATATGTTCATATTATTTGTACTATATATATATATATATATATATATATATATATATATATATATATATATATATTCAATCAATAATATATTTACCTTTGCAATTACGTTAATTCATTCAATCATGTTTTATGTAGAAGAAGATTCTACAAATTCGGATATTGTTTTATTATGGAACAAGTTGTGTCCTAGGATTGAAAAGCCTTGTCACATAAAACTCTTCAAAGATTAGGCCATTTAACTTGGAAGTCCTTTTTTTTTCATATATATATATAATTTTTTTTTAGTACACCAAATGATGTATATATTCTCTTGAATACTTATTTTACTTCAACCTATTCATTAAAAAGGTTAATTTTGAGTCAATATAATTTAATCCTTATTCTTTAAAAAAAAATGTTTAAGAGTAAAATCGTAGGTTCTAATTTCATTGATGTACGAATAATAATTTTTTTTCCTTATCATTAGGACAAGATTCTTATTTTATTTCAGTAGGAACAAAATGTGTTTAACAATAAACCTTAGAGAGTTTTGATGTTAACAAGATATTAAAAATTGTCAATTGGAATTGCTAATATTTGTTCAAGTATACAGGACCATAGATCAAAATTTACATCATTACAAAGGTTCTGAATGAACAAAAGAGAGCAAAGAAATCAACAAAAAGGAAGCTTCAAGCATCTGAAGAGAAGTGCTCCTGAAGTCAAGTGCTCCTGAAGACAGAAGTGCTCCTGAAGTGATGACATCATCAGAAGCTGCCTCATCAGAAGCTACATTTCACCAGAAGTTCAAGTTCGTCAGAAGTCACAAAATTTGAAGCTTCAAGAGTTGTTTCATGGATCGAAGTTGCTTTAATATTGGCAGAAGACTAGTGGAATAATGCAACGATCATTTCTAAAGAATTTGAAGACATTTGGGTGGTAAAATACAAAGAGCGTTGACATTGTACTTTGTACGAACTGTACAACCACCTTCTCCACTACTCTGTTTTGTGTCTCTGCTACAAGACAAGATAACAACTCTGAAATACAACCACGCCTGTAACAATGTTCCTTCACAACTGGAATGGATTTGAAATTGATCCTTCATAGGAAAATACCTTAATCAGGCAAGGAATCATTGGTGAAAGATCAAGCTTCAACAAACGACTCTTTTTGGATGTGCAGGCACTTACAACGTTCATATTTCACACCTCTATATAAAGGAGTGAAGACTTGAAGAACAACAAGACTCTACAACATTTTGAAAGCGCCAAAACTCTGTCAAATTGTTCAGCATCCAAAAGTTCACTTAGAATTTCAGTTTTCAAGTTCATATCTTTGAAATTCTAAAGTCTTAAGAGTCTGTATCTGATTTGTATTGTGAACACCACTGATTGTATATCAAGTGTTCAACCTCAAACATTTTCTTTGTAATTTTCTTTGATAGAAGGCTCTTGCTTGTGTGCTTGAGCATTAGAAGTCTCTTGATTGTGTTCTTAAGCATTGAAAGTCTCTTGCAGTTGTGCTTGAGCATTTGTAATCAAATATTACATTTAGTGAACTCTCCTTGGAAGTGCAAGGGGGACAGGACTATTTCCGGTTTGTGGAAGGAACCTGTATAAATTGCTTTGTGTCTTTCTTCTCTCTTTCTCTCTGTTCTTATCCGCTGCATTTCTTGTGTTGAACATCACTTCAGAAGTTGCGCTTCTGGTCTGTGTTCTAACTTTAGAGAAAACGAAGAAAAAGCTAACACAATTCAACCCCCCCCCCCCCCTTCTTGTGTTTTTCTCCCCTTCAATTTCTTTCTTTTGTTTGGTACATGTTTTTAATTTCATAAAAAAAGAATCGTGCATCAATATTCTTTATTTACCTTTGCGATTATGTTAATCGAGTTAATCTTATGTATTTTGTAGTAGAAGATTGTACATTTGGTGATTGCTTTTATGGAGCAAGTTGTGCCCCAAGATTGAAGCCTTATCACATGAAGTCCTTTAGAGACTAAGCCATCTACTTGGGAAGTCCTGTTTTTTTCTTACCAAAAGTCGTGTCACATAAGGGCTTTTTCCTATGTGTTTTTCTCCCCTTCAATTTCTTTCTTTTGTTTGGTACATGTTTTTAATTTCATAAAAAAAGAATCGTGCATCAATCTTCTTTATTTACCTTTGCGATTATGTTAATTGAGTTAATCTTATGTATTTTGTAGTAGAAGATTGTACATTTGGTGATTGCTTTTATGGAGCAAGTTGTGCCCCAAGATTGAAGCCTTATCACATGAAATCCTTTAGAGACTAAGCCATCTACTTGGGAAGTCCTGTTTTTTTCTTACCAAAAGTCGTGTCACATAAGGGCTTTTTCCTATGTCTCTAGCATACCAAAACAATCATAAAGAGTATGAAAACTGAAACATTGACAAATACTGGGAAAAGATGTATTAAAATTACTATTAAGCGATGCAACATCAGAAAACGGTAATGAAGATAAACAAGAACCACCATCAAAGAAGGAACATGTAATATGTTCACTAGATTTGCATGAAAAATTTGTCAAGGCTATTACGAACTGGATGCATATAGTATGCATTCTCTATTCGATTCATATAGTATGCATACTATAAACTTACCAATCATGTTACATGTTCCATCATTGTTAGCGGTTCATATTTATGTCTATTACTCTTTTCTAGTGATGTGTCACATAACGGAAATTTTGATACATCTCTTTCCTAAATTTGTCACTGTTCCAATTTTGCTACTCTCTATGATTGTTTTGGTAGGCACAGACATACGAAAAGTGCTTTTGTGGCATAAATTTTTGTTTGGTATGAAAAAACAGGACTTCCCTAGTAAATGACCTAGTCTCTTGAGGGTTTCATGTGACAAGGCTTCAATCTTGGGACGCAACTTGCTCCATAATAAAGTAATCTCAAAATTTGTAGAATCTTCTAATGCAAAAAACATTATTGAACCTATTAACATAATTGCAAATGTAAAAAAGATAAATTGATGTGGGTTGCTATTCTTTTTGATGAAAATAAAAACTTCTACAAAAATAAAAGAAAGAAAATAAATAAGAACCTTGTCACAATAAAAAAGAAAATAAAGTTTTGATGATATGTACATCAATGAAACTAGAATCAATAATTGTAATTATAAACTTTTTTTTAAGAATAACAAATTATTCTTAGAAAATCAAAATTAACCTTATAGTTGAATAGGATGACACATTATAAGCATTCCCAGAGAATATATTCATACATCTTTAGTGGACATAAAATAAACACATAATAGTGAATATAATTGTGAAATCAAGCTATGCAGTATAAACAACCAAACCAGTTGGTTCATCTTAAATACTCACATTTCATAACAAATATATTTATGCGGTAAATCGATCATCTTAATTAAACCATGTTTGGGATGCACTTCTCTTTAGGATTTTGTGACTTTATTCACCTTCAACAATTCAAGTCCATACCAGATACAATTTATAATATATATTCATCATTATTTATCATTATTTTTGTTTTTGTAAAATTCATCGATTTTGATTGCGATTTTACGATTTCTTATATCGATTCTACAAAAGTAGTTGAGAAAAATCATTCGATTTTGATTGCAATTTTACGATTTTCGATTTTGCTTTTCCCTTTTGACCTGAAGCAAAAACCCGATTTAAAATACCTTGGCCATAACCAATAGTAAGAGTGTTTTACCAAAAGCTATTTTGAATAAAGTTCTTTGGAAATATAGTCGTCAAAAAAATATTATGGGAAGTTTATAGATACTTGAAAGTTTATAGATATTACATGTAGCCATGTAGGCCTGGTGTGGAGCTTTGTATTGTTGCAGGATTTAGTTGCTCATTCATTTAGATTCGCCAGTTGGAGTTGACTTTCTTGGCATGTTACTCTTCATTTGCAAGTCTAGTTGTTTATTTAGCCTTATCATCTAATGGGTGAGAGTTTGCTTTGAACAATAGGTGGTGTTTTGGTTGTTTGTTCTCGTTGATCATATTTATATTATCATTTTTGTTCCAATTATATAGTAGATGTTAGTCTAGTTGAAGTATGGTGTCCTTGATTTGTATTGGTGTTTGTGGTGTGGGAGTTATTGATTATTCTCAAATAGCTTTTATTGATTCATGTTGTAATTTTTTTAGTTGTGTTATTTGAACATCTATTTGTTTGACAACTTAATGGATAACCATACTTATACAAAGAAAAATGTGTATAGCAAAAAAACCAAAGCAATGAAGAGAGAATAAAAATTAATAGTGTTTTACCTTCCTGTAATTTAGGAAACTTTTGGGTTTGCCCCTTGTCAAAAAAAAGATTCGGTCCTTGTAAAAGAAAGATTCTTCACAATTGCCCCCTATGTCCTTTGACTCGGCAGAATATGACGTGGCACTGACATGACTTTTTTTTTAATTTAAGTTTTTATTGCTTGCCACGCGTGAAAATCATTTAACACATCATATTTAATTTTAAAAAAGATAAAAAACAATTTAAAAAATCTGAAAATTAATTTTCAAAATTTTTAAAAATCCAAAAAATCAGAAATAAAAATTCAAAATTATTTCGAAAATTTAAAAAATTGGAAAAAAAAATTCAGATTTTTTTTCAAAAATAAAATAAATCAGTAAAAACATTCAATTTCTTTTCGAAATTTTTAAAAAAATTCAACTAAATTAAGAATTCAGATTTTTATTTTCTGAATTTAAATAAAAATTACAATTGAAAATTCTGGAATATTATCTAATTTTTTTATTTTGAAAATTAAGTTCCAGAATTTTATTTTATTTTAAAAATTTCGTAAAAAATATATGAATTTTTTCTAATTTTTTGAATTTTTAAATATCCAGATTATCATTCTTATTTTGAAATTTAATTTTATCTTGTATTTGATGTTTTGAATTTTGAATTTTATCTTTCTTATTTTCTATAATCCTAAATATCAAGGGAATGACACCTTACCTTGTATTTGATGTTTGAAGATGCTTGAAATATGATGTTTTTGATCAAAAAACCTTCAAGACTCACCCAACGAGGAAGTTTCGCCAGACAAGTTCAGGGCAAGTTTTGGGTTTGGAGGAAAATTTCGAATTTCGAGTTTTATATTGACAGTGTTCGGATTTTGTACCAAAATATTGTTAGGATTATAGAACTCGAACAAAGGGTATTTTGGAGAGAAAAATAAGACGCATGAGAAACACATAAGATGGGTAAAGTAATAGTCTTGATCTTTATTTACAAAGATATTTTGGTTCTTTTTGGGGTCTCATTATAATTTACGGAGGTCAATATAGCAATTTTTGTGACAAAAAAAAAAAAAATTGTTACTCATTGCATAAAAAAGTGACTGCACCCACAATATCTTTCTCATTTATTTCTTCGTAGTCTTCTTTAATGCCTTGTCACATAAAATCCTTAAGAGACTATGCCATTTACTTGGGAAGTCCCGCTTTTTCTTACCAACCAAAAAGTCGTGCCACATAATGGCTTTTCCCATGTCTGTAGCATACCAAAACAATCATAAAGTGTATGAAAACTAAAACATTGACAAATATAAGAGATGTATTAAAATTACTATTAAGTGATGCAACATTGATAAATGGCAATGAAGATAAACATGAACCACCATCAAAAAAGAAACGTGTAAGATGTTCACTAGATCTACTTGAAAAAATTGATGTTTGTGGTGTGGGAGATATTGATTATTCTCATTTAGCTTTTTGTGGATTCATGTTGAAATTTTTTTCTCTAGCCTGTCTTATGCCTTATCAATAAATTTATCCATTTGGCCTGTTAAAAAAGAAGTTCTCAAGAGTATTTTAGTTACCTATGAGTTAAATGTTTATCCAAACTGGGCCTAATAAATTGATGTTTACACTATCATATGTTATTTTCTTCAAAAGATAGCATTGTCCTATTGACTATTGCATCTTGTTATTCAAAATCTATTATGGTCAAGTTTTTATACACTGTTCTAAACAAAAGTTTACTTTTTAGAGTCATTCAATAAACAAAATTTTACTTTTTAGAGTCATTCAATAAATAATGTAGTTTGTTTATTATATAAACCATATACATGTTTTATTGAATGAACCTAAAAAGTGAATGTTTGCTTATAACTGTGACCGTAGGGTATCTTTGATTTACATAATAAGTTTGTTTTTTTTAAAGAATGTGTTGAATCTTGTGCTCAGTGAAGAATTTAAATATGTGGTGATGATTTCCTAGTGTCTATTTACAACAACAAAAACCAAGCCAATCCTACCAAGGCCCTGTGTCAATAAACAGGTTAGTTAACTTTCAATAAGACATTTCTTTAAAAAAAATAAAATTAAACAGTTTATATTTAAGCTATAAGCTATTTTCAAAAACTAACTTAGAGAACTTATGAAAATAAACTGAAAACAACTTATGGCCATGTCATGCTTCTATAAGTTTTCAAAAACAATCTTGCATGTGTTTGTGACGATAGGTAAACTTAAATAAGTCAATTAAAACAAACCATAAAGGTGTGTTTGATATGTTATGGTCGGATTAGGCAAGTGTACCAATGCACGGTTTGGCCTGACTTTTTTTAGATTTAAAGCTACTTGATAATTAAGGAAATATATAAGCTATTTAAAAATAAAGTTATTTTTTTCCTCTAAACCAGGAGAAAGGACAGGCATCAAGGGAAATCAACGACATCCAAACTAGGTTGGCACCCTGATGAACCCCCATCCTATACCGCCAAACTCAAATATTATTAAGAAAAATGGGAAAAATAACTACAAGAGGGGAGACTAGACCAAAACCCTCAACGAAAAAGAAAAAGAAAGCGGAAACATAAAGAAAACAACCGCCTAAGGAAACCTATAATGTGGCAAACCACAATGGTCCAACTAAAACTCCGCCTAAAAGTCAGGAGGTGAAACCGACAGCCACACCGCACCATGGACCGAGTAACCCATATTAGTAAAATAATCATTGATCAGATGGAGAGAGCTCACCCCTAGAGAGGGTTATGTATGGCGGCTTACTAATATTAATTTTCTTTAGGTGTTGCTTCTGTTTCTTGGTTAAAACCGGCATGAATGGCATTTCAGCTGACTTTGCATCATATTCACGAATAAAGTTAAAGTTGTTTTGAAATTTCATATATTTTTTTAACTTAAAAGTTACCTTTAAAATAATATATGTAATTTGATTTTTTATTCGTTTTTGTTAATTTTTTATTTTCGCAAGCATTGATCATAAAAACATATAATAAATGAATAAAATATTTCAAATAGAAGAAAATATTAAAAAAAATAGACTTGTATTTTTAATGAATTTTATAAGAAAATATTGTGATTGTTATAAGCATTGATCAGAAAAATAATTAGAAGATTATTTTTTATAAGAAAATTATAAAACCTTGTATTTTTTTTAGATTCAAACCTTGTAATTTGAAGATTCTTAGATTTTGGACCTTCATGGCATAACATTTTGAAAATTAAAGTATTTTCGCACCCTGTAATTAGAGCGATTTTTGATTTCCCTCTGTCATATCATCGATTTTGTACAGTCAAAATTCATGAAGAACCAAAACCAAAGAATCTTCAAATTATATAGTTGATTTTTTTTTCTTTCTAAATTACAAGGGGTAAACCATAAACCACTAATATTAAAATTGGGCTAAACATATATTAACGAATTTTATAAAAAAATATTTATTAATGTTAAAAAATAACGATTTTTTAAAACAAAGTAAGAAAAAGATTATGAATTTTGTATAAGTGCAGTGATAAATAAAATCACATAAATACACATGTTTTTTTTAAAGAAATTAAACACATGGCTTTGTAATTTAAATTATTATTATAAAATATTACAAATATTAAGTGAGTATACGTGAGTATGTTAGGTGTTGGCTCCCCCTAAAACACAAAAAAGATATTGGCTGGCTTATATATTTAAATTGTGTTTTCAATATGCAAAATATTAAGAATTCTATTGGCTGATCTAAATAATTTGAGAAAAAAATGAAGCTTGTGTTGGTCAATGATACACGCCCAGCAAATGAATGAAATATAAGACAAAGAAACATCAGAGAAAGAGAGTCAAATTGGTGATCCAAGGCCCAAAAGAAACATTAAAAGGCCCAGCAGGTTCAACAATTAACTTACAGCTTGTACAGAGTTGTAATCCTTATCTTCCACCTACATTAGTTATAGGAGATTCTAGAAGCTAGAATTGTTTTTGAATTTTAATTTTAATGGTCAAGAGGGCGACATGTGTCCATTGATCCTGCCAATTAGGAATTCTGTTAGCAACAATACTATGTCAATTCTCAATATAATCATGGAAGGACAATGAAAAGGCAGGAGAATTTAATTTTTATCCCTTTTGTTCTTGTTTTATGGGCTTTCCCCTTTTGGTGGGAATTCAATTTTTTATCAGTTCTCTAACATTGGTGCTCTCGTCTTACACATGCCTACACGCGCAGCTGACCTCCAACAAATCCAAGACTCCATCGCCAAACTTACCACCGCCTTCACTGAATTTTGCGCCACCCAAGACCAACGCGATGAAATCAACGTTTTATCAGTACAAGCCTTACAAACCTAGATAGTTGAACTTCAACAAACATCCTTTTTTCTACATCACCAATCATCACCTCATCTTCCACCAACAACAACTCACAACCAAACCACTTCGAAACCCCAAAACTCACCCTTCCATTTTTTGACGGTTCAAATCCATTAGATTGGATTTTCCAAGCCGACCAATTTTTCATCGATTAAAATATCCAACTTAATGCTCGCCTCTCTTACATCGCCAGTTATATGACCGATGATGCTTTTGCCTAGTTTCAATGGCTTCACATCAATAACTTTCTCTCCTCCTGGGACCGCTTTAGCCATGACCTAGAACTTAGATCTGGACCATCCTCATTCGAAAATCATCAACAAGCTCTATTTAAACTCAAACAAACCTCTTCTGTTTAAGAGTACCTAATAGCTTTTGAAAGACTCTGTAACAGAGTTACCAACCTTCCCCCCATCACTATTTTAGATTGTTTCATTTCTGGGCTTCACCCTGAAATTCAACATGAACTTGCAATTTTACGACCCCCCACAATTTCTCAGGCCATAGGGTTAGCTAAGCTTGTCGAATCGAAGTTGCTAGCCTCTCGTTCCACCTACACGTACTAGAAACAACCACTAAAACCTTACTCTTCGCCACCCCCAACTTCATTACCAAATCCTACACCCCGATTGGCCTTAACAACACCACAAAAACCCCATATACCCATTAAACGACATTCCCTTGACGAATTACAACTTCGCCGTTCTAAGGGCCTTTGCTTTAATTGTGATGAGAGATTATTGTACTGGTTATTGTTTAGAGGTCCCTCTAACAATACCCACTAATACCCTCACAATTCCATTTTACCTTTTACCTATTCAGGGTGCTGATGTTGTCTTAGGTGCACAATGGTTACAAACCTTAGGCCCCTTTGTGTCTGGTTACACTGTTCCCTCAATGCAATTCCAACATAATGGCAACTTTAACACCCTACATGGCTCCAACTCATCTCTACCTACCCCTAACACATTACACCAATTCACTAGACTGCTACATACTAATGCGATAGCAACCTGTCACTCTATTACCATGTTACCACAACAAACCAGTCATATACTAACTGACCCCACCACTGTTACCAATGAAATACCTAACATTTCACAATTACCCCAGACTTAGCAATTGTATTACATTGATACCTTCATGTTTTCTACACCCCAACAACCTTACCTCCAAATAGAGCTCATGATCATCACATATGTAATGCCCTATTTTTATTATTCATTTATTTTATCGAGTTTAGTGTCTTTTTATATATTTTATATGAATAATTGCGGTATGTGGGTTTTTGTGATATGTGTTAGTAATATTAGTAGTTTATTAAAAATATTACTAGTGAGAGAGTAAAATTAAAATAGAACATTGAGACAGTAAGGGCAGTTTTGGGAATAAGGAAAAGTTATTAGGTTAAGAATATAAGAGGTGAGGAATAGAAAGTCAGTTTACGTGAAAACAGTTTTTTGGAGAAAAAGAGAAAAGGGAGAAATCAGAGAAGAGAAGCTTGTAGATTTCAGAATTCATCAAACCTAAGGTAAGGGTGGGACTAACTTTCTATAATCTTAAGCATATGATTATGTAAAGGGTCTAATCATGTAATTGTTGATGTTGTTGTTGAGTTTTGGGATTTTGGGAATTAGGTCTAAATTCAATAAAAATTGTTGAAAGTGTAGGTAATTCCATGAATTAATGTGAGGAAGTGATGTCTAGGTTGTAGAATAACAGTAGGTAATGTTTCCTATCAATTTTGGGGTTTGGGGTTGTTGAAACTAAGGTTTTGGAGTGAGACAGAGGTCTGTTCGGAGACCTGTCTGTCGTCGCTCGCCATGGCGAGTGCCCAAACTTGCCTAGCGAGTAGAAGTCATTGCTCGCCCAACGAGTGTTCTTGGTCGCCTAGCGAGTAGTTCCCAACTCGCCACAGCGAATGTTTTTGGTCGCCCGACGAGTAGATCCCAGCTCACCACAACGAATGTGTTGTGTTCGCCTAGCGAACTATTCAGTGGCAGATTGCCCGTTTCGCGTTCTTGTGTCTTTTTCACTCGTTTCTATTTTGAGTTGGATTTTGTCATAAATATAAAAGTTGTTGATAACTGATTTATCTTTTCAGTGGCTTTGAGTTGATGTGCAGATTTCTTGTGGTTGATTTAATATGAATTTATGATGTTGATGTCGTTGCATTTAAGTTGTGTCGTTGCATTTAAGTTGTGTCATTGCATAAGCATTGTCAAGCGAAGGGGGCTGTAGCCTGACAAGTCGAATATGACTTTAGCGAAGGGGGTTGTAGCCTGACAAGTCGAATATGACTTTAGCGAAGGGGATTGTAGCCTGACAAGTCCAATTATGACTTTAGCGAAGGTAGCTTGATGCTCTGTTGGTACCACATGCATAATCATGCTGCATTTGTTGAGTAGTCGTTGTTGCATTGTTGAATCGTTATTGTCGTATTGTCGATGTTGCTGTTGATGCATTATTAATTGAAGTTAAAAGTTGACTGTTGTTGAAATTATGTGAAGTATTGTTCATGATGAATTGTTGTTGTTTTAGTTTGATTAATTCTTTATATGAATTGTTGCTTATTATTATTGAATGTGAAATCTCACCCCTTCTGTTTGAATGTTGCCTCTACGTGGGTAACGTGCAGATAACCAGGAGTAACCGCTGATGTGAGTTGATTCCTCGTGTCGTCATAGGAGTCATGCTCTGATACGTAACGTGTAACACCCCGTTTTCCCAACTTTTAAATAACATAGATTAATCAGAGTTTTTCAACTTAAAAACAGAGTGTCACATTCAACTTACAAAATTTTCCACAAATATAAATGGAACAAAAATGCTATTTATTAAAACACCTGCCTTAATAGAAATTCAACAAAATGCAGCGGAATTATTTTCAACATCTTAAATAGTACTTGGCACTAAAAGGCCACAACATCAACATTATCTTGAATCCTCATAAAAATAGTTCATTATTGTTTAGTAAAAGAGATACGTAACAAGAAATGCAATCAAACATAGCAAACTCCCATCCTGTTACGTATCAGAGCACCTAAAGACACAACGAGAGATAGCCACTCACGACAGCAATCAACAGCTACTTATTCTCGATTACCTGCAAGTTACTCATACGAAGAGCAAAATTTCCAATATTATTACTTCACATAATTCTTCATTAGTATCTCATTAATAATAAGTAACTTGACAACAACAACTAACACGACACAACAACACCGACTTGACTATGCAACAACATCAACTTAGCAACTTGACAAATGCATTATGCATGTGGTACCAATCAGGGCATAAGCCTTCAAATTTAATTGAGCATAAGCACCAGGGCATAAGCCCTCAACTTTAATTGAGCATAAGCTCCAGGGCATAAGCCCTCAACTTTAATGAGCATAAGCTCCAGGGCATAAGCCCTCAACTTTGTATGCATGAACTCAACGACCAACAACTTAGACAACCAACAACTTAGACAACCAACAACTTGGACAACCAACAACTTAAACAACCAACAACTTAAACAACCAACAACTTAACAACCAACAACTTAGACAACCAACAACTTGGACAACCAACAACTTAAACAACCAACAACTTAGACAACCAACAACTTGGACAACCAACAACTTAGACAACCAACAACTTAAATGGCATAAGCAACATGACATTATACAACATACAATAATCACATAATATATTCCAACCTATCAACAACAATAGCAACATATACATTAATCAATTACTTACATATCAAACCAAGTTAGATTCATCACAACATAGATTAAATACTTATTGTTATCGCGATTTTCGGGTGTCAAATCATTGATTAGATTTGAACCTTTCAATCATTGATATCTCTATTTTTTTTGGGGAAAGGTAAAATCGAGAGAAAACCTTAGAAATTCCGAGTTCGGGGCTGATTTCACTACGGGAAGGTGTTAGGCACCCGCAATGACTATAGTATCCTATAGGAACCGTTTTACTATGCTTTACGTATACGCTTTGCTTTTATTGCTATTTGTAAAAAATATTGATTTTAAGGATGGGAGAAAGAAGATTGGATTTTATTTTATTGGACTTGGAGAGATTTTGAGTCTCTTGCCTACATACCCTTTTAAGGGATCAAAATTCCATGTAGTTCTCTTCCAAAATGTTTTTGTGAGTTTTGTTTGTTTTTTAAGTTTGAAAAAAGATTTTGAAGAAGGGAAGGAGGCCGTGTAGGCATTAGAATTGAAAAGAAAAAGAAAACATTTGGTTGGTTCAATTGTTAATGAAAACGGTTAAAGTTTGGAAATTAATTGCATTTTGGTTTGATTAAGAAAATAAAGGAAAAATCCTTTGGAGTTTTGACTCCAAGGTTTATTTGGAAAATATTTGAAGTGATGGAAGTTATTTTTTTTAAAAAGATTAATTTTCTCTAAGTATCGCGCATCCTAAACATACACCTAAACGGTAGACATACAACGTGTGTGCGTGTGTCGGTGCATGTGTCGGTGTACATCATTATAGTCCATAGTCCTTTACATCGGGTCCTAATTTACATTCTATGATCTTGCATGAAATTAAAGAAAAGTAAACTACCTAAACATTACATAAGGATTAGTTGGACGTTCCATGAGAGAGTTAAAGGAAACAATGGAAATGAGATGCGATGCTTAGTATGCATGAAACATAGAGTAAAGTGGTTAGTAAAACAAGATGAAATAGTAATGAAATACTAATCCTAAACAAAATGGTAAACTATCACAAAATTGACATAAAATCACACTACACAAAATTGCAAAATACCACAAAATTGGCATCAAGAACCAAACTAAACAAGATTGCAAAATAGCACAAAATTGTAATCAAGAATCAAATTTAACAAGAAGATGGAAATATCACAAAATTGTAATCAAGAATCAAGTTTAACAAAAAAAAATGGAAACATCACAAAGTAGTAATCAAGAATCAAATTTGGCAAAGTTATAAAATACCACAAAATTGTAATCAAGAATCAAATGTAACAAAATTGCAAAATATCACACAATTGGTATCAAGAATCAAGTTTACCAAAATTGCAAAATATCACACAATTGGTATCAAGAATCAAATTAACAAAGTTGCAAAATATCAAAAAAAATCTAAGTTTAACAACATTGAGAATGTTACAAAAGCATCAAACTTAACACAATCCCATGAGCTATTATGAGAACAGGGGTAAATCACCATGGAATCAAGTGCTAACCACCAAAATCATGGGGCAAGAATTTGGATGAGCAAACATGCGAGAAAATTTATAAAAAAAACACAAGATATCCCAATCAAATGAGAAATTAGCACTTGCCAAATTTTTATCAACTTTCACATGTAAAATATCGCAAAACAGTCACAAATATACCAAGAACGCATAACAATTTTTTTTGGAATTTCGTAAAGAAGTCAAGACACACAAGAGGTCCAAATAGCAAACACAGGGGTGCACATAACAAGAAAAGCTCAAGAAACTGAAAGGAAGCCAAAAGCCTACGGGTAAAAAGCCCAAACCCACGGATCTGATGGATCCGGATCACCAGAACGCCTTTGGGGCGTTGGATTGATCCGGATCCATCAGGATCTAGATCTAAGGGTCCGCAGCGTGGGGCGCTGGGTCGGGTCAGAACCCACCCGGTCCAGCGCCTTATATAAAAGGATTCAACCCGGTTCTGGCTCATTTTTAACAACGTTTCTCTTTCTTCTTTTCTCTCTTCTCTCTTCTCACGCCGGCGCAACTATGAAACCCTAACCCTAAATTGTTCATACTAACCCAGAATCTCACAAAACATGGTTCAATCGCTTCCTTTCATTGTTCTAAACATGAATTTGGCATTGAAATTCACATGCATTAACTGAATCACCGTAGATCTGGAATTTTCATTCGCGGATTTCGATCGGTTCTTTGGTTCAAATCGTTGTTTTGACGAAACTTCTCACGGATTCATAGGTTTACAACGATTTATTCACGTTGTAAACCCTAAAATCCTTCACGGTTTTGAAAAAAATTAGGGTTTCATTCTTTTTTGAACCGGACCTTTCGAATTCGTACGGATCTATGTTGATTTAGCTTCGCTGATGTTCATGCGTACGAAAGTGGTAAGTTTTTGATTTTTCACCTGGTTTTGGTTCGGAGATTCGATCTTGAGCCTTCGGAATCCTTCGACCTTGATTCTGTGGTTGATTTTGAGATTGAAATCCGGAAATAAGCTGTGATTCTTCTTTCTTCTCCCTAACCGGTTCGGAATCCTTGAATTCTTCACTTTCTTCTTCTTCTCAAACAGTTTCTGTGATCGCGCCGGATTCGTTGCTTCTGGCGATGGTTTTGGCGCTTGAATTGCAGAAAGAAGATTCAATGATGATGGTTCGGCCTTGAATCACTGAGAATCAACGAAAACTCCATTGAATTTCCTTGAATTTTGCTTCTGGAATTTTAGGGTTCATGAATTGTTCTTGGTGAATTTTTCTGTTTTGATTTTAACTGCCAAGAGAGAGAGTGTTGATTCTGTTTGTGAGGTGGCGCGTAATGAATGGGATCTGCTTCTGACTTGTACAGTGGTGGCCTTTTATAGGCTGCCACATGTGTCTCTGAGCCAATGAACTTGTGACATGTGGACCTTCCCGCTTGCGTGGCATCTGTGGACTGAATCTGAAAAAAAAAGGACTAAAAATGCAATTTTGGGAAATTAAGGACTGAAATGCAATTAAACATTTGGACTGTTTTGAAAATAATAAAACTGAAACTGGACTGTTTTGAAAATTGGAATTGGACACTTCTGCAATAAAATGTAAAATTTTGGACTAAATGGCAATTTTTGAAAATATTAGGACTAAAATGCAAAAAATAGTAAAATTGGTTAAAAAATGCAATCTGAATGCAACGTAAAGTGAAACGGTTAAAATTGACACAACGGACTAAAACAAACAAACTACCAAAAATGAGGTATTTTAAAATACCTCTCTGCCCAAAATTCAAATAATGTGAAAAGACTAAAATGCCCCTGGGGCAAAAACGACTCAAACTGACTCAGATGCAAAATAAGATGATTTTTGTACAAAACTTGATTAATGGTTTATGCAAACAAACAGAAAAGACTCAGGGACAAATTGTAGGGACTGAAAATGGGTTCCTTTGTAGGAAATGACCAAAATACCCTTTTGTATGATTTTATGCAAAAATTAAAAGACAGAAGCAGTAACGTATGCAGTTGAAGCACGGTAGAAAACCCTAATAATTTTCCAGAAGCAATTCAAGCCAAAATCAATGGAGTTTGTGTAGCTCTCAGAGATTCAATCGAATCTTCATCATTGAGCCTTGTCCTCTGCAATTCAAGCATCAGATATGTGATTATCAACCCGTCAGAGGAAGTGTTATAGCTGATCACCTCGCTTACCAGCCACAGGATGACTATCAACCCATTAAGTTTGATTTCCCGGACGAAGAAATCATGTACTTGAAGTCAAGAGACTATGAAGAACCGTTGATTGGCAAAGGTCCAGACCCTAATAGCAAGTGGGGATTGGTCTTCGACGGTGCTGTTAATGCTTACGGCAAAGGAATTGGCGCAGTGATTGTATCTCCGCAGGGGCACCACATTCCTTTTACCGCTCGGATTATATTTGAATGCACAAACAACATGGCCGAGTACGAAGCATGCATCTTAGGGATCGAGGAAGCAATCGATATGAGGATCAAGCATCTTGACATCTATGGAGACTCTGGGTTGAATTGCTTCCTCCATTGATAGTCACATATCTGATGCTTGAATTGCAGAGGACAAGGCTCAATGATGAAGATTCGATTGAATCTCTGAGAGCTACACAAACTCCATTGATTTTGGCTTGAATTGCTTCTGGAAAATTATTAGGGTTTTCGAAAATGTTCTTCAGTTTCTTGAGTTTGTTATGATTTTGATCCAACTGAATGGAGAGAGAAATTTGTGAGTTGTTTGTGACTTGGCATTGATTTTGTGGACCTCCCTCTGACTGGTACAGTAACCGGCCTTATATAGGCTGCCATGTGGCCTCTGGACCAATGAGAACATGACATGTGGACTGGTATTTGCTTGCGTGGCACCTGGACTAATGCTGTAAAAAACTCAAGGACTAAAATGCAATTTAAAAAAGATAAGGACTAAACTGCAATTTAAAAGAATTTGGACTGTTTTGAAATTAAAAAGAATTGGACTGTTTTGCAATTAAAAATTGGAATGTTTTGCAATTAAAACAAAAATTTAGACTTATTTGCAAAAAAACAAAATAAAATTGGAAAAAATGTAACTTGAAAAAAACGTAAAGTGAAACAGTTAAAAACGATAAAATGGACTAAAACGAACAAATTACCAAAATGAGGTATTTTAAAATACCTCTCTGTCAAAAATTGTTTGATGTGAAAAGACCAAAATGCCCCCTAAGGACTGAAACGACTCAGACTGACTCAGACGCAAAACTAAGATGTTTTTTGGACAAAATTTGATTAATGATTCATGCAGACAAGTTGAAAAGACTCAGGGACAAATTATAGGGACTAAAATGGGTTCCTTTGTAGGAAATGACCAAAATACCCTTTTGTATGATTTTATGCAAAAAATTGGAATAAAAATGTAGGAAAGCATGCAACAGTCTTAGAAACCTTTTTTAATGACTTGCAATGCAAGAAAAACACTTTGAATGGTTTTACATGCAAGAAAATTCAAAGAGACAGAGACAGTACAATGTGCGTTTGAAGCACAGTAGAAAACTGTGAAATAGACATAGTGAATTTGAAATAATCAGAAACAGAAAGGAAATTTGAACGAGTATTTTTAGGTCCAAAATGAGGGTATGACAACCTCCCTGGAGTATTTTCATCAAATCTCAAAAACTAAGAATCATTTTCAAATCAAACTAAAGCCACTGGAACGCTAACGCAATTATCTACAACTTTCATGCTTACTTCAAAAGCCAGTTCAAAATAGAAACGGGTGAAAAGGACGCAAGAACGCGAAATAGAGGATGGTTTTCCCAAAACACACTTGGAGTGTTTTTATCATAAATCAAGATTCACAAAATATTTTCGAGTCACTCCAAAGCCATTAGAAAGATAACTTAATTATCTACAACTTTTATGTTTGAACCAAAAGCCAGTTCAAAACAGAAACGGGTGAAAAAGACGCAAGAACGCGAAACAGGGGATGCTGTAACTATGCAGCTCGCGAGGCGAGTAACGTACTCGCTGTGGCGAGTTGCGATAGACAACCCTACGGGAATGGACTAGTTTTCACCCAAAAACCCCAATTTAATCAACCCTAACCCCAAATTCGATAGGAAACATTACCTATGATCATACTAAGACCTGAACATCAATTTAACACAACAATTCATGGCAATTCATATACTTTCTACAATTTTTATAGAATTAAACCTAATTCCCAAACTCACAACCTACAACTTTTGTCAAATCCAATTTCAGAAAAACATACTTAAGATTAGAGAATATGAATCCCACCCTTACCTTAGATTGTTCTTCTGAAATCAACAGCAGCGTTCTTCTTTCCTAGGGTTCTCTCTGAGTTCTCCTCTTTTTCTCTAAAAATTGTACGTGTTCTGATTTTTTCATCTCTCCTTACTGACTCTTAACCTAATACACTTTTTTTACTCTTATCACCACAAAATTACTCTTCCCTTTATCTTATTATTTCTAATAATTATATTCCTCCCCCACTTGGAATATTAACACACCAAATAATGCACATAATAATATATTTCATCAGAATATATATATTATCAATCAAATAATAACACACTAAAAATACAATAAATTAATAAAATAATAAAAAGAAACTTGGGCGTTACAACTCTCCCCTACTTGGAATATTTTCGTCCACGAAAATGTACCTCCGATCAGACGATCCTCACTCTTGTCTGAGTCTTCTTAGGCTTCTTGCACTGCGAGCCAATATGACCTTCTTTATTGCAGTTGAAACACACAATGTCCCCACGCTTGCATTATGTAATAGTATGCCCCTTCTTACCACATCGGAAACACCGTTTCACATCCCTAGTACAAGCATTACTCTTGTGGCCTTTCTCACCACAGGTATAGCAAACAACTTCAGCAGGACCATCACTCTCCCTGGGCCTTCTCTCGTCATTCACCTTCTGCTTACTCTTATCAGCCGGAGCACTGTAAGGTTTTCCACGATCCTGTTGCTTACCCTTCCTCTCCTTTTGAACCTTATAATGAGACTTCGTATCCTCCTCATAAATTCTACAGCTACTAACCAACTCAGAGAACTGACGGATCTTCTGGTATCCAATTGACCGCTTGATCTCAGCACGCAAACCATTCTCGAACTTGATACACTTAGAGAACTCAGCAGTCTCAGCAGTGTAGTGTGAGTAAAACTTAGCCAACTGTACAAACTCGGCAGCATACTCTGTCACAGACATATCACCTTGCTTCAACTCTAGAAATTCAATTTCTTTCTTACCTCGGACATCCTCTAGAAAATACCTTAGCAGAAACTCTCTCATGAAGACAGCCCAGGTTACAACAACACCATCTTTCTCTAGGATAGGTAGAAGACTCACCCACCAGTCATCTGCCTCTTCAGCCAACATGTGCGTACCAAAACGCACCTTCTGTACCTCACTGCACTGCATGACCCTGAAGATCCTCTTAACCTCTTTGAGCCACTTCTGAGCTCCATCCGGATCATACCCTCCTTTGAATGTTGGTGGATGGTTCCTTAGAAAGGTTTCCAGCATTCTCACTCCATCGTTACCAGCACCAACATTTGGCTGTTGTCGTACAGCTTGAGCAACAGCTTCGAGTGCAGCAGTAATAGCAGCATCGTTTCTCCCAGCCATCTCGAAATTCTACATAGCAAGCAACAATCAGAACAACAAGGATAGTGTAAGGTTACTACACAACACTACGTAGCTCAACACGACTCTACTACTTGGTCGGACGGACCAACCTGCTCTGATACCAATTGTAACACCCCGTTTTCCCAACTTTTAAATAACATAAATTAATCAGAGTGTTTCAACTTAAAAACAGAGTGTCACATTCAACTTACAAAATTTTCCACAAATATAAATGGAACAAAAATGCTATTTATTAAAACACCTGCCTTAATAGAAATTCAACAAAATGCAGCGAAATTATTTTCAACATCTTAAATAGTACTTGGCACTAAAAGGCCACAACATCAACATTATCTTGAATCCTCATAAAAATAGTTCATTATTGTTTAGTAAAAGAGATACGTAACAAGAAATGCAATCAAACATAGAAAACCCCCATCCCGTTACGTATCAGAGCACCTAAAGACACAACGAGAGATAGCCACTCACGACAGCAATCAACAACTACTTATTCTCAATTACCTGCAGGTTACTCATACGAAGAGCAACATTTCCAAGCAGAAGGGGTGAGATACATATTCAAAAATAGTAAGCATATAATTCATCAATGGAATTCAACAACATAAGCTACAATGTTTAACAATATTATTATTTCACATAATTTTTCATTAGTATCTCATTAATAATAACCAACTTGACAACAACAACTAACACGAGACAACAACACCGAATTGACTATGCAACAACATCAACTTAGCAACTTGACAAATGCATTATGCATGTGGTACCAATCAGGGCATAAGCCTTCAAATTTAGTTGAGCATAAGCTCCAGGGCATAAGCCCTCAACTTTAATTGAGCATAAGGTCCAGGGCATAAGCCCTCAACTTTAATGAGCAGAAGCTCCAGGGCATAAGCCCTCAACTTTGTATGCATGAACTCAACGACCAACAACTTAGACAACCAACAACTTGGACAACCAACAACTTAAACAACCAACAACTTAGACAACCAACAACTTAACAACCAACAACTTAGACAACCAAAAACTTAAATGGCATAAGCAACATGACATTATACAACATACAATAATCACATAATATATTCCAAACTATCAACAACAATAGCAACATATACATTAATCAATTACTTACAAATAATCACATAATCTTGATGAAATAATCAAGATAATCACATAATCTTTTTCTACCCATTTCTCATAAGTGAATAAGTGATTATGTGATTAAGTGATTATTTGAGTTTGAGTATTTAAATTCATACTTAGATGTTGATGTTATGATTATGTATATGAATTGAAAGATTAATTGTTGTTGATGATGAATTCATATGCCAAAAGTTATATATGTGGGTATGTTATGTTTTTGTGTAAAATTGATGAATTAATGAAGTTGTGGTTGTTGAATTATGAATGAATTCATGATTATTTGTTGTTGATGATATCTTGGAGCATGTTGTTGATGAATTGCTGTAATGAGTATGCCTATTGGTGAATTGATGATGAAAGTTGTTGTTGTTGTTGAATATTTGTGAAAGTTTGGTGAATTATTGAATTTTGATAAAATGATGTTTTAATCCTAAGTTTTGAGCATCATTGAGTATGTTTTCATGTATATGACCTGTAAACATTATTTGGGACGTGTTTTGGGTGTGGAAAGATCAAAATTGGAGTGTTTGGGAAAAAGGGTTTTGAAATTCGAAGTTTTTTTTAAGAACTGATGAGCGTTCGCTTAAGCGAGCCATCAGCGAGCTCCAAGTGAGCGTGCCCAGGTTGCTTCTGGACACAGTTCGCTTGATCGAGCTGTAAGCAAAGCTCTAAGCGAACGAGAATGTAGGTTCTGGACAAAATTCGCTTGAGAGAGCTGTAAGCGAGCTCCAAGCGAACGAGCCCAGAATGCTACTGGGACCTGGTCGCTTAAGCGAACCAGACTTCGCTTAAGCGAACCAGACTTCTCTTAAGCGAGCAGCACCCTGTTCCGCAACTTTTGATTTTTCGCTTCATGCACTTGAGGACCAATCCGAACTTTCTAAATTGTTTCTTTCGAATTGGACTTAGTTTTATGAATCGGTTTTAATATTTGGATAAATGTCCAAGAACGTCAATTTTCCGAAAACTTGTTTTTCTCAAGTGAATGATGTAGGATTAAGTATGTATGTTGTTTATGTGATTAATAAAATGGTCTTGAATCATTTCATCGAGAACTAGATTGTTTTGCTTTGAAAATGGACTATATTTAGAAAAGTGACATTTTGAGACGAACTTCGTGATTTATGGGAATTCATTTTAATTGGCCGGTGAAATGCTCATGTACGTACACCTACATTCATATGTGACTAGTGTATTTACATAGTTGAGGCAATTGAATTGTTTTGTTTTGTTTTGGTTCATTGACCTCAATTATTAAGTTGTGAATTATATTATACGAACTTAGTGAAAATATTCATTGAGCTCGATTACTTTGAAATTCTTTCATGAATAGTTTGATATGATTATATATGTTTATGTGCATATATGTTGTTGGTGGTTATATATGTTGTGTGCATATATGTTGTTGGTGGTTATATATGTTGTGTGCATATATGTTGTTGGTGGTTATATATGTTTGTGTGCATATATGTTGTTGGTGAATTTTCATACATGCTATTGGTGTTGAATTGTTGGTGTAGGCATGTATTGGAATATGTTGGTGTGGATTTGTGGGATTCGAATGAAATATGTTTTGTTGTTGTCGAGTCCTAAGTTCACACACAATTGTTGTTGGATTTCATCTCCATGTTGGTGGCGAATACTTATGTATTCAATTATGCAGGGTGATTATGATATGTTTGTTGCATCAGGGGCGACGGCCTAGGAGATGAAATCGGTACCACACGTATCTAGAGTCGGTCTAGACACATTGCATGTTTTAGGATGAGTCATATTTGTTAAGTGCTTGATGTGAATTACGTGTTGATGTATTTGTGTACTTGGTGATTAGTTGCAATTGGTGAACCTTATGCTTGTGCATTTATTGTTGAGAATAATTGATGTCAATGCTTATATGTGAAAGATTAATTATTAATGCATGTTTAATCCTGTTTATCTTTTCGATTAAGATTGATGTGAAGCTAACCCCCAGTGGTCTGTGGTGGACCGCCTACCTATTTGTATGAATGGGTAGACGACGTGCAGGATTAGTTGATTGCATTGCTTTGGTGAGTGCTTGAGGATAGCGGGAGCTTCCTCCATTTATTTTCACTTTGTCGTGTCTTAGAGAGGCTCTGATCTAGGACAGCATTTACTTTTATGTCTTGGATTTCTTTTCTTTTGAGATATACCTATGTTGGGATTTTATTTATGAGTTGGTTGCATTTCATGATTGAGGACATGGCTATTATTGAGGTGTATGTGATATTCCGCTGTGATGTTTTATGTTGAGATATTTTCATGCATGTTTACTTGGTGAATTATTCAAAGGCGTGACGGCTATTTCTTATTTATTTATTATAATTGCGTGATTTATCGCTTAAATAGAAATAGGGCGTTACAGATGCGCTGTCACGAACCTCTGATAAGGCTGATTTAGTTTCTTTTCTTGCATTTAGCGTTCCCAGTTGGCCACCACTTCAGCAAATCAAAGACTTTTACCACTCTAATCCTGTTGGCAAGGTCTTAACCCAAAAACTACTCAACAAACTTGATACCAAATTCAGCCTCAAATATGATTTTCTCTACTTCAAAAATCACCTTTATATACCCACTGAAATCGGTCTGCAACCTACCCTCTCCAAAGAATTTCACTCAACACCCATGGGAGGCCACTCCGAATTCAAAGCTGCCCTAGCTCGCATATCCACAACCTTTTATTGGCCAGACATGTATAAAGATGTCAAGGAATTCATTCAACAATGTGCAACTTGTCAGTTTCATAAATACAATACATAAAGCCCATATGGCCTCCTCCAACCCTTGCATACTCCTAACCAAGTTTGGGAAGAAATCTCAATGGATTTCATCACAAACTTACCCCTTTCCAAAAACAAAACCACCATCTGGGTTGTAGTAGACCAACTGTCCAAATTTGCTCATTTCATAGCCAGCCCAATAGGTATTACAGCAACTACCTTGGGAACAATCTTTGTTCAAGAGATCTATCACCTTCATGGTACCCCAAAGACAATTATGAGTGATCGGGACAGACTTTTTATTAGCGAATTTTAGAATGAATTCTTCAAACAGAAGGGTACCACTCTATCCTTTAGTAGCTCATACCACCCTAAAACCAATGGCCAAACAGAGGTTTTAAATTGTTGCCTTGAGACCTACTTGCGATGTTTTGTGAGTGAAACACCAAAATTATGGACCAAATTTCTTCCTCTTGCCGAATTTTAGCATAACTCATCATTTCATTCTTCCATATGAATGATCCTTTTTGAGGCTCTCTACGGTCGTCCTCCTCCTCCCAAGCTTGTGGATTACATTCTGGGAGACTGAAATCTGGGTTCACTAGATGAAATCCTGCAACAGCGTCAACTCATCATGAGGGTACTGAAGGAAAATTTACACAGGGCCCATAATAGGATGATACAACAAGCAAACATAAAGCACTCAGACAAAACTTTTGAACCTGACCAATGGGTTTACCTCAAATTAAAGCCATACCAACAATTATCTGTCAAAGATAGAGTTTCTCAGAAACTTTCCAAGCGTTACTATGGTCCTTTCCGCATTGGTTTGGTCGCTTATGAACTAGAATTGCCTCCCACAGCTCGAATTCACCCAGTTTTCCTTGTCTGACTCCTCAAGGAATGCCATTGCCTGCCTGCTGTCCAAGTCTGCCCTTTACAACCAACTGAAGCAATTTCTCTCGTTCCCCTGTGCGTGTTACAACAACGCAACTCTATGCTTG
Source organism: Medicago lupulina (assembly GCA_958299785.1). Classification (NCBI taxonomy): domain Eukaryota; kingdom Viridiplantae; phylum Streptophyta; class Magnoliopsida; order Fabales; family Fabaceae; genus Medicago; species Medicago lupulina. The sequence continues at coordinate 45,362,987 of OY283146.1, read as the reverse complement.
ATGGGAAGTTGCAAGAGCAGTTTTTAGTTCAATGGGTTGGACAAACCCCATTGGAAGCTACCTGGGAGGACAAACATGTTTTGCTCCAGGACTACCCCACCTTTGATCTTGAGGACATGATCATTTTTGACCGACACGGTAATGATATACGCTCAGTAAATAAAGGAAATATGAGACAAGAAGCATCAGAGAAAGAGAGTCAAGTTGTTGATCCAAGTCCCAAAAGAAACATTAAAAGGCCCAGAAGATTCACCAATTAACTTACAGCTTGTAGACAGCTGTAATTCTTATCTCCCACCTACATTAGTTATGGGAGATTCTAAAAGCTAGAATTGTTTTTTAATTTTAATCTTAATGGTCAAGAGGGCAACATGTGTCCATTGATCCTGCCAATTAGGAATTCTGTTAGCAACAGTAGTATGTGAAGTCTCAATATAATGATGAAAGGATAATGAAAAGGCAGGATAATTGAATTTTTATCCCTTTTATTATTGTTTTCTGGGTTTTCCTTTTCTTGCATGGAATTCAAATTTTTATCTGTTCTCTAACATTGGTGCTCTCGTCTTACACCATGCCTACCCGCGCAGCTGACCTCCAACAAATCCAAGACTCCATCGCCAAACTTACCACCGCCTTCACTGAATTTCGCTCCACCCAAGACCAACGCCATGAAATCAACGTTTTATCTGTACAAGCCTTACAAACCTAGCTAGTTGAACTTCAACAAACATCATTTTCTTCATCACCAATCATCACCTCATCTTCCACCAGCAACAACTTCACAACAACAACTTGCTCTCCTTCTGGGATCGCTTCAGCTATGACCTAGAACTTAGATTTGGCCCATCCTCATTCGAAAATCATCAACAAGCTCTATTTAAACTCAAACAAATCTCTTTTATTCAAGAGTTCCGAAAAGCTTTTGAAAGACTATGTAACAAAGTCACCAACCTTCCCCCCATCCTTATTTTAGATTGTTTTATTTCTGGGCTTCGCCCTAATATTCAACATGAACTTGCAATTTTACGACCCCCCCCCCCCACAATTTCTCAGGCCATAGGTTTAGCTAAGCTTGTCGAATCGAAACTGGTAGCCTCTCGTTCCTACTACCGGTACTACAAACAACCACCAAAACCCTACTCTTCACCACCTCCAACTTCATTACGAAACCCTACACCCAGATTGGCCTTACCAGCACCACCAAAACCCCCTTATACCCATTAAACGACTTTCCCCTGCTGAATAACAACTTTGTCGTTCTAATGGCCTTTACTTTAATTGTGATGAGAGATTTATTTTGGACATCGATATAAACCTCCCCGATTTCTGTTGCTCATTTCAGATGAAGAAGATATCACAACCCCCCTCACTAATGAGACATAGGACCTCCTCCTTCTTGTTGAACCAACAACAACTAACGAACCACCCACTGACCTTATTTCCTCTCCCACCTCCCCTCCATTGACAGACTCACCTCAAAATTTCCATTTATCCCACCATGCCATAACTGGACACCCTTCCCCCCAAACACTACCCTTCCAAGCTACCATAAAAGGCCACCCCATTTCCGTTCTCATTGATTTTGGGAGCTCCCATAATATCCTTCAAGCAAGAATTGCAATTTTTTTGAACCTACCAATCACACCCCATGCATCTTTTCCCGTTATGGTTGGGAACGGTGACCATTTATCTTGTACTGGTTATTGTTCAAAGGTCCCTCTAACATTACCCACTAATACTCTCGCAATTCCATTTTACCTTTTACCTATTCAAGGTGCTTATGTTGTCTTAGGTGTACAATGGTTACAAACCTTAGGCCCCTTTGTGTCAGATTACACTGTTCCCTCAATGCAATTCAAACATAATGGCAACCTTATCACCCTACATGGCTCCAACTCATCTCTACCTACCCCTGCCACATTCCACCAATTCACCAGACAACTACATAATAATGCCATAGCAACATGTCACTCTATTACCCTGTTACAACAACAAACCAGTCATATACCAACCGACCCCACCACTGTTACCAAAGAAATACCTAACTTTTCACAATTACCCCCAAACTTAGCAACTGTATTACATCAATACCTTCATGTTTTCTACACCCCAACAGCCTTACCTCCAAACAGAGCTAATGATCACCACATACACCTCTCACCAAACTACAACCCCATCAACATTAAACCTTAACGTTACCCACACTACCAATAAGAGGTTATGGCTACGATAATTGGAGAAATGTTAGAGGCTGGTTTTATACGACCCAGCACAAGCTCCTTTTCGTCCCCGGTTTTACTTGCGAAAAAGATAGACGGTTCATGGCGCTTTTGCGTAGACTACCGTGCGTTAAATGCCATCACTATTAAGGATAGGTTTCCAATCCCTACTATTGATGAGCTTTTAGATGATTTGAAAGGTACCAAAAAATTTTCAAAAATCAACCTTAGACCTGGATACCATCAAATGCGATTAGTAGAGGAAGAAATTCCAAAAAAATGGATTTCGTACATTTGATGGTCTTTACGAGTTCTTGGTTATGCCTTTTGGACTCACAAACGCGTCGTCTGCTTATTAGGCCGCAATGAATGATCTTCTTCGCCCCTTTCTTCGCAAATTTGCATTGGTTTTTTTCGATGATATTTTAATTTATAGCCTCACTTGGATTGAGCATTTACAACATGTTGAACAAATTTTGTTTATGTTATTTTCACAGGGTTATTTTTCTAAGTTTACAAAATGCGAATTTGGTGTGCAGTCTGTGCAGTACCTTAGTCATATCATTTCCCTTCAGGGTGTTCAAGCTGATCCAGAGAATTGGAAGCCATTTTCAACTGGCCGCTGCCCACTTCTCTCACTGCATTACTAGCGTTCCTTAGATTGACGGGTTTTTACATAAAGTTCGTCAAGAACTACGCCACCATCGCTAGTCCTCTCACCGATCTGCTCAAAATTTCTAAGTTCATGTGGATAGCTGAAGCCAAATCTGCATTTCAACAACTCAAGTAGGTTATGTTATTTGTCATACCCCAAATTTTGACCAGGTTCTTCCGTTTAACCATCATTTTGTGTGCTTTTTAAAACTCATTTCATTCGCCTTTAATCCCCTTTTATTTGCATTTTTATCTGCATTTTAACCGTACTTTAACGCTTGTCGCGTTCGTACTTTAATTCTCAGTTTAATTTGCATTTTTAAACTCTTTGCATTTGCATTTTATTTCTCGTCTTTTTTTTCGCTTCTGAAAAGTTTTCGTTCGTATTTCAAAAGTCGAGTAATTTCGTCGTCTCAAACAAAATTTCGGCAGGGAGGTTACTTTCAAGTACCTCATTTGGTTCCGAAGGGATAGTTTTATTAGTTTTTTTTAGTTATCATTTATATTTTTTCTCTTTGTTTCTTTTCTATTTTTATTTTGCATTTTTCTTTTTGTATTTATCTTTATTTTCGTTTTTATTTTTATTTATTTTTATTCATTTATTTTGTTTTTGTCTCATAAAGTTTTAGTCCATTTTTAGTCCAAATGTCCAACCCAAGGGCATTTTAGTCCATTTATTTTCAGGCTCAGCCCTATTTCTACACTATTTATAGGTTGTCCAATCAATGGCTAAAGGGGGGCACTGAATTTCACACTAACACAGTTTCACAGCAGCCACCTTCTTTTTTTGGATCGAAACCCTTTCTCTTCACAACAATTCATGAACACTCAGGAACAACATTAACATTTTTTTCCAGAAACTCAAATTCACCACAAATGTTCATCTCTTCATTCATAATCCTTAACAATCTGTTCATCACACTAACACAAACCACCAAAACGAATTCGGTTTTAACCTCTAATCAATCCACCATTCCTCAAACATAACCAAACACAACAACAACAACAACAACAACAAAATCACTCAAATCCGAATTTGGCCATGAACAGTGATGGATTACAAGCCGAATCAAAGCCAAATCCGAACCGGATTCGTCACACAAACTCAAGCTGAAGCAAAACCGAACCGGATCCGAAGTGAAGAAGAGAGAGGAGGACGAACGGAATAAACCGGTCAAACACAACCGAAACAGTGAAAAGGAGAAGGTAATAGTTAGTTTTTTTTTCGGTCACTTCTTTACTAGATCTAGCTCGTACCTTTCATTTTTCTGAAAATCTAGGTCCGGATTCGTAACCTATGCGAAAAAGGATATGTAAAAATGTGAAAAGTTTTTGGATCGGAAGTATTTCTCTCTCCGGCGCAGCGGCGCCGCCTGTTAGCCAGCAGCCACCGCGCCGGCGTTCATATGTTTCATCTGAGAAGAAGCTCTTTTTGCAGAGCATCTTTATCTAAAAGTTTGTCTAGAGAGAGAATTGCTTTTTGTTTGTGTAGTTTTTTTTTGTGAACATTGAAATATATAGTGTTTTTTTGTGTTCTTGTGTACATGGATCTATGGTGCTCGTATGTACCTTCAAGATCTAGGCCGTTGGATCTGGAATCCAACGGCCAGAGATGATCTTGTTATTGGATTCAGCGTATGTCTCTTTGCTATAGTGTACTATGTTCGTCCTTTTTTTAACCTCTTGATCATTTGATCTGATGGCTGTGATGAACTTTCCTGTGATCAAATCTGAACCCTCTAATCTATTAGACGTTTCAGATCTATCCAGCCCGAGCCTTTGTTTTTTTACTACTTTTTTACTACTTACACCACTATTTTTACTATTTGCACATCTTTTTCACTTAAAACTTTTTTCTCTATTTCTAAAAAAATATTTTGTTTCATGTTAATTGTTGAATTACCGTTTTTATTATATTTTTACATTGTTGCATTATTTTTCTTCATCATCTCATGCATATTTTTATTTCTTGTCACTTTTTTAATTGTTATCATTTTTAGTGTGTATTTAGGATTTGATGTAATTTAATTTTCCGCATTTTTATTTCTGGTCATTTATTTTTATGCAAAACTTTATAATGTATTTAGGAAATTATGTAAATACCTAAATAATGAGAATATGCACCGACACCACACTTTATTTTTTACCTCATTATACCGTAACCGCGACCGAAGGCGAAAATGAATTAGTGACAAACTAGGACTAAAAACTTGACTAATATAATTACCTTAAAATCGAACAACTAGTAATTTTAGGTTTGAGATTTTACTTTGGGATTCAATATCCCCGTTTTTCATTTTTTACGCTTTCCGTTACGTTTTATGTATAGTTTTTTTTAGCGTTAGCTAAAAAATCATTTTTCCAAAAAAATCAAATAAACAAAAACACCAAAAATATTTTCTTAAGAAACCTTGGATTTTAACCCAAGAGATTTTTTCCTTTATTTTCTTAATCAAATTTTCAATCAATTTTAATCTACACTTAGACTTACCTTTTTGAAATTAAAATCAACCAACTTCACATCTTTATTCTTCTATGCCTTTCGGCCTCTTATCCTCTCAAAAATATTTTTCAAAACCTTAAAATCAACCCAACTCACCAAATAAATTTTCAAGGTGAACTACATGATTTTGATCCCACTTGTGGGTATGTAGGCAAACGACTTATGTCTTTCCGAATCAATAAAAACAACAAAAAACATACTTCTTCTCCCTCCATTCTTTCACTTAGACTTTAGGCAATATTTTACAAATAAGTAAGCAAGTAATTAGCACAAGATAATTTAGATAAGAGGCTCCTTCGGAGTACCGAAGTCGTTTAGGGTGCTTAACACCTTCCCTAATCGAAACCAACCCCCGGACCTTGTTCTCATAAGGGTTTTTACTCATTTTTTCCCTTCCCACGAATAAAAATTGAGAGTTCAAAGATTGAAGGTTCAAAACCAATTAATCGATTGATACCCGAAAATCGCGAGCACATTATCCCTCCCACTTCTGTCTCTTCCTGGTTTTACTCTACCATTCGAAGTAAAACTGATTCTTCTAGGCTCGCTATTGGCGCTGTTTTGTCTCAGAACTACCACCCAATAGCTTTTTTGAGTCGAAAGTTATCTCCCAGGCATGTTGTATCTTTAACATATGTTAGAGAACTTTATGCTTTAACTGAAGCAGTGAAGAAATGAAGGCAGTATTTAATAGGACACACCTTCAAGATTTACACAGATCATCAAAGTCTAAAGAGCCTAATGACACAATCTATTCATACACCAGAACAACAAAAGTGGTTCTCTAAGTTGATGGGATACAATTATCAAATTCTTTATACAACTGGGAAGGAAAACACAGTGGCAGATGCGCTCTCACGTACCTCTGATAAGGCTAATTTAGTTTCTTTTCATGCTTTTAGCGTTCCCACTTGGCCACCACTTCAGCAACTCAAAGACTTTTACCACTCCAATCCCGTTGGCAAGGCCTTAACCCAAAAACTACTCAACAAACTTGATACCAAATTCAGCCTCAAATCTGTTTTTCTCTACTTCGAAAATCGCCTTTATATACCCACTGAAACCGGTATGCAGCATACCCTCATCAAAGAATTTCACTCAACACCCATGGGAGGATACTCCGGATTCAAAGCTACCCTAGATCGCATCTCCACAACCTTTTATTGGCCTTGCATGTATAAAGATGTCAAGGAACTCATTCGACAATGTGCAACTTGTCAGTTCAATAAATATATTATACAAAGCCCATATGGCCTCCTCCAGCCCTTGCATACTCCTAACCAAGTTTGGGAAGAAATCTCAATGGATTTCATCACAAACTTACCTCTTTCCAATAACAAAACCGCCATCTGGGTTGTAGTAGACCAACTGTCCAAATTTGCTCGTTTCATAGCCAGCCCAACAGGTAGGGGTGTGCATAACAACCAATTTTAGGCCCAAACCCATAACCATATCCAGACCCAGTTTAAAATATCTCTTTTTTTTAAATGGTTACAAACCAACCCATTTTAAATGGGTTGGATATCCGAACCAGTTTTAATTCGGATCCGGTTTAAACCATTTTCAGATTTCCATTTTCTTTCTCTTTTCTAGTTCCCAAATCTCAAAATTCTCAACCTAATTCCCAAATTCACAACCCTAATTTCCCCAAATTCGCAACCCTAATTCCCCCAAATTCGCAATCGTCAACCTCAACGACCCTTCACGATAATTCTTTCTTTTTAATCTGATATCGGATTTACCATTTTCTCGTTTTTTTTTTGTTAATTGCTCATTTTCAGTTTCGATTGTTCATTTCAGGACCGTAAAAATTGCAGAAATTCATCTCAAATTGCAGAAATTCATCTCAAATCATGGGTTGTACCATGATAGAAATTATGCAAGATTTTTTGTGCTTGAAACTATAGCAAGAGCCCCTTATTTTGGTAAGTTGTATTTTTTAAATCATGCTTACGCCTTTGAAATATTAATTTGTTAAACTCTGTGTAGAATTGTTTGTGTTAATTAGAATTCTATGAGTTTATGACTATGAACATCGAAATTGATTTAACTTTCTTACATAATTGTTTGTGTAATATTAAATAGATTCTTTGAGAATGATTCAATGAGTCTACAACAGAATGATTATTTTTGCCTAAAATGAATTATTTGGTGTTGGAATTGTCAAGCTTTAAACCCACTTGGGTTGGCTTAAGACCTTGGAGTGTGCTCCTCTCTAGGTTTAGGTTTGATTCCCCCGATTTCAATTTAAATGCCTTGGAAAGTTGACAAGTCCTTGCGAATACAATAGGTATTTTTGCTTCCTATTTTGATAATTAGAAAGTTAGGCATAATAAAGCATGATAATATATTTTGATCTGTGAGAGTGAGTTGTAGAATCACTTAAGAATATTAAAAAAAGTTTTCATATAAACTAGAAGTTTTATGTTATGATTCAAAATAGCAAATGTGGAAATACACTTGGCATAACATAATTGATTGAAACAATTAGACATGTCACTATTGATCCTAAAATCAAGGAAGCTTAGGTTGAGACAATTAGACATGTGGCTATTTTTGGAACCCTTACATTTTAAAAACATATTACAACCTTTGATAAGCTATGTTCTGTCATGGCTACAAGATTGTTGTTTAGTCTATGTAGGGTAAGAAACTAGCATTCCCAATCAGTCTCTAAATAAAGATTCCATTGGTTAGTTTATTACAATATTGTGTGTTTACCTTCTCAATCAACACATTTGATAGCTAAGAGAATTTCATTGGGTCAGATTGTAACACCCCGTTTTCCCCCAAAATGATATAATAATATCTAAACATCAGAGTTAATCATCATACAACGGAGCATTACATACATATATCAAAATTTATTTAAATAGAAAAATAAAACTATTTAAATATCCTCAATAATATCATCTTTATAAAATATCTGCAGCGGAATATTCATTTGATAATTAACCAACAACAAAATTCAACATCCTTGGCACAAAGGCCTCATCATACTACAATTTATTTCATAATAATAAAATCTCCAACAACATGTCCTTCAAATAAAATGATACATAAGGAATGAAAGAATTAAACATCAAAATCCCCATCCCGTTACGTATCAAAGCCTAGGACACAAGAGCCAATATCTACTAGCCTTCATTACCTGCACTTGCCCACAAGGCGGCAATTCCAGCAGAAGGGGTGAGTTCACAAAACAAAAGTAATATATAAATATATGAATCATCAAATTTCATTGGAAAACAACAACAATAATAACCACCATCATCAGCATAATTCAACAACTTCATCAATATTATCTCAGCAATTAGATCATCTTCAATTAACAACAACAACAACACTTGTGGCGACACCTCACCAACAACAACTCACAACTGTCAACTCACACCTACGACAACTAATGCAAGACCTCAACAACGAATGCATTATGCAAATGTGGTACCAACTACGCGCGTTGAATGCTAAGCATTCCGGGGCATAAGCCCCCACCAATTTGGATGGTTAAAGCATCCCAGGGCATAAGCCCTCACCAGATGAATGACTAGCATTCCAGGGCATGAGCCCTCACCAATTGAATGTATAAACATTCCAGGGCATGAGCCCCCACCAATGAAAATGAGTTATGAAGACTCTGTGGTGTATATCTGCATACAACCCTACAACATCTAATGGTGCATATCAACATGCAACCAACACCAACAACAACTAGGACATCCTCCCCAACCAGACACAACCACTCACCACCTCAATAACGACTTCAAAATTAGCAAAGTATATTTCATTTCATATAATCATACATATATCCATCATAAACATCTTCGTTTTATAGTTTTATCACCCCAATAATTCTTAATAAATCCAATAAACAACTTAGGAAGCTTAGGTTTGGGTTGGAACACTCCAGGAAAATCACATTTTGAGTCGCACAGGACTCAGCTCGCTTAAGCGAGCTACTGGTCGCTTAAGCGACCAAAAAGACGTAACTCAGGGGGTTGCTCGCTTGGAGCTCGCTTACGGTTCGCTTAAGCGAACGGGCAAAATGACGTTGCTCGCTTAAGCGACGGGCAGTTCGCTTAAGCGTGCACAATTGACGAAAGTTCAGAATTGTTCGCTCCTGGGTTCGCTCGTGGCTCACTTAAGCGAGTGGCCAAAATTTCAGACTGGGCGTGGCAAAGTGTCGCTCGCTTGAGCGACGGGTAGCTCGCTTGAGCGAGTGCTCATCTGGGCAGAAATAAAACCTAAGATTTTCTAACCCCATTTTCCTCCAAAAACCCAATTTTAATCCCCCAATCACCCAAAATGATTTAGAATAAGGTTTATGGGTTCAAGATACAATTAAACAATAGAAACAATTCACATAACATCATCATCAACACAATAATTCTCCAAAATTAGCATTCTTCACATTTCATAAAACCTAGAACAACTATTCACCAATTCCAATCTATTTTCATGAAATCACATATGTATATATAGCATTTGAATCATAAACCCACCCTTACCTGATTAGATGAATAAAAAGCTACAACAACAATCTTCTAAGCTATTCCCCTTGGTTCTTCTCCCTAGCCCTCTTCCTGGTTTTCTCTCCAAAAGCTTCTTTTACTGATACGTACTATTTGTCTGACTCCTTCTTTCCTACTCTTACCAACCAAAGTATAACATCTTTTTACTCTTTTACTCTCCCACTAAATCCTATTAATTTCTCCTTAATTCTATTAACTCTAATAAATCCCTTTTTCAACCACATAAATATTATTTCTCCTATTTCATAAAATACTACAAATAACTATATAATATATATATATATATATATATATATATCAAATATCAACACCACAATTATTCACATAGATCAACATATATTATTTATAAATTCAAATAAAATATTCTAAGCACCTAAAAATAGTAAAATATAAACTAGGGCGTTACACAGATTGTGATGGTTTATGTGTTGGCTTATTCTAATGGTGCTCATATTGATCATATTATGCATCCTATTAATTTCACAACTTTGGTAGTGATGTCAATTGTAGTGAAATTTGCTGAATGATTGGACAAATCTATCTTTGTATTCTTGGTCCCTTGAATTGTTCAAGTTAAAGTAGTACTCTCCATATACTTTAAATTAGTTGCAATGGTTATGTCATGTTATCCAAGACTTGATGGTGAACTCACTGAGTTAGATAGTTGGTTATAACTAAGAGGGTAATTTTATAGAGTGAGATATCATGTTTGTTGAGTGAATTAGGGTCTTTTAGTTTATGGACAGAAAATGGAAATTCAACTTAAACAAAAGGTGACTGCAAGCTTTGTTCAACATATAATTTGACTTTTTTGTACATCTACATTATATCTTGAAACACCACATGATTTTACTGTCATTTTAAATCAGTGAACTGAGATACCAAAATGTAATTCTTAGTACTACTTACTCATTGCATTGATATTAAATAATACTCTACTGCATTATGGCACCTTTGACCAACTCTACTGCCTTTGTTGAGAAATGTGCAAACTAAAATTTAAGTGTCAGTACTACCTTATAGTCTTTCATGATTTCAGTTCTGATACAATGACCTTATTTGTTGTTGACATGTCTTTTACTTTATTTTTTTGTGTAGGTGGGTTTGGTAGCTACTTGTTTGGAATGAGTCCAACTATTGCAAAACAAATTCCAGAATTTGACATTGCCAATGATGTTAAGTCTTTGTTTAGGATGGATGATTGCATTTCTATTTGTTGTTACCTTTCTTGGTGAAGAAATTAATCTGAACTCAAGAGTTTTCTTTGGATGATTGTAACTATTATTGGTGTACATTGATTGATTTAGCTGTGTTTTTTTTTTGGATGATTGTAACTATTATTGGTGTACAATGATTGGATTGATTTTCATGTGACTTGAAAAACTTATGGAAAACTAGTTTTTGGATTGTAAACTATTATTGATTGTAACTATTTTTGGACTGTTTTTCTTAGGGGGCTCACTTTCATGCTCTACGAGCTGCCTTGGCCTTCTCAATGATTTTTGCTGACCTTCTTGGAGTCTCGCCATTGCCTCAATCAAATTCTGAGATCTTTGGGCCACCGTTTTCCTTCAAATACTTTTCTATATGCCTCCTTGTATGGATCTTCTCTCCTGTTGGTGCCGTAAACACAATTTCATTTTGTTTCGGCATTCTAGACTTTGGAAAGAAGAACTGCAAAGGAAATATAATTATGAATACTTATATGCAATAACATACAACAAAGCAACAACTGTAACACATACAGGATCTTGTTCCAAGTTATTAGCTTTTACAAGTGGTGCACATAATTTGATGATCAATAAATCAACGATGTTAGATCCAATCATTTTACTCACAAACTATTTTGTTACATAAAATTTTAATTCTATAAACTCAAATAATCACCCATATAATTAATACTAAACGTAAAGCAAAATAGGAATTAGTGGACATCCAAAAAATTAAATGATGCAGATATATTCATATAGTATGAATGAGATTAACTTATATTATTGATAGCTACCTTTGGTACTTCGTCGGTTTGATTGTGAGATTTATGCCAATTTGATTTGATGAATATTTTCATCCTCATCCACACATTTACCTTCATCCATTTTCGCAACAATCAAACTAGATCGGCTAATCTAAATAGTTTGAGAAGAAAATAAACATGTAGTAGATCTGGTTAAACTATTAGATCCAGGATTCTATCAATGATTGTTGTTGTCGTCAATTAGATGTAAATCGGGGACAAATTGACAACTAGATTAATATTTTATGGACTTGGCAGAGGAATCAAATGATTAACCATGTAACGCCCAAATTTCTTATTTATTATTTTATTAATTTATTGTATTTTTAGTGTGTTATTATTTGATTGATAATATATATATTTTGATGAAATATATTATTATGTGCATTATTTGGTGTGTTAATATTCTAAGTGGGGGAGCAATATAATTATTAGAAATAATAAGATAAAGGGGAAGAGTAATTTTGTGGTGATAAGAGTAAAAAGGTGTATTAGGTTAAGAGTCAGTAAGGAGAGATTAGAAAAAAGGAGAACACGTACAATTTTTGGAGAAAAAGAGGAGAACTCAGAGAGAACCCTAGGAAAGAAGAACGTTGTTGTTGATTTCAGAAGAACAATCTAAGGTAAGGGTGGGATTCATATTCTCTAATCTTAAGTATGTTTTTCTGAAATTGGGTTTGACAAAAGTTGTAGGTTGTGAGTTTTGGGGATTAGGGTTAATCTTATGTTGTTGTTCATAGCTTTGTTGTTTGAGAAATTAGGTCTTTGAAATGTGAATAAAAATTGTAGAAAGTATATGAGTTGCCATGAATTGTTGTGTTAAAATTGATGTTCAGACCTTAGATTATTCATAGTGTAATGTTTATAATCGATTTTTGGGTTTAGGTTGATGAAAATTGGGAGTTTCGCTTGAAAAGTCGGTGTCTAAACGTTTTTGCAAATAAGAGATTATGTGAGGTTCTGGAAACCGATTTTTTGTATGGTTGAAACTTGAATTTCTCTGTAGATTATGTTAGAGCTAAGTGTCAGGAGCGTTTAGGCGAAAACGGCATCAAAATCCGATTAACGGTTTGAATTTTACGCGCAAAACAGTGAAAAACGCACTTTTTGAAAAGCTTAGTCCGGACCTGATACCGTAAAAATGTGCCACGTTTTGGAAGCCGTGCCACGTTTTGTTGGAAGAACGCTTAGTGGATTCTTGGCATAAAAACGTACCACGATTTCTAAAAACGTGACACGATTTTTCGTGAACCAGATCCTCCATATTTCACTATTTTTCACCCCTTTCCTCTTTGAACTGGGTTTTGGCGTAAACATGAAAGTTGTAGATAATTGAGTTAGCTTTCTAATGGATTTGGTGTGGCTTGAAAATGATTTTTAGATCTTAAGATATGATGAAAATACTCTAAGGAGGTCTTAGTGAAATTTTATGAAAACAAACCCAAAACTTATAGATTGTCTCCGAACTTTAGAGCTTAAGTACTATGAGTTTAATTAAGGTATTTATAAGTATTTAATCTATGTTGTGATGAATCGAACTTGGTTTGATATGTAAGTAATTGACTAATGTATATGTTGCTATTGTTGTTGATAGGTTGGAATATACTATGTGATTATTGTATGTTGTATAATGTCATGTTGCTTATGCCATTTAAGTTGTTGGTTGTTAAGTTATTGGTTGTCTAAGTTGTTGGTTGTTTAAGTTGTTGGTTGTCCAAGTTGTTGGTTGTCTAAGTTGTTGGTCGTTGAGTTCATGCATACAAAGTTGAGGGCTTATGCCCTAGAGCTTATGCTCATTAAAGTTGAGGGCTTATGCCCTAGAGCTTATGCTCAATTAAAGTTGAGGGCTTATGCCCTGGAGCTTATGCTCAATTAAAGTTGAGGGCTTATGCCCTGGAGCTTATGCTCATTAAAGTTGAGGGCTTATGCCTTTGAGCTTATGCTCATTAAAGTTGAGGGCTTATGCCCTGGAGCTTATGCTCCTTAAAGTTGAGGGCTTATGCCCTGGAGCTTATGCTCATTAAAGTTGAGGGCTTATGCCCTGATTGGTACCACATGCATAATGCATTTGTCAAGTTGCTAAGTTGATGTTGTTGCATAGTCAAGTCGGTGTCGTTGTGTCGTGTTAGTTGTTGTTGTCATGTTGGATATTATTAATGAGATATTAATGAAGAATTATGTGAAGTAATAATATTGTTAAACATTGTAGCTTATGTTGTTGAACTCCATTGATGAATTATATGCTTACTATTTTTGAATATGTATCTCACCCCTTCTGCTTGGAAATGTTGCTCTTCGTATGAGTAACTTGCAGGTAATCGAGAATAAGTAGCTGTTGATTGCTGTCGTGAGTGGCTATCTGTCGTTGTGTCTTTAGGTGCTCTGATATGTAACGGGATGGGAGTTTGCTATGTTTGATTGCATTTCTTGTTACGTATCTCTTTTATTAAACAATGATGAACTATTTTTATGAGGATTTAAGTTAATGTTGATGTTGTGGCCTTTTAGTGTCAAGTACTATTTAAGATATTGAAAATAATTCCGCTGCATTTTGTTGAATTTCTATTAAGGCAGATGTTTTAATAAATAGCATTTTTATTCCATTTATATTTGTGGAAAATTTTGTAAGTTGAATGTGACACTCTGTTTTTAAGTTGAAAAACTCTTATTAATCTATGTTATTTAAAAGTTGGGAAAACGGGGTCTTACAAACCACATGTGGACTTAAAAGGCAGTGAAATATTGAAAAGATGATTAATAGATAGAGTATTTCGGAGATCTCGTGAAAAAAAAATGGTATGAAGAATTACGAAAGAAACAGGAGAACAAAAACAAAATATAAATAAGAAGAAACACTACAAAGAAGAAATTAAGGATGAAGATATTGTAGATGCGGACCATATCTTCCCCCAACTACCTTTGTATATAATGATCGAGGCTAACATTCAGATTGGATCGGACCATATCTTCTAATCGGCCAAATTGAAGTGAAGTTTTTTTGTGTGAATTGGAAGTTACAAGGGTAAAATTGTTCGCTATAGATCGGAAGTTATAAGTCATTTTTTCCGAATTATAAGTTACAAACTAATTAGATCATAAACTAAGTTCCAATTAAATCATCTATCAAATCCTATATCGGATTTAAAACATTTTTTTCAATCAAAAGCAATATAAAAGAACCATAAACATATTTTTTTTCCATGAAACGTACATATAGATCAAACACAATTAAAATTACAGAACATACAAGTTAAATGGACAATACCTAACAACATAATAGAATAAAATGAAATTTCAACAACTTAGTTTGAACGAATGTGCATTAAACACTTGTTGCCTTTGCAAGGGGAACTTTTTTTCGTTATAACATGTAGAGTTGTTCACATGTGATTCTAGATTTGGTGTCTTTTTGTACCTTCCGGTGTGGTATATCATGTTGTCTTAATCGATTTGTTGTGGTAGTTCATGTCATATGAATTGATAGGAAGATAAGCTTTTCTCTGTTATACTTGGAATAGGTTCCAAGTTTTGTAGTTTAAGTTGTTGGTAGTTTTGGTGGTTGATGTTTTTGTTGTATGGTGTTACGCTGACTCTTTGTAATCTATTTGATCTACTTTTTGCAAACCTTGTGCTTAATGTAGTTGATAATTTAATATTGTTTACATTTTAAGAAAAATATATATTATAAAGAAAAAGAATAGAATAGAGAATAATATACAAGAAACATCTTTGTTACTTGTAAATACCAAGTAAGCTGAAATAAAATGCTAACAATGTATAAATTAGCAAAATGTTACAATCTTATAATTAGCATGCCTACTAAAGCAAGCATAGTGCCAATGATACACGCTTAACACAAAAACCACAACTTACATTCTAAAAAAACACTAATCATGCAAACATAGATTACATATTTCCTCTGCAGCATACAGCCTTTTCAGTTAATTCTCGGTCATTGAACTTGGATTGTACCTTGTGCATGAATGGCTGCAAAGGATGGGCAGCTGCAAAGAATCTAGGTGTTCCATCTTAGCATTTATTCTCCTCTTCAACAGCAGAATGAGAAAATCATTACCATAAAACCTTTTGTAGTATGTACAATGGTGTGAACTTAGTATGTTGTAATCGAGACTGCATTATGAAAGAATCAAATCTCTTCTACCAACCTATGGGCGCATGTTTTAGACCGTACAGAGATTTGGTCAACTGCAAACCAAGTTTTCTTTTCCTTGTTTTGTAAATCCTTTTGGTTTGAGCATATGAGTTTCTTCTTCAAGCTTTCCTGGTAGAAAGCACTCTTTACATCTAGCTATTTAAGACGTAAATCCAATGCAACACACATTGCTAACACTACCTGTATAGTAGTAAGTCTAACAACCGGAGAAAATATCTCATTAAAGTCAACACCTTCTTTCTGAGCAAAGTTGAATTGTTCAACACACATTAAATATCTCATTAGAAACTGAATTGTTCAACGCCTCTTGAAAAGTTGAAGGTTCACCTTCGATTAGAAGACAATATGCATTGTGGATCTTCATTGCATAGTTTGATTATCAAAATGGTTTCTGCGTCTAACACGTTGATTAATGGACACCACCATTGTTCTCAATTGGTTCATGTTCATTGTGCTCTAATTCAACTTCAAAAGAATCATTTTCTTTGGATTTTTCATCCATAAGCACTATAACAGTCAGTGTCTTCAAATCAATCATCGTTGATGGTGATCGATTTAATACATAATATGCGATTTTAACTGCTTCTGCCCAAAAAGATTTAGTCGTTCCCATTATTTTTAGTATAGCTCTTGTTCTTCCTAGGAATGTTTTATTCACCAGCTCTGCTAAACCATTTTGTTGAGGTGTATGTGCAACTGTAAATTGCCTTACAATGCCCTCATGTTTACAAAATTACAAAAACTCGCCATCTACATATTCCCCTCCATTGTAAGTCCTCAAGCACTTACTTTTCCTCCAAGTTATAAGCTCTACTTGTTCTTTGAATACCTTGAATATTTGAGACACATTTGACTTCTTCTTGACTGGATACACCCACTATCTTCTAAAATAGTCATCAATGAATGAGACGAAATATATTGATCCTCTCATACGGCTTAGTCTGTGAAGAACAAACACTCCTCGGATTAGGCGTGTTCCGGTGTCGGACATGTGTCGTGTCCAACATCGACACATTTAATTACACTCAATTATGTGATTTTCTTAAATTATTAGTAGTGTTTGTGTTGTGTTCGGTGTCTGTGTCTGTATTTGTGCTTCATAGATTACAACAAAGAAAAACATAAAAATAAAAACAGATTATTTTGTTGACAAACAAAACAAACAAAGTTGATCACCCTTAGTAATCTATGAAGCATAGACACAGACACCAGACACGATTCTAATATGGACATGTTGAAAGAAGAAGAAAAAAAGGAGTTAATTGAAACTAATCATATCTATGAACCAAACTTATATTATTCAAATTTCTAATAACAGTTTCAATCAATCAATTTAATACAATTAGATTTGAAGGGGAAAAACCCCAAATTAAGAAACCCAGTTTCATGGAATGAGGAAATGAATCAAAGCATCAAATGTACAAAACTACAAGCATACGAAAGGAAACACAGTTCTAAGAGCTTTTTTATAAGTATAATAACGTGAATCGTGTTATCCTAGTGTTTCTATCTAAAATCCCTAAATTAATTTCCAATAGGTTAATTTACAATTTTCTAGTTAAAATCCCTAAATAAATTTCTAATAAGCAGTTTATAAGAATTAACGCAAATAAACATCTTATAGAAAGGGTTTGGCAAACAAAGAGAGGCTTTTTCCCTCTTTTGTAACCAAAACAAAAAAGAAAGGGTTCGGCGAACAAAGAGAGGCTTACGGAGAAGCGGCGACGTGCTACAATGCATGTGAATTTTGGAGTTTGGCGAAGAACTGCAAGTTGGCCGTTGTCAAGGGAACTATCGACAGCAAAGAGAGCTGCGATTAGAGAGAAAGGGTTGGAGGGAGAGAAAGGGTTGTAGGAGAGAGAAATTGGTTTGAGATATATTTTATTTTAGATATGTTTTATCTTTGTTAAACAATGATATTTTATTATTTTTTAATTATTTAATTATTAATAGCCCAAAATTGAAAGACCCGCTCAATTTTTTTTTTATTCCCGCTACAAGTTTTAGGATTTATGGGAAAGGTTTTAAGGCAAAGATTTTTATCTTTGAACAAGACACAATTATTATTCATGGATAATGCATGGCCGATAATGTAATAGAGCACGGTTTTCGTTGGAAGCCAAAAAGTGTACCAAATATGTAATTTGTATGCCACACTTCCCAAATCCATGGCTTATTCCTGTTGTATGCCACCCTTTTTTGCCATGGACAAGTCAAGTGTGGTCTAAACTCAAAAATGTTGTAGTGTGCATCTGCCTCTTGCAATGTATCTCCAGAAGCATGTATAAATCACTTATGATATTTTATGCTTTCATCACCACAAGATTACCTTTCACCACTTTCAAGATACCACTTTCAGTGTCGATCTTGTACCTGAGGTCATCTAGTTGTCCAACAAAATATAAATTCATCTTCAACCACATTACATGGCATACCCATTGTATCGTACAAGCAGTAACACCATGCATTTTCAATCTAATAGTATCGACTCCAACAATTTCTAAGGCATGGTCATTTTTCATGTACATTGATCCTTCTGAGATATTCTCATAAGAATAAAACCAATCTCATTGTGGATTCATGTGTCATGTTGCACCTGAATCAATTATACAGCCATCATTGAGACGTCTTCCACCTTCATAACTAGTTGTTGCTTTTCTATCCAAGATTCCACCATCATCTGAGGTGTTTACAATACATCATTGAGATGTTAAAGCTTCTAAAGACTTATCTCTCTTATTATTCCAACACTCATTTAAGTGCCCTCTCATGCCACCGTTGTAGAATTTGAGGTTCTTCCTTCTTCGAGATTTTGACCTACCATGATTTTGACCCCTAGTCGGGCCACATTTCGTTGATCTGCCTCTCATGATCTTCAAAGCCTCTACTTTCTTTTAACTCTCTGGCCTTTCTTCCTTATTCTTATGCTTGTATTCTTCTTAAAGAATTGAACTGGTGACATCATCAAAGTGAATAGTATTAGCTACATTGTTGTTTGTAATGTTGATGATAATTTGAACACACAAATCTAGTAAACTCCAAAGTAGAAGTTCAACACACTTATTTTTCGCTATGTTGAAATTGTAAGTTGTGAGTTGAGAAAATTTCATATTTAGGGTATTGATATGATATGTTATGGATGTGAATTTACCAATTTGAAGAGTGTAGAGCCTCCTCTTTAAGAATATTCTGTTATTAAGTGATTTAATATCGTACAATTTTATTAGAGTATCTCATATCTTCTTTGTTGTCTTCTTTTCACCAATACTTAACAATATTGATTACGTCGTTGCTACGTGCAAATTGAAAACAACATTATCATCCATCTCTTTTAATATATTTGGTGTAAAACCATGGCATCAGAGATGGCAAACTAAACCGAAATAATAAGAAATTTTTTGATGTGGAAGATCAGTCTAACCCACAACCACAATGTTGGAAAAACTGACATAGAATTAATTAATAAATCTCAATAATAGTCAAGAAATATAGTCGCAATTATAAATATAATTCTCAGTAGAATAAAGAAGAAAGAAAGAACTTATCGTTTGCTGAGGTCTGCAAACGCATTGGGCTTAAGAGCATTTCGCCACCAAAGGTCAATCACCTGATGCAGTTGGCCTCAAAGCTAGTGCTCTCCAGGATACAACAGCCACTTCTCACTAACACTGCACATGAACTAGTAAGGACACAAGAACCACTCTTGGATGCTCATGTGAACTTAATTGTTTTTTTTTAAGGAATGGGAACTTAATTGTTATTTGTTATTAGTAACTAAATGAAATACGAGATGGAAGAATCAATTATACTTGAGTACTCTCTATCATTTCTCTCTTCTCAACCCACTATATATACGCTCTTATACACGTAAAGATTAGTTCCTATTTATAAGTAAGAATTAACACATGTACGGGAACGTTATTGGCAAAACTATAATTCCAAATAATAAGGATTGTACTGTTCATAAAAATGTAACGTGTTGTTTACTAAGTCAAAGAGTAACTATTAATTATAATAAAACTAATAATAAATATAATACCACTTTAAAATAAATAATTAATAAATTAAAAATTCCTACACACAAAGCATACTATTATTTTTCTTACCACTCCACTAGTTTGTTGCAGCAGAACAACCACGGCAAAGCTTGCAATGGTTCTGACGACACTGTTTGGTAACAGAGTAACAAAATATTATCACACAACTGAAATAACAGACGAGAAAAAGAGGAACTGAACACACATTATTTACGTGGAAACTCCTCACCGAATAAGGGGGAAAACCATGGAGAAAGATTAGAGAACTTTCACTAAGTGGACAAATTACAAGACCTCTTTAAATACAAGGAGAGACAGATTACACTTTCTCTTGAAATATGAGAATACCTAGCACTTGGAGAAACCTTACAGGAGACACTATATTTCCTCTCTATTTTTTCTCTCTCACTCTCAACAACCTCTAATTCTTTTTGTTATGTTGCTACTTGATGGGATGATAAAAATGGTGCAAATGAACTTGTTATTTATTGGAGAAGTAATCCATAGTTCGTTAGATGCAACAAGCCACTGATCTTTCATACAAAACACTAAGTGTGCAACATGTCACTTGCATCTCATGCATCTTGCTACTTGTCAAAGCATGCAACTATCCACTTTGCCACTTTGCATTACATGAAAAATGCAACTTGTTGAAAAAGTGAAAAGGAGAAGATTGATGCGGATTGCCATTCTCCTTTTGATGAAATTGAAAACCTTTACCAAAAAAAGAGGGAAATAAAAATAAGCATCTTGTCGTAATGAAAAAATATATATATTCGATGATCAATACATCAATGATGTTGGATCCAAAAATTTTACTCGTATTTTTTAAATAACAATTTAATTTTATAAACTCAAATTAACATTAAAAAATTTGAAGAAAAATTAACCTTGTAAAAAATAGCAAACATGAAGCAAAATTAGCATTTTAGAGAATATAATCATAAATCCTCAGTGTACATACATAATATGAAATGATGCAGATATATATTCCTATAGTATGAATGAGATTAACATATAGTATTGATGGATACCTTTGGTACTTCGTCGATTTGATTGTGCGGTTTATGCCAATTTTATTTGATGAATATTTCCTTCCCCATCTGCACATTTACCTTCATCAATTATTTTGCAACAATCAAACTAGATCGGCTAATCTGAATAGTTTAAGAAGAAAATAAACATGTAGTACATCTGATCGCACTATTAGATTGAGGATTCCAACAATGGTTGTCGTCGTCGTCAATCAGTTGTAAATCAAATTTAAAGGGGACAAATTGACAACTAGATTAATTTATGGACTTGGAGAAGGAATTAAAGCAATAACCACAAGTTGACAACTTTAATTTCAGAGAACACATCGAAAGAAAAACAAATGGTATGAAGAATAAATTGGAGAGCACAAACAAAGTATAAAGAAGAAGCACTATAAAGAAGAATGAGAAGAAATTGAGGACGGTATTGTGTATGCGGCCACTTTTATATGTAATGAGTAACAAAAGAGAAAATATGTCATTAGGTTTAGGGATAATGGGTTGGGCCTATGTATGTTAGATACTACATCAAGGAAGTTGCTTTATTGGCCCACTAGACCCAAGTTGCAACCCACCCCCCACCCCCACCCCAAAATACCCTTGTATATAACAATTGAGACTTACATTCTGATTGGATCAGACTGTATCTTCCAATCGACCATAGTTAAAAAAATTGCGTGAATCAAAAGTTACAAGGCCCGCAGATTGGAAGTTAGAAACATGTCATTATTTTTTCTCAATTGGAAGTTCCAAACCAATTGGATCGGAAACTAATTTCCAATCAAATCCTCCATCGGATTTCAAACATTTTTGTTGGAACAAAATGTGTTTAACATTACCCTTAAGAGTTTTGATGAAAACAAGGTATTAAAAAATTGTCAATTGGAAATGCTAATGTTTGTTCAAGTGTACAGGACCATAGACAAAAAATTTGAGATCATTAATAGGTTCTGGAAGAACAAAAGAGAGCAAAGAAATAAACAAAAAGGAAGCTTAAAAGCATTTGAAGAGAACTGCTCCTGGAGTCAAAGTGCTCCTGAAGACAAAGCGCTCCTGAAGTCATAATGTGTCATCAGAAGCGAGTTCGTCAGAAGCTGAGAATCACCAGAAGCTATAGTTCATCAGGAGATGCAAACTTAAAGCTTCAAAAGTTGTTCAATGGATTCAATATCGTCTAAGTATTGCAAAAGAGTGGAAAAGAAGAGCAGCGACTAATTCAAAAGGATTCAAAGGCATTGGATGCTTGTTCATTTGTAGAGCGTTGACAAAGTACAATTGTACGAAGTGTACCACCACTACCTCCACTACACAAAGTTTGTCTCTGCTACAAGAAACCGATAACAGCTTTGCCAGCAACAATGTTCCTTCATACATGGAATGCATTTGAAATTGATCCTTTATAGGACAACAATCATATCAGGCAATGAATCATTGGTGATTGATCAAAGCTTCAAACGACTCTTTTTGGATGTGCTGGCAATTCACAAGGTTTATCTCACACCTCTATATAAAGGAGTGAAGGCTTGAAGAACAAATAGACTCAACACCATTTTGAAAGCGCCAAAACTCTGCCAAAATTGTTCAGCATCCAAAAGTTCACTTAGAATTTCTTTTCAAAGCTCATATCTTAGAAATTCTAAAGTCTCAAAGAGTCTGTATCTGATTTGTATTGTGAGCACCTCTAATTGTATATCAAGTGTTCAGTGTCAAACTATTTTCTGTGTAATTCTGTTTGATTAGAAGTCTCTTGCTTTTGTGCTTGAACATAGAAGTCTCTTGATTGTGTTATTGAGCATAGGAAGTCTCTTGTAGTTATGCTTGAGCATTTGAAGTCTCTTGCTAAATGTAGCAGTGAGCATTTGTAATCAGATATTACATTTTAGTGAACTCTCCTTGGAAGTGCAAGGGGGACAGGACTACTTTCAGTTTGTGGAAGGAACCTGTATAATTGCTTTGTGTCATTATTCCTTCTCTCTCCCTGTTTTTATCTGCTGCAACCTAGTTCTAAACATCACTTCAGAAGCTGTTCTTACACTGCTTCTGGTCAGTGTCCTTCAGCTTAGGAGAAAACGAAGAAAATCTTAACACAATTCAACCCCCCCCCCCCCCCCCCTTCTTGTGTTTTTTCTCACCTTCAATTGGTATCTAGCGCCTTGGTTCTATTGATAACACTTAATAGTGTAACAGTCCAAGATCTGTGAAAAACATGTCTGCTGAATCATCTGTTTCCGGTTCTGGTGGTAATCATAATGTTGTACCTTATGATTACAGTGATAAGAAAGCTGACTCAGGAAAATTTCCAAAGTTCAATGGAGATCCTGAAGAGTTCTCGTGGTGGAAAACCAACTTCTATAGTTATATCATGGGCTTAGATGAAGAGTTATGGGATATTCTGGAAGATGGAGTTGGTGACTTGCATCTTGATGAAGAAGGAGCTGTTGTAGACAGAAAGAAACATACTCCTGCTCAAAAGAAGATGTACAAGAAGCATCACAAGATCAGAGGCTCACTTGTTACTGTTATACCTCATGCAGAGTATATGAAGATGAGTGACAAATTTACTGCAAAGGCTATGTTTGCTTCTCTTTGTGCAAACTATGAAGGTAGCAAGAAGGTTTGAGAAGCTAAAGCACTTATGCTTGTTCATCAGTATGAGTTGTTCAAGATGAAGGATGATGAAAGTATTGAGGAGATGTACTCAAGATTTCAGACCCTAGTCTATGGACTACAAATACTGAAGAAAAGCTATGTTGCTTTTGATCATGTGAGAAAGATACTAAGAAGTCTGCCTGCTAGATGGAGACCAAAGGTTACTGCTATTGAGGAAGCTAAAGATTTAAACACTTTAAGTGTTGAAGATCTTGTTAGCTCTCTCAAAGTTCATGAGTTAATTCTTAATGAACATGAGTCTGCTAAGAAGAGTTAATCTATAGCTTTACCAGCTAAAGGGAAGTCATCAAAAGCTCTTAAAGTCATAAAATATGAAGAAGAAGAATCACCATATGGAGATTCTGATGAAGATACTGCTGAGATGATGGCTATGCTCTCCAACAAACTGCAGTATTTGGCCAAGAAGAACAAGAAGTTCTTGAGCAGAAGGAACAGCTACAAAGGCTCCAAGAAAGAATATCAGAAGGGTTGCTTCAACTGCAAGAAGCCTGGACATTTCATTGTTGATTGCCCTGATCTTCAGAAGGAGAAATCAAAGGACAAGTAAAAGAAGTCAACTTTCAAATCAAACAAGATCAAGAAGGAGATCAAGAAGAGTTTGATGGCTACCTGGGAAGATTTAGACAGTGAATCTGAATTTGATAAAGATGATGCTGATGAAGGTGCAAAGATAGTTGTTGGGTTAGTAGCTACAGCAACTTCAAAAGTTGAAACAGAATCGAACTCAGAAGAAGAAAATAAGATATGCCTAAGAGCAAAGCAAAAGCAAAAATCATGGTATCTAGACAGCGGTTGCTCAAGGCACATGACTGGAGAGAAGTCAATGTTGTGCAGATATATGTTGATGATATAATATTTGGTTCTACTAATGCATCTCTTTGCAAGGAATTCTCTAAGTTAATGCAGGATGAATTTGAAGTTCTTCCTTGGCATTCAAGTCAATCAATGTAAAGATGGAGTATATGTTCATCAAACAAAGTATACAAAGGAGCTTCTGAAGAAGTTCAAGCTAGAAGATTGTAAAGTGATGAACACTCCAATGCATCCAACCTGCACCTTAAGTAAAGAAGATACTAGATCAAAGGTAGATCAGAAGCTATATAGAGGTATAATTGGTTCTTTGTTATACCTCACTACATCTAGGCCAGATATTTTATTTAGTGTATGCTTGTGTGCAAGATTCCAGTCAGATCCTAGGGAATCTCATTTAACAGATGTTAAGAGAATCTTCAGGTATCTGAAAGGAACAACTAATCTTGGACTCCTTTATAGGAAATCCTTAGATTACAAGTTGATTGGATTCTGTGATGCTGATTATGCTGGTGACAGGATTGAAAGAAAATCAACTAGTGGTAACTGTCAGTTCCTGGGAGAGAATCTGATATCCTAGGATAGCAAAAGACAAGCAACTATTGATGTCTACAGCAGAAGTAGAATACATTTCAGCTGCAAGTTGTTGTACACAACTACTCTTGATGAAACATCATTTGGAAGACTATCATATTAATGCTAACAGTATTCCAATCTTTTGTGATAATATTGTTGTTATTTGTTTGTCAAAGAATCCAATTATACATTCAAGAGCCAAGCATATTGAAATCAAACACCATTTTATTAGAGATTATGTTCAAAAAGGAATTTTGGATATACAATTCATTGATACTGAACATTAGTGGGTTGATATATTCACTAAACATTTAACTGTTGAAAGATTTGATTTTAAAAAGAAAAATTTGAACATGCTCTTTGTGTCTGATTGAAATTGCTTGCTCCTGAACTAGAAGTTAGGTTCTGAAGTTAGTTCAGAAGCTATGGTCCATTAGAAGCTCTTAACTGAGATTCTGAGGAAAATGTGCTTCTAAAGATGACATCAGCACCTTAACTTCAGTAGCTGGACTTTGTGCTTCTAAATAGCAGAAGTTAGTGGAATTGTTGGAGTTGCTTCTGGTAAGACATGTCCCACTAACTAGACAGCGCATCTGAAGTTTGCTAACGTGGCTTATTTGTATTGGTGTGTAACTTAAGAGGGCAATGATGATGTTTCTGCTTTGAATGTACTATTCTCGCGCCCCCAACTGTCATTAATGCTGTGTTTGTTTGTCCTCTCTGAAATTGCAATCGTTTTTACTCAAAACACTTAGACAAATCACACACTACTCACTTCACTACCTACACTTTCTTTTCTCAAACTACTCTCTGGGAAGTGAAACTCTTCTTCCCTAATTCAAAACTTAAGAACCCTAAAACTTCATCATCATCATCAATGACATCCTCAAGCTCTATTCCAAAAGCAGCTATTCAAGATACAACTCAAGGAACATCTACTCAACAAGAAGCTCCGGCTTATGAGATTAAAGGAAGAACAATGTCTCTTGAAGAACGGGAGTTAACTGTTCAAGTGGAGAGACCAGTTGATTTCGCATCTCTGCTACACCATGGCTGTGAAGGAGTACTATGAGTCTCAGAACCTCAT
Organism: Medicago lupulina; assembly: GCA_958299785.1. Classification (NCBI taxonomy): domain Eukaryota; kingdom Viridiplantae; phylum Streptophyta; class Magnoliopsida; order Fabales; family Fabaceae; genus Medicago; species Medicago lupulina. Next base: position 45,336,677 of record OY283146.1, on the reverse strand, counting down.
TCATTACTTCAACGGTCCAACATATGAGAACCTGATAAAACATTTTTGGGTAAGAGCCTCTGTTTATGATAAACACGCTGCTAAGTTGGAAGAATCTGAGAAAGTTTTGATTGATCCCTCTCTAGAAGGCAAAGCAAGAGAAGAAATGAGATTGGAACCATTTGTGGACACTGAGATCAGGTCTAGCATACTAGGTGTTCCAGTCTTCATCAACCAAGAGATTATTGCCTTTGTGATTATGAAGGTTTCTGAAGGTAACTTGAAAGATGGGTTGGACAATAACAAGAAGAGCCCTTGGAATGAGGTTGTTAATGAAACAATGTTAAACAACAAGAAGAAAGGTTCATACATCAACCTTTCTATGGAGAAGAAAATGATGCTGAAGATACAAAATGAGAACCTGTTGCCCAAGGGAGGAGGTTCTGATCAACCATCTCTTGAGCACAGAGTGTTCCTGCACTTCTTCATCAAGAAGGAAAAAGCCAACGTGCCAAAATACATCTTCAAGCACATGATCAAGACTCTGAAGGAGAGTCAGCTAATCAATAGGGCATGGATTCCTTATGGAATATTGATCTCTGAGATTTTCAATCAAGGAGAATTGTTAAGAGGTCTGAGTGAAATAAGAGGCTTCACAGATGATATGTTGGGCACAGTCACTGGCAAGATCATCAATGGAAGCACACTGGCAAACATGAGGCTGATCAAGCCAGAAGCTATCACAAAGTTGGATTCTGACTTGAAGGAATCCAGAGTCTCTTCAAATCTGATGGAAGGATTTCCCCCTATCTGCAAGCAAGATCCATTAGATGTTCAACTGTTTTACATACATGATCATCTGCAAAGCATGGGAGAAGAAATCCAACTGGAAGATATTCCAGAAGAGATGTATGGAGGTACTGTCAAGGTGGCTAAGAGCAGAAAGACCAAGAGAAAGCCTTTGACAAAAGTTGAGTACCTAGAAGAAGCTTCTGAACAACCTGCCAGGAAGGCAAAGAAGGATAAAGCTTCTGAAGCAACCGGTTCTGAAGTAGCAACTATTCAAGAAGAGGTTGAAGATCTTGAAGCTGACAAAATCTCACCTGAAAGAACCAGAAGTGTTAAGGTTGCTACTACTTCATAATCTGCTCCTGAACAACCTTTTATTCCAAAGAGGAAGAGAAAGCACGTTGTTAGGAATTTGAAGGAATCCAAATATGTTGAGGATGAAGAACAAGTTGCAGAAGCTACTCAATTGGTGACAAGGGAAGTCAGAAAGAAGAAGGTTAATGATGATGATGTTCAGAAAGCCTTAGAGCTGACCAGGCAGATTGAGATACCTGCTGAGGTTCTAATCAAAGAATCATCTGCGGTAGCTGCTCAAGAAGTAATCAAGGCTGCTGAAGTTGTGCAAGAGCTTGCAGCAATTGAAGCTGAAGGTTTGGCTTTGGTGACATCTAAAGAAGCTCAAGAGGGAAATATTGTTGCATTAGAAGCTCCTGACAGTCCAGAAGCTCCTGAAGGTATTTCTGAAACTTTACATACTGATGTAGAGATAGTTGAACTAGGATCTAGTTCCTCATCTGACATTAGGTAAAACTCACCCTCTTCATCATCATCAACCACATCATCTTATCCAGATGATATGCCACTTAGTAAAGTTTATTCCTCACTTAACAAAACTTTATCCTCATCACCATCAACCAAAACCACTAAAAAGCCAGATGATACCTTTGTGCGAATGTATCCCTCTATTGAAGAGAGATTAATTAGTATGCAACAAAGGAGGATTGATGCATGCAAGAATCTACCTGCAGATCACCCATTACAACCACCTGTAATTGAACATATTCAACTTATACCTGCTGTTGTAGAAGGTGAAAGTGATTGTGTAGGGACAGATCTTGCAAACACAATTGTATCATCATTTACACCAAACTCACCAAGAACTCAAACCACTAAGATTCCTGAACCATCAATTATTCCTGACATAGAAAGCCATTATTCAGGTGAACTGCCTAAATATGTGTCTAACTCACAAATTGCCTCTGACATAGCTTCTGATGAAGTTATGACAGAATGCCCCCCACAACATGAACCAAACCAAGAAATAACCACAACAACAACCAATGACTCTGTTCTTATTCATGAAATACTTGTTCCTGAACTAGCCGTTCCTAAACAAACTGCTTTTGAACATAGTACATCTGAACTAACCACAAACAGCCAGTTAACAACAACCAATATTCAAACTCCACAAATGACCACCCTCATCAACAAACCTAGTTATTCAACCTATAGCCCCAGCTAAAACAAATGTCCCCTGTCCACCCACCTTATTCCTACATTCAACTATTCTTGCAAATGTATGTGATAGTATCTTTCAGGAGCTGAACAGTCTTGTTCAAGCAAGGAACAACCTCATTCATGAGGACAGCTATGAGAAGTTGGGGACAAGATTGAAGGACAGAGTGAATTTCGTCCTGTCAGAGCTTCAAAGATCATGTTTTGATGCACAAGAGCTTGCACAGGCAAAGCTGCAGGAATGGCTGAAAGGAGTGGTTTCTAACTTGGATGAAGTCAGAGTTCTCAGAACATGGGTGAAAACTTCATTGTGCTTGGAAGCAAGGAGTGTCATTCCATCAAGCATTCACCCGAGAGAGCTTGATCTGGATTAACTAAACAAGCTTAACTTCAGAGAAGCCTCTTCTAAACTGGCACTGCTTCAAAAGAATACTCTTCTAGAGAAAGAGAATCATCAGTTGAAGAAAGAGATTCTGGAGCAGAAGCTGATGTTGCTAGAGTACAAGACTGCAACTGAAGCTCAGCTGGAGGAAGCCAGGGTTAGAGAGGAAAGGCTTATCAAGAGCAATGAAGAGTTCAAACAAGAGATGAAGCAACAAGCTGAAGAAACTCAAAAGATGATGAAACAACTGATGGAGATGATGAAACAAAAACAAGCCCAAACCTAGATTGCACACCTTAGCTTGTTCTTTAATTCTTTATTTCACTTGCTTCTGAACCTTGTTAATGCTTCTGAATTACTGCTATTTAATTTGCTCTGATACATTGCTTCTGAAGTTGTTTTCTGCTTTGATCATTTGTATTGCTTGTTATATGCTCTGATTAACATTTCTGAATATTTTGTGCTCTGATACATTGCTATTGATTGATTCTGAACTAATTGTATGCTCTGATCCTTTATATTCATACTCTTACTTTGTTTTTCTCAACACTTCTTTTTGTTGTATTATTTATACTTTTTGTTAATGACAAAAGGGGGAGTAGTAGATAGTATTTAAATTCTCTGAGCCCCATTAATTTAATTTTCAAAAATTTGAATTAATAGGGTCGTCTTCTCATCTCTTAATTTGCTCTGATAATCTTTTTAATGTGAGATTATTCTGAGAGTTAATTCGTTTTTAAATGAATTTAATTAACAAGAATAGAACTCAGGGGGAGCTTACAAACCTCACCTTAAAGTACTATTAGACTCAGGGGGAGCTTACAAACCTCATACCTAAATAGTCAACTTGTTAATTAGATTAACAACAGTTGAACATTTTTAAATACTAATGTTTGTCATCATCAAAAAGGGGGAGATTGTTGGAACAAAATGTGTTTAACATTACCCTTAAGAGTTTTGATGATAACAAGGTATTAAAAAATTGTCAATTGGATATGCTAAGATTTGTTCAAGTGTACAAGACCATAGACAAAAAATTTGAGATCATTAATAGGTTCTGGAAGAACAAAAGAGAGCAAAGAAATCAACAAAAAGGAAGCTTAAAAGCATCTGAAGAGAATTGCTCCTGAAGTCAAAGTGCTCCTAAAGACAAAGCGCTCCTGAAGTCATGGTGTGTCATCAGAAGCGAGTTCATCAGAAGCTGAGAATCACCAAAAGCTACAGTTCATCAGGAGATGCAAACTTAAAGCTTCAAAAGTTGTTCAATGTATTCAATATCGTCTAAGTATTGCAAAAGAGTGGAAAAGAAGAGCAACGGCTAATTCAAAAGGATTCAAAGGCATTGGATGTTTGTTCTTTTGTAGAGCGTTGACAAAGTACAATTGTACGAATTGTACAACCACTACACAGAGTTTGTCTCTGCTACAAGACAAGGATAGCAGCTCTGCCAGCAACAATGTTCCTTCATACATGGAATGCATTTGAAATTGATCCTTCATAGGACAACAACCATATCAGGCAATGAATCATTGGTGATTGATCAAAGCTTCAAACGACTCTTTTTGGATGTGCTGGCAATTCACAACGTTCATCTCACACCTCTATATAAAGGAGTGAAGACTTGAAGAACAAATAGACTCAACAACAATTTGAAAGCGCCAAAACTCTGTCAAAATTGTTCAGCATCCAAAAGCTCACTTAGAATTTCTTTTCAAAGCTCATAACTTAGAAATTCTAGAGTCTCAAAGAGTCTGTATATGATTTGTATTGTGAGCACCTCTGATTGTATATCAAGTGTTCAGTGTCAAACATTTTTCTGTGTAATTTTGTTTGATTAGAAGTCTCTTGCTTTTGTGCTTGAGCATAGAAGTCTCTTGATTGTGTTCTTGAGCATAGGAAGTCTCTTGCAGTTGTGCTTGAGAATTTGAAGTCTCTTGCTAAGTTTAGTAGTGAGCATTTGTAATCAGATATTACATTTTAGTGAACTCTCCTTGGAAGTGCAAGGGGGACATGACTACTTTCGGTTTGTGGAAGGTACCTGTATAATTGTTTTGTGTCTTTCTTCCTTCTCTCTGTTTTTATCCGCTGCAACCTAGTTCTGAACATCATTTCAGAAGCTGTTCTTGAACTGCTTCTGGTCAGTGTCCTTCACCTTAGGAGAAAACGAAGAAAATCTTAACACAATTCAACCCCCCTTCTTGTGTTTTTTCTCACCTTCAATTTTTTCAACGAAACGCAACATAAAATAACCATTAACATCTTTTTTCCATCAAACGTTACAATTAAAGGGACATTGCCACAAAAACATATCAACAACGCATAATGAATGTGCATCAAACACGCCTTGCAAGGGGACTTTTTTTTCTTTAAAACATGCAGAATTGTGCACATGTGATTTTGGATTTAGTGTCTTTTGGTACCTGCTGGAATGGTATATCATGTTTTGTTCTAATCAATTTGCTGCGGCCCTGCATGTAACATGAAAGGGTAGGAAGATACGTTTTTCTTTGTTATACTTGGAATAGGTTCAGGTGGTTTTTTCCATGTTTTCTAGTTCAAGTTGTTGGCAGTTTAGGTGGTTGATGTTTTTGTTGTATTGTATTTGAGATGTGATTATACTTGAAATAGACGTGATCTACTATTTGTACACCATGTGCTTAATGTAGTTGCTAATTTAATGCTGTTTACTTTTCCAAAAAAAAAAAAAAATCTATCATACAAGAAAAAGAATAGAATAGAGAACAATATACAAGACAGATCTTTGTTACTTGTAAATACCAAGTAACTTGAAATTATTTTATGTTATATATATATATATATATATATACACGCATGAAAAGGTGTTGTGAATAAAATGCTAAATAATGTTATGAATTCGCAAAATGTTACAATCTTATAATTAGCATGCCTACTAAAGCAAAGCTTAGTGCCAAAGATACTCGCTTAACACTAAAACAACAGCTCACATTCTAAAAAAAGACTAATCCCGTAAACATAGTTTACATATTTCCTTTTCGTTCTATCCCGGATCCTCTGCAGCATACAGCCTGTTGAGTTAAATCTCGGCCGCTGAACTTGGATTGCAGCTTATTCATGAATGGCTGCAAAGGATGGACGGCTGAAGAGAATCCAGGTTCCATTTTAGCATTTATTCTCCTGTCCACAATCCATACTTCACCCTGAATTCCCTTCTTGCAGAAAAAAATTACAAAAAGGAAGATCGAAAAACTGCTAAAACAATTAATTGGAGCACATTATAAATGCGGCCTTCCACTTTATTGGACGTTATTGGAGGTGGCCGGTTCAGGTATCCAATTCCACACTCTCACTTGACCGGTTCCATCACCAGTGAAGAATATGCTACCAGGACCAGTCTGGATTGCTCGCACCTCTTGTTTGTTGAATATCTTACCTCTCTCTGCAAATCTGAAAAAGAAATGAGCCAAAAAGTTAAGAATGAGTTCACGACGGTTAGGAAACAGAGATATAAAAGACAGTGTCATAACAAAAACTGAGTTGATAAAATAGGAAATGCCAGCAATCCTATAGTAGTTTGTTGGAATTCTACTACACTACACTGCCCGCAATCCTATTGCTGCTATTAAAGAACACCTAGTACTAAATAGTGTATTGTGGACCGATAGCAGTTAGTTTAAATTCATCTACGCTATAGCTGCTATTTGACAACACTACATAGAGGAAAAAATATTTAAAAACTTCAACTTCTTTCAATCAAGGCTCATGGACTATAGTAGTTTGAGGGAATTCTACTACACTACAGTGCTAGCAACCCTATTGCGGCTATTAAAGAACCCATTGTACTAAATAGTGTATTGTGGACCAATAGCAGTTAGTTTGAAATCATCTACGCTATAGCTCTGTTATAGCTGCTATTTGACAACGCTACATGGAGGAAAAAAATATTTAAAAACTTCAACTTTTTTGTACTGAAGAACTGCAGATTAAAATGGAAGAGGTCTAAATCATGCCATTTTCGCCATTAATAACTTTGTACGATAAACCAACCTTGTTTTGTATACCATACAAACACAAATGAATGAAAACACAATCCATAATATGTAATAAGAGCAAGAATGGGAAATCAACTACTTACGATGGCAGATCATAGAGGCGAACAGTGTTATCATTGCAAGAGCATAGAAGTATGGGTTTGCCTTGTGCATCATGCATCCCACAAAGGGTGATTATACCCTACAAGCAGATCATAACATCACCGTAAACAACGTTAAAACCACCTCACCACTATAACAAATACCGCTACCACATTTTATGTGGAAGTAGCTACTGTTAAAAATATCTAAAAAACTGAATCAATGTAAAAATAAAAATCTTTCTGGTTTTCACAAAATTCAGTAATATGAACTGCCACATGAAAAATATGATCATGCAGGGTACACATTGTAAACAGCAAATTTTCAAACATCTCATCAAGGACAAGCAAGCAATATTGGTGAAAAGACAGAAATTTTTCATTTCCTATTTAAAAATAATAATCTTGTGAAATAAGCTATAATACATACACACACACATATGCATTTTGATCAGAAACTAGAGTAAGGTTTTCTATTTTCAAAACTGTATACATCTTGCGATGATATGAGTTCAGTTCATTAGGTTGGTTCTTAGATCATTTAATGGAAATTTTATAAGTGGAATTAATTCCCAAAAATCATGAAATACCAACATTTCTAATTTCTAATGGGATAAGAAACACAATACGTAAGATCAACACACTCCAGGGGAAAACATAAATAAATTCATACATACATGTTCTTCAGTGTGAGTATATGTCACTTCCAAATTTCCACTTTCCGTAGCATACCACACCTGCATAAATCATAACAATCAAATCAAGGGGGAAAGAAATACAAATATATAAATACCAGCAAATAATGAGAAACAAACCTTTACTGTTTTGTCTAATGAACAAGATATAAGGAACTGATCCCAGCAAAGAACAGACATCACCACAGACGTGTGCTCTGTTAGTGTCTGTAAACACTGCAAAGTTTCAAGGTTCCACACCTGAAAGAAACAACAGATGGAATGAATAAATCAAAAACCTACTTCCACTTTGCTTAAAAAGAATATTAACGAATTGATAATCAATGAGAGATTATGTAAACTTACTCTGACTGTATTGTCCATTGAACCTGAATAAAGTCTATTAGCTCCAACAACTAACGAAACAACACCACGGGTATGACCTTTAAGTGATGCAGCTGGCTCGAAACAGTTGGCAGCTACATTAAATTTCCATACCAATATAGCTCCATCCTGCAAGAGAATTGTAGGTGTATTTTATTTACATTTTTGAAAATAAAACTAAAACATGCTAGAAAACAAAGTATAATTGAGTAAGAAGTAAATATATTTCCTAGAAAACAGCGGCACGGACCAGCTGACCGCAAAACTGGGATGCCAGGATAGGGTAGTGTGAGACGGAATGGCCGCCATGTAAACATTTTTTTGACATATTATATGACATTATTTCCGCATTGAAATAGGTATATAAAAAATACATTGACAAATGGAAGAAAAAATATTACCTGCGTACCAGCAAAGAGCATGTCATTAATCACAACAAGTGCATAAACTTGTCCGACAGGGCCATCTAAACTTATCTCCATTGAATTTTGTGTGTTCCAAGCCTGAAAACCAACGAGAACAACCAAACAGGATATCAGTCCCAATGCTACGAGTAGCAGGAAAACTGTATCTTAACAAACATCCATAAATAAATTAGAGTTGAGGTACTTGATAAAAAAAATACAAATGCCTATTTGCTCTTCCTTACCTTAACAAAATTGGGTATGCCAACAAAAAGCCAGGGACCTTCACTGATCATACAACCTACTTCACCGCCAAGATTGATCACAGCTATACACTGCACATGATCATAAAAAAACAATTTTAGTTCTTTGGCTTAATCTCAAAAGGAAACAATGAAAACTATAACAAAATGCATTGTTCACTGTTGAATTTGAAATAGAAAACAGAAAGAAAGGAAAAGCAATGTTAACAAAAATTGCCGATAGAAATTAATTGTAACAACCTGTCCAGACTGGCAGTCCCAAACCCTTACAGTCTCATCAGTACTTCCAGTATAAAGCTTATCCGAACCAGAGGGCATAGCAATTCCACTCACAACCTGTTCATTCAACAAAACCAAAACACATCGTATCAACTCATTACCCAAAAATGCACTCATACACCTAATTAATTTCCGGGTATTGCTACTGTGCTACCTACCAATAGACACGCTTGATGAATCAATATTAAGCATTAAGCATATAGGGCCTATTTTGATTGAATTATTCGAGCTTATCTACTGGCATAAGTTCTGATACATTGTTTAGAAGAACTTATGAAAATAGCTTATGCCATTGTTCATAAGCTATTTTCAACTTAATTTCATAAGTTCTCCGAGATGTCGTATGACAACAGATTATAACTTTAACAAAAAAACTTCATTTAATCTTTTGCTATAAAAATAGCTTATACATAAACGCTTATCAATGATAATCATTTGTGCTATTAGATGCAAATAAGTTGTTTATCCAAACAGGGCCATAGTATATTAATAACTTAAATAACAATAATTTTCATTAAAAAAAAAACTTCAAATTTTTACACTTCAACCAATGCCATCACTTATTAATATTTTCCTCTCTAACACTTCACAATTGATCATATGCATAGTAACATATCCTAACCACCATTCAAAACATGACCAAAAGTATAGTCATATATAAGTATATAAATACATATAAGTACATTTGGTGTTTGTGTGTTTGTGTGTGTCAAGAAACTAAATGATAAACAAGTTGCATTCATGGGTTTCACACTATCTAGACAAGATTCTAAACTACAATTACATAATAATTCTATAACATATCCGGTTATCCACCATTCAAAACCATAATTCAAATTATAAACATGAAATTCAAAACATATGTTATTGCATTTTTCTAAGTTTTTTACCATCAAGATTATAAACTACAATAACACATTTCTACAAAATTAATAAACTAAAACTAGTTTTCTTTCTTTACCTTCTTATGTCCTTCAAGCTGAGTCAACAAAGAAAACCCATCACCAACATTCCAAGAGTGAAGATACTTACACCTATCTCCATAATGACAACTCCCTTGAATCCAAAAAGTACAAACTTTTTCAACATTCACAACAACTCCTCTACCACCACCACCACCTACACCACTCCGTCCCCCACCCCTACCACGCCCACCACCTCTCCCCGGCCCCCACGAATTAAAACTCGATCCACCACGCCGATTACCAGAAAAACCCGAATTATCAGCATAAGCCCGTTTAGAAGGAGCACCATTCCCATTAGAAGTAGGCAATTCACTATGCAGAAATGGACAAGGATAACGATTACATTTTCCTGCTTGCCAATTATAACACACTTTCTGATTCTTTGAATCACCACCATTTGACCCGCCAAGACGATTGTAAACACGCTTATTACCACCGTCGAAATCCATAGAAACAAAATACCGATTTCTAAAAAAAACCGATTCTTCAAATTGGAATCTGAATCGAAGAACTGACGTTGTAAAGACACTATCTTTGGTTTCAATTCGAAGAAATTAGGGCTTGAGAAGTTGAATTGGGATTTCGAGGGACTGAAATTCGTGAAAACCCTAATTGAATTCAAATTTGTGGAAACCCTAATTAGGATTTGAAGAATGAAGAAAAATGAAACCCTAATTTTTGAGATGAAGCTTTTTTATTTTGATTATGTAGTGAAAGATTTGGAAGTGTTTTGTTAAGTGTTTGAAGGTTAGGGAAAGCGTAAGATTAACGACAGTAGAGGAAATTACAATTATAACCTAACTCTTATTTATACTGTCACTTTTTTTATTTTGATTTTTTGAGAAAACTTTATATTAGGGTTAGAATTTTACCGTTGCTTGAGCTAATTTTTATCTTTTTTTTTTTTGAAGGAAATATTATTGGAACTTTATATTTACGCAACCTTTATGTTTTATACAAGAATGGTTATGGTTATAGAAACTCTAAATGTTTCTAAAAAAAAAAAAAAAATACCATCTTAATCGGAAAATAATAAAATTTAGGGCAAATTAAGTTTTTGGTACCTATAAATATCTTCAATTTTGTTTTTAGTCCCTATAGAAATAAATCACACTTTTTAGTTTTTATAAAATTTCCCGTTAGTGTTTTTAGTCCTTGTTAAATTAAAATTTGTTTAATTATGCTTAAAATTTTAAAAAAAATTATGATTTATTACATACTTGTTTAAAACATTATAAACACTAGCAAAAACACGGGCACTTTGTACCCATCTTTCCGCTCTTTTTATTGCGTTAACATTTGAAAATTATGAACTTTATTTTTTTAATGAAATTTTGGTTTTGATTAAAAGTACAAATATAAATGTTTGTTGCTTTTTTTAATGACACGAACAACAATCTTTATTATAGTTTTTTTAGGGGTTATTATAGAAAAAGTTGTTTAAGAGTATAATTGGGATAATGAAAAAGTAAGTATAAATATATTCATCTAGTTTGTTAAATTTTTTAAATGATAAAGGAAAAAAAAACAGATATACATTTATTCATAATGTGTTTGTTACATTTGTTTTAATATTTAAATTTATTCTTATTTATTTGTTTCATGTGTTACTTGTATTTAAAATTAAGGGTAATTTTGAAAAGAAAATTTCAACCTAAAAGTGTGCTGAAATGGGTAGTTTCCTTTATATATAGTATAGATTCCACCGCAATAAGTTAACTCAAAATTTTATTTTTAGGTTCAAATTTTAGTTAGTTTTATCTTGAATTTTTTACGTTTAAAAAAAATTATATTTAATTCATTACATGTTAAAAAATTCTAATTTTTTATAAAAGAAGATTATTATAATGTTCTTAACATGTCTGTTAAAAATCATTTAAAAATATAAAATTTTAAGTATAATTAAACAAATTTTAATTTAATAGGGACCAACACATACTTTTTAGTCCTTGAAAAATTAAAATTTGCTTAATTGTGCTTAAACTTTTAAATTTTTAACATATTTTTTACATACTTATTTAGAACATTATACAAAGTTGCTCCGCACAAAAGTAAGTCAAAATTTTATTATTAGGTCAAAATTTTCATTAATATAATCTTAAAAATTTTGGCTTTTAGAAAAATTCATATTTAATTCATTACATGTTAAAAAAACTAAAAGATTTTATAAAAGAGTGTCTTACGATGTTATGAACATGTCTGTAAAAAATCTTTTAAAAATTTAGAAGTTTAAGCATAATTAAACAAATTTTAATTTAATAGGGACTAAAAACTCTAACGGAAATTTTTGTAGGAACTAAAAAGTGTGATTTATTTTTATAGGGCCTAAAAACAAAACTGTAGATATTTATAGGGACCAAAAACTTAATTAAGCCTAAAATTTATATACAACTATTCTCATGTAATTTAGGCACCAATCTACATCCACTATAAGTTCATTCATATTTCCTATGTATGTCACACTCAATAGGTTTATGACACCATTACGCCAGATGTATATAAAGATTAAATAGATCTTAAAAGATGACTGAATAAAAGACTTATATTGATAAAATATAATAATCAAAGAGGGGTTCATCTTGAAGGTCAAAAAAACACAAGAAGGGGGGTTGAATTGTGTTAAGATTTTCTTCGTTTTCTCCGAAGTTGAAAGACAATGATCAGAAGCAGTTCAAGAACAGCTTTTGAAGTGATGTTCAAAACTAGGTTGCAGCGGATAAAAACATATAGAGAGAAGGAAGAAAGACACAAAGCAATTATACAGGTTCCTTCCACAAATCGGAAGTAGTCATGTCCCCCTTGCACTTCCAAGGAGAGTTCACTAAAATGTAATATCTGATTACAAATGCTTACTGATATGGTTGTTGACCTATGAAGGATCAATTTCAAATGCATTCCATGTATGTAAGAACATTGTTACACGCAGAGCTGTTATCGTTGTCTTGTAGGAGAGACAAACTCTGTGTAGTGGAGGTAGTGGTTGTACACTTCGTACAATTGTACTTTATCAACGCTCTACAAAAGAACAAGCATCCAATGCCTTTGAATCCTTTTGAATTAGTCGTTGCTTTTCTTTTCCACTCTTTTGCAATGCTTAGACGACATTGAATCCATTGAACAACTTTTGAAGCTTTAAGTTTGCATCTCCTGATGAATTGTAGCTTTTGGTGATTTTCAGCTTCTGATGAACTTCAACTTCTGATGAACTCGCTTATGATGACACGTCATCACTTCAGGAGCGCTTTGTCTTCATGAGCACTTTGACTTCAGGAGCAGTTCTCTTCAGATGCTTTTAAGCTTCCTTTTTGTTTATTTCTTTGCTCTCTTTTGTTCTTCCAGAACATATTAATGATCTTAAAATTTTTGTCTATGGTCCTGTACACTTGAACAAATATTAGCAAATCCAATTGACAATTTTTTAATACCTTGTTATCATTAAAACTTTTAAGGGTAATGTTAAACACATTTTGTTCCAACAATCTCCCCCTTTTTGATGATGACAAACGTTAGTATTTAAAAATGTTCAATTGTTGTTAATCTAATTAACAAGTTGACTATTTGGGTATGAGGTTTGTAAGCTTCCCCTGAGTCCAATAGTAGTTTAAGGTGAGGTTTGTAAGCTCCCCCTAAGCTCTATTCTTGTTAATTAAATTCATTTAAAATCGAATTAACTCTCAGAAAAAATCTCGCATTATAAAAAGTAAGAGATGAGAAGGCGGTCTTATTAATTTAAATTTTTGGAAATTAAATTAATGGGGCTCAGAGCCTTTAAATATTATATACTACTCCCCCTTTTGTCATTAACAAACAGTATAAATAATAAAACAAAAGGAAGAGTTGAGAAAAACAAAGTAAAAATTTGAATATAAAGGATCAGAGCATAAAATCAGTTCAGAATCAATCAATAGCAATATATCAGAGCACAAAATATTCAAAAGTATTAATCAGAGCATATAACAAGCAATACAAATGATCAGAGCAGAAAACAAGTTCAGAAGCAAATAGCAATGTATCAGAGAAGTAATTCAGAAGCATAAACAGTTCAAACAGAATTTAAAACAAGCTAGGGTGTGCAATCTAGGGTTGGGCTTGTTTTTGGATCATCATCTCCATCAGTTGCTTCATCATCTTTTGAGTTTCTTCAGCTTGTTGCTTCATCTCTTGTTTGAAATCTTCATTGCTTTTGATAAGCCTTTCTTCTCTAATCCTAGCTTCCTCCAGCTGAGGTTCAGTTGCAGTCTTGTATTCTAGCAGCATCAGTTTCTGCTCCAGAAGCTCTTTCTTCAGCTGATGATTCTCTTTCTCCAGAAGAGTATTCCTTTGTAGCAATGTTAGTTCAGAAGAGGCTTCTTTGAAGTTTATCTTGTTTAACCAGTCCAGATTAAGCTCTTTAGGTTGGATACTTGATGGAATAAGACTTCTTGCTTCCAAGCATAATGGAGTTTTCACCCAAGTTCTAAGAACTTTAACTTCATCTAAGTTGGAAACCACTCCCTTCAGCCGTTCTTGGAGCTTTGCATGTGCAAGCTCTTGAGCATCAAAACAGGATCTTTGTAGCTCTCACAGTACAAATTGCACTCTGTCCTTCAACCTTGTCCACATCTTTTCATAGTTGTCCTCATGAATGAGGTTGTTCCTTGCTTGAACAAGATTGTTCAGCTCCTGAAAGATACCTTCACATACATTTGCTAAAATAGTTGAATGTAAGAATAAGGTGGGTGGAGAGGGGACATTTGTTTTTGCAGGTGCTACAGGTTGAATAGCTAGGTTTGTTGATGAAGGTTGGTCATTTATGGAGGATTCAAGTTCCGCATAAGTGTTGGTTGTTGGTGATTGGCTATTTATGGTTAGTTCAGATGCACTCTGTTCAAAAGCAGGTTGTTCAGGTACGGTTAGTTCAGAAACATACAATTCAGGGTTAAGAACAGAGTCATTGTTGGTTGTTGTGGCCATTTTAGGGTTTGGTTTATGTTGTGGGGGGTATTCTGTCATAACTTCATCAGAAGCTATGTCAGAGGCTATTTGCGAGTTTGACACATATTCAGGCAGTTCACCTGAATAATGGCTTTCTAAGTTTGGGATGATTGATTGTTCAGGAATTTCAGTGGTTTGAGTTGTTGGTGAGTTTGGTGTAGATGATGATAGAATTGTGTTTGCGAGATCTGTCCCTACACAATCACTTTCACCTTCTACAGCAGCAGGTATAGATTAAATAGGTTCAATCACTTTCACTTTCACTTTCACTTTCACTTTCTCTTAGTCTTCCTGCTCTTAGCCACCTTGGCAATACCACCATACATCTCTTCTGGAATATCTTCCAGTTGGATTTCTTCTCCTGTGCTTTGCAGATGATCATGTATGTAAAACAGTTGAACATCTAATGGATCTTGCTTGCAGATAGGGGGAAATCCTTCCATCAGATTTGAAGAGACTCTGGATTCCTTCAAGTCAGTATCCAGCTTTGTGATAGCTTCTTGTTTGATCAGCCTCATGTTCCCCAGGGTGCTTTCATTGATGATCTTACTAGTGACTGTGCCCAACATATCATCTGTGAAGCCTCTTGTTTCACTTAGACCTTTTAGAAATCCTCCTTTATTGAGAATCTCTGAGATCAATCTTCCATAGGGGATCCATGACCTGTTGATTAACTGACTCTCCTTCAGAGTCTTGATCATGTGCTTGAAGATATATTTTGGCAAGTTGGCTTTCTCCTTCTTGATGAAGAAGTGCAGGAACACACTGTGCTCAAGAGATGGTTGATCAGAACCTCCTCCCTTGGGCAGCAGATTCTCATTCTGTATCTTCAGCATCATTTTCTTCTCCATAGAAAGGTTGTTGTAGGAGCCTTTCTTCTTACTGTTAAACATGGTTTCATTAACAGTTTCATTCCAAGGGCTCTTCTTATTGTTGTCCAGCCCATCTTTGAAGTTACCTTCAAAAGCCCTTCCAATCACATAGGCAATGATTTCTTGGTTGATGAAGATTGGTACACCCTTTATACTTGACTTGATCTCAGTGTCCACAAATGGTTCCAATCCCATTTCTTCTCTTGTTTTGCCTTCTCGAGAAGAATCAATCAAAACTTTCTCAGATTCTTCCAACATAGCCGCGTGTTTATCATAAACAAAGGCTCTTACCCAGAAGTGCTTTACCAGGTTCTCATATGTTGGACCATTAAGCATGTTGAAGTAGTGAATGAGGTCCTGAGACTCGTAATAACCTTTGATGTCGCAGCCATGGTGTAAAAGAGATGCGAAATCAACTGGTCTCTCCACTTGAACAATTAGCTCCCATTCTTCTAGAGACATAGTTCTCCTTCTAATTTCATACACTGGAGCTTCTTGCTGAGTAGTAGTTCCATGAGTTGTATCTTGAATGGCTGATTCTGGAACTGAGCTTGAAGATGCCATTGATGATGATGATGAAGTTTTAGGGTTCTAAGATATTGATTTGAGGAAGAAAGCGTTTCACTTCGCAGAGAGTAGTTTGAGATTACCACTAGAACCTGAGTCATCTTTCTTATCACTGTAATCATAAGGTACAACATTAAGATTACCACTAGAACCAGAAAAAGATGATTCAGCAGACATGTTTTTCTCAGATCTTGGACTGTTACACTGTTAAGTGTTATTGTAACGCCCTAATTTCTAATTTGTTATTTTTAGTTTTTTTGCATAATTTATTTGAATTTATAAATAATTATGTGATATGTGGTGTGTTATTTGATTTATATTCATCTATATGAAAATTGGTGATTATTTGCATTGTTTTATGAAAATAGAAGAAATAATATTTATTTTAGAAAAAGGGGATTTATTTAGAGTTAATAGAGTTAAGGAGGGGTTAAGGAGAAATTAATAGAAATTAGTGAGGGAGTTAAGAGTAAAGAGAGAGGTTATGTTTTGGTTGGTAAGGAAATAGGAAGAAGTCAGACAAAAAGAAACATTTTGTACGTATCAGTAAAACAAGAAAAGTAAGCTTTTTGGGAGAAAGAGAGAAGAAGCCAAGGGAAGAACTAGGAAGAGGGAATCCATCCAATTGCTGTAGGAATTTGCTGAATTAAGGTAAGGGTGGGTTTACTTTTCAATTGCTAATGTATATGTATATGATTTCATGAAATGGATTGAAAATGGTGGTTTGTTGGATTAGGTTTAAGAATTATAAAAATGTCATTGTTGATGAATTATGTATGATTGATGATGTTTCTATGACATGTTTATGTTGTTTTGATGTGTAGTGAACCCATAAACATTGTTCTAATTCATTTTGGGTGATTGGGGGATCAAAATTGGGTTTTTGGATGATTTAGGGCTTAGAAAATCGTAGTTGAAATTCTGCCCAGATGAACACTCGCTCAAGCGAGCCAGCCGTCGCTCAAGCGAGCGACACCTTTTTGTGCCCAGTTCAGAATTTTGCCCGCTTGCTCAAGCGAACCATGAGCGAACTCCAAGCGAGCTAGAACCTAACTTTCGCCATTTGCGTCGCTTAAGCGAAATTCCCGTCGCTTAAGCGAGAGACGCCAAACTTTGCCCAGATTCGAGAAAATTGGCCGTTCGCTTAAGCGAACCGCAAGCGAGCCTCAAGCGAGGAAAAACCAAACTTTCGTCATTTGACTCGCTCAAGCGAGAAGCTGCTCGCTTAAGCGAGATGGGTCCTGTGCGACCATTTTGTGTGATTTTTCTAGGTGCTCCCAACCCACACCTAAGCTTCCTAACTTGTTTGTTGGATTTAATTTAAATTGTTTAGATGATAAAACTTGTATAAGTAGATGGTTAAGATGGATTAATGTATGTTTACATGAAAATATTTATATTTTGCTAAACTTGAGTTGCTTTGGATGAGGTTGAGTGGTATTATCCAGTTGGGGAGGGTGTCTTGGTTGTTAGACACAGTAGTTGATGTCCTAAGTAGTTGATGTTGGTTGCATGCTGATATGCACCATTAGATGTTGTTGGGTATGCAGATATACACCATAGAGTCATTCATACTCATTTGCATCGTTGGGGGCTTATGCCCTGGAATGTTTATACATTCAACCGTTGAGGGCTTATGCCCTGGAACGCTTTATCGTTCACTTGTTGAGGGCTTATGCCCTGGGATGCTTTAACCATCCAAATTGTTGGGGGCTTATGCCCTGGAGTGCTTAGCATTCAACGCGCGTAGTATGGTACCACATGCACATTGCATTAATAGTTGAGGTCTTGCATAGTTGTTGTAGGTGTGAGTTGTCTTGTTGGAGTTGTTGTTGGTGAGATGTCGCCACAAGGGTTGTTGTTGTTGATGTTAATCAAAGATGAATCAAAATTATAATGTTGAGTTGATATTGTTGATAATGTTGCTGTTGGTTGTTATTATTTGTTGTTGTTTTCAATTTACTTTGATGATTCATATATCTATATATTACTTTTGATTTGTGAACTCACCCCTTCTGTTGGAATTGCCGCCTTGTGGGCAAGTGCAGGTAATGAAGGCTAGTTAGATTATTGGCTCTTGTGTCCTAGGCTCTGATACGTAACGGGATGGGGATTCTGCTGTTTACATTCTTCATTTCCTTATGTATCATTGATGAACTATGTTGTTGGAGATTTATTTATTATTAAATAAATTTTAGTATGATGAGGCCTTTGTGCCAAGGACGTTGATGTAGCTGTTGATTATGATTTTTAAATAAATATTCCGCTGCAAATTTTATAAGAATGATATGTTGGATTAAATAGTTTTATTTTCTATTTGAGAAAGATTTTGAAAAGTAGATGTAATACTCCGTTGTTGTTGAAAACTCTGATAATTATACTTGTTTATGTTGTATTGGGAAACGGGGTGTTACAATTGGTATCAGAGCAGGTCGGTCCGTCCGGCCAATTAGTAGAGTCGTGTCGAGCCATGTAGTGTTGTGTGACAGCTTTAAACTGTCCTTGTTGTTCTAATTTTTGTTGTTATGTAGAATTATCGAGATGGCTGGAAGGAATGATGCTGCTCTTGCTGCTGCCTTGCAAGCGATGGCTCAAGTTGTAGGACAACAGCAAGGTGCTGGTGGTGGTGAAGGTGTACGGATGCTAGAAACATTCTTGAGGAATCATCCACCAACCTTTAAGGGAAGGTACGACCCCGATGGAGCGCAGACTTGGCTGAAGGAGGTCGAAAGAATCTTCCGTGTGATGCAATGCAGCGATGCCCAGATGGTGCGGTTTGGCACACATATGTTAGCAGAGGAGGCTGACGACTGGTGGGTAAGCACTCAACCAATTCTTCAGAATGAAGGTGCTGTGATTACATGGGCTGTGTTTAGAAGAGAATTTCTAAGAAGGTACTTTCCAGAAGACGTCCGTGGTAGAAAAGAAATTGAGTTCCTTGAGCTGAAGCAAGGAGATATGTCTATCACAGAGTATGCTGCCAAGTTTGTGGAGCTTGCCAAGTTTTATCCACATTATGCTGCGGAGACTGCTGAGTTCTCCAAATGTATCAAGTTTGAGAATGGCCTGCGAGCTGATATCAAGCGGGCCATTGGCTATCAGAAGATTAGAGACTTTTCTGAGTTGGTGAGCAGTTGTAGGATCTATGAAGAGGACACTAAAGCTCACTACAAGGTGATGAATGACCGTAGAGGTAAGGGGCAGCAGAGTCGCCCGAAGCCTTATAGTGCCCCAGCTGATAAGGGCAAACAGAGAATGCATGATGAGAGGAGGCCTGCACGTAGAGATGCTCCGGCTGATGTTGTTTGTTATAAGTGTGGTGTTAAGGGCCACAAGAGTAATGCCTGCAACCGTGATGAAAATAAGTGTTTCCAATGCGGTAAGAAGGGCCACACTGTTGCTGAATGCAAGCGTGGGGACATTGTTTGTTTCAATTGTGATGAAGAAGGTCATCTTAGCTCTCAGTGTACTAAGCCTAAGAAGACGCAGACCAGTGGGAGAGTTTTTGCTTTGACCGGTACCCAGACCGATAACGAAGACCGACTTATCAGAGGTACTTGTTTCTTTAATGGTACTCCTTTAATTGCTATCATAGATATTGGTGCTACGCATTGTTTCATTGCTTTTGACTGTGCAAAAAGATTGGGTTTGATTATGTCTGATATGAATGGGGAGATGGTTGTTGAAACTCCAGCTAAGGGTTCAGTAACTACTTCCCTTGTTTGCTTAAGTTGTCCGTTGTCTGTTTTGGGAAGAGATTTTGAGGTTGATCTCGTTTGTTTGCCGTTGGTGGGAATGGATGTAATATTGGGAATGAATTGGTTAGAGTACAATCATGTCCTGATTAATTGCTTTACCAAGACGGTGCTGTTTTCTACTGCTGAAGAAGAGAGTGGAGCAGAATTTTTATCCACTAAAGAGATGAAGCGGTTAGAACAAGATGGAGTCTTAATGTTTTCTTTGTTGGCATACTTGTCGGTAGAGAATCAAGCTGTAATTTATGGACTGCCTGTTGTGAAGGAATTTCCTGAAGTTTTTCCTGATGAGATTCCAGATGTGCCACCAGAGAGGGAGGTTGAATTTTCGATTGACCTTGTGCCGGGTACGAAGCCTGTGTCGATGGCTCCTTACCGTATGTCAGCTTCTGAGTTAGCTGAATTGAAGAAGCAATTGGAGGACTTACTTGACAAGAAGTTTGTAAGACCGAGTGTTTCACCTTGGGGAGCGCCGGTGTTGTTGGTAAAGAAGAAGGATGGTAGCATGCGGTTATGTATTGATTACCGTCAGTTGAACAAGGTGACAATAAAGAATAGGTATCCACTTCCGAGGATTGATGATTTGATGGATCAACTGGTGGGTGCCCACGTGTTTAGTAAGATTGACTTGAGGTCAGGATACCATCAGATTAAGGTAAAGGATGAAGATATGCAGAAGACGGCCTTTAGGACGCGGTATGGTCATTATGAATATAAGGTGATGCCTTTCGGTGTTACTAATGCGCCTGGTGTGTTTATGGAATACATGAACAAAATTTTTCATGAGTATCTGGATCAGTTCGTGGTGGTCTTTATTGATGATATTTTGATTTATTCTAAGACTGAAGCAGAGCATGCAGAGCATTTGAAGATTGTATTGCAAGTGTTGAAGGAAAAGAAGTTATATGCCAAGCTGTCCAAATGTGAGTTCTGGTTGCATGAAGTAAGTTTTCTTGGCCACATCATTTCTGGTAATGGTATTGCTGTAGATCCTTCGAAGGTTGATGTTGTGTCGCAGTGGGAGACACCGAAGTCAGTTACCGAAGTTAGAAGTTTTCTTGGTTTGGCCGGTTACTATCGTAGGTTCATTGAAGGATTCTCGAAGTTAGCACTTCCTTTGACGCAGTTGACTTGTAAAGGAAAAGCATTTGTGTGGGATACTCAATGTGAGAGTAGTTTCAATGAGTTAAAGCAAAGATTGACGACTGCTCCTATTTTGATTTTGCCGAAGCCAGAAGAGCCTTTTGTTGTTTATTGTGATGCATCTAAGCTGGGCTTAGGTGGTGTTTTGATGCAAGATGGCAAGGTGGTAGCGTATGCTTCTAGGCAGTTGAGGATCCATGAAAAGAATTATCCTACACATGATTTAGAGTTAGCAGCTGTGGTGTTTGTGTTGAAAATTTGGAGGCACTATTTGTACGGTTCCAGATTTGAAGTATTTAGTGATCATAAGAGTTTAAAATATTTATTTGATCAGAAGGAGTTGAACATGAGGCAGAGGAGGTGGTTAGAACTGTTGAAAGATTATGATTTTGGCTTGAATTACCACCCTTGTAAAGCCAATGTGGTTACGGATGCTTTGAGTAGAAAGACATTGCATATGTCCGCTATGATGGTGAAAGAGTTTGAGCTACTTGAACAGTTTAGAGACTTGAGTCTTGTTTGTGAAAGATCACCTCAGAGTGTGAAGTTAGGCATGTTGAGAATTAATAGTGAGTTCTTGAATAGTATCAAGGAGGCGCAAAAGATTGATGTTAAGTTTGTGGATTTGATGGCTGCTAGTGATCAAAATGCGGATAATGATTTCAAGGTTGATAACCAAGGTGTGTTGAGGTTTAGAGGAAGGATTTGTATTCTTGATGATGAGGGTTTGAAGAAGTTGATTTTAGAAGAAAGTCACAAGAGTAGTTTGAGTATTCATCCGGGAGCTACTAAAATGTATCATGACTTGAGGAAATTATTTTGGTGGTCCGGATTGAAAAGAGATGTTGTTCAGTTTGTGTATGCCTGTTTGACTTGTCAGAAGTCTAAGGTAGAACATCAGAAGCCTGCAGGGTTGTTGACTCCTTTAGATGTACCTGAGTGGAAGTGGGATAGCATTTCTATGGATTTTGTGACGAGTTTACTGAATACTCCAAGAGGGCATGATGCCATTTGGGTCGTGGTCGACAGGTTGACTAAGTCGGTGCACTTTATTCCGATCAATATTAGTTATCCGGTAGCTCAGTTGGCGGAGATCTATATCTGTGATATTGTGAAATTGCATGGAGTTCCATCTAGTATTGTGTCGGATAGAGATCCGAGGTTCACTTCGAGGTTTTGGAAGAGTTTACAGGATGCTTTGGGTTCGAAGTTGAGGTTGAGTTCGGCTTATCATCCGCAGACAGATGGTCAGTCGGAGAGGACTATCCAATCTTTAGAGGATTTGTTGAGGGTGTGTGTACTCGAGCAAGGTGGAGCTTGGGACAGCCACTTACCGTTGATAGAGTTCACATACAACAATAGTTACCATTCGAGTATTGGTATGGCACCGTTCGAAGCTTTGTATGGTCGAAGGTGTAGAACTCCTCTATGTTGGTTTGAGTCGGGTGAAAGTGTTGTGTTGGGACCTGAGTTAGTACAGCAGACCATAGAAAAGGTCAAGTTGATAAGAGAAAAGATGAAAGCATCGCAAGATCGTCAGAAGAGTTACCATGACAGACGTAGAAAGGCCCTTGAGTTTCAGGAGGGTGATCATGTGTTCTTGAGGGTCACTCCTTTAACGGGTGTAGGACGTGCATTGAAGTCTAAGAAGTTGACTCAAAAGTTCATTGGTCCTTATCAGATTTCAGAGAAGGTTGGAACTGTGGCATATCAGATTGGATTGCCACCACATCTATCGAACTTGCATGATGTGTTTCATGTGTCGCAGCTGAGGAAATATGTAGCAGACCCTTCGCATGTTATTCCTAGAGATGATGTGCAAGTTAGGGATAACCTTACCGTTGAGACTTTGCCTTTAAGGATTGATGATCGTAAGGTGAAGCAGCTGAGAGGCAAGGAAATACCTTTGGTGAGGGTTGCTTGGGGTGGTGTGACTGGTGAAAGTTTGACTTGGGAATTGGAGAGCAAGATGCAAGAATCCTATCCCGAGTTGTTTGTTGTTTGAGGTAATATTTCGAGGACGAAATTATCTAAGTTGGGGAGAGTTGTAACGCCCTAATTTCTAATTTGTTATTTTTAGTTGTTTTGCATAATTTATTTGAATTTATAAATAATTATGTGATATGTGGTGTGTTATTTGATTTATATTCATCTATATGAAAATTGGTGATTATTTGCATTGTTTTATGAAAATAGAAGAAATAATATTTATTTTAGAAAAAGGGGATTTATTTAGAGTTAATAGAGTTAAGGAGGGGTTAAGGAGAAATTAATAGAAATTAGTGAGGGAGTTAAGAGTAAAGAGAGAGGTTATGTTTTGGTTGGTAAGGAAATAGGAAGAAGTCAGACAAAAAGAAACATTTTGTACGTATCAGTAAAACAAGAAAAGTAAGCTTTTTGGGAGAAAGAGAGAAGAAGCCAAGGGAAGAACTAGGAAGAGGGAATCCATCCAATTGCTGTAGGAATTTGCTGAATTAAGGTAAGGGTGGGTTTACTTTTCAATTGCTAATGTATATGTATATGATTTCATGAAATGGATTGAAAATGGTGGTTTGTTGGATTAGGTTTAAGAATTATAAAAATGTCATTGTTGATGAATTATGTATGATTGATGATGTTTCTATGACATGTTTATGTTGTTTTGATGTGTAGTGAACCCATAAACATTGTTCTAATTCATTTTGGGTGATTGGGGGATCAAAATTGGGTTTTTGGATGATTTAGGGCTTAGAAAATCGTAGTTGAAATTCTGCCCAGATGAACACTCGCTCAAGCGAGCCAGCCGTCGCTCAAGCGAGCGACACCTTTTTGTGCCCAGTTCAGAATTTTGCCCGCTCGCTCAAGCGAACCATGAGCGAACTCCAAGCGAGCTAGAACCTAACTTTCGTCATTTGCGTCGCTTAAGCGAAATTCCCGTCGCTTAAGCGAGAGACGCCAAACTTTGCCCAGATTCGAGAAAGTTGGCCGTTCGCTTAAGCGAACCGCAAGAGAGCCTCAAGCGAGGAAAAACCAAACTTTCGTCATTTGACTCGCTCAAGCGAGAAGCTGCTCGCTTAAGCGAGATGGGTCCTGTGCGACCATTTTGTGTGATTTTTCTAGGTGCTCCCAACCCACACCTAAGCTTCCTAACTTGTTTGTTGGATTTAATTTAAATTGTTTAGATGATAAAACTTGTATAAGTAGATGGTTAAGATGGATTAATGTATGTTTACATGAAAATATTTATATTTTGCTAAACTTGAGTTGCTTTGGATGAGGTTGAGTGGTATTATCCAGTTGGGGAGGGTGTCTTGGTTGTTAGACACAGTAGTTGATGTCCTAAGTAGTTGATGTTGGTTGCATGCTGATATGCACCATTAGATGTTGTTGGGTATGCAGATATACACCATAGAGTCATTCATACTCATTTGCATCGTTGGGGGATGATGCCCTGGAATGTTTATACATTCAACCGTTGAGGGCTTATGCCCTGGAACGCTTTATCGTTCACTTGTTGAGGGCTTATGCCCTGGGATGCTTTAACCATCCAAATTGTTGGGGGCTTATGCCCTGGAGTGCTTAGCATTCAACGCGCGTAGTATGGTACCACATGCACATTGCATTAGTAGTTGAGGTCTTGCATAGTTGTTGTAGGTGTGAGTTGTCTTGTTGGAGTTGTTGTTGGTGAGATGTCGCCACAAGGGTTGTTGTTGTTGATGTTAATCAAAGATGAATCAAAATTATAATGTTGAGTTGATATTGTTGATAATGTTGCTGTTGGTTGTTATTATTTGTTGTTGTTTTCAATTTACTTTGATGATTCATATATCTATATATTACTTTTGATTTGTGAACTCACCCCTTCTGTTGGAATTGCCACCTTGTGGGCAAGTGCAGGTAATGAAGGCTAGTTAGATTATTGGCTCTTGTGTCCTAGGCTCTGATACGTAACGGGATGGGGATTCTGCTGTTTACATTCTTCATTTCCTTATGTATCATTGATGAACTATGTTGTTGGAGATTTATTTATTATTAAATAAATTTTAGTATGATGAGGCCTTTGTGCCAAGGACGTTGATGTAGCTGTTGATTATGATTTTTAAATAAATATTCCGCTGCAAATTTTATAAGAATGATATGTTGGATTAAATAGTTTTATTTTCTATTTGAGAAAGATTTTGAAAAGTAGATGTAATACTCCGTTGTTGTTGAAAACTCTGATAATTATACTTGTTTATGTTGTATTGGGAAACGGGGTATTACAGTTATCAACATAACCAAAGCTCTAGATACCAATTGAAGGTGAGAAAAACACAAGAAGGGGGGGTTGAATTGTGTTAGGATTTTCTTCCTTTTCTCCTAAGTCGAAATACACTGATTAGAAGCAGTTCAAAAACAGCTTCTAAAGTTATGTTCAGAACTAAGTTGCAGCGGATAAAAACAGAGAGAGAGAGAAGGAAGAAAGACACAAAACAATTATACAGGTTCCTTCCACAAACCGGAAGTAGTCCTGTCCCCCTTGCACTTCTAAGGAGAGTTCACTAAAATGTAATATCTGATTACAAATGCTCACTGCTAAACTTAGCAAGAGACGTCAAATGCTCAAGCACAACTGCAAGAGACTTCCTATGCTTCTGAACACAATCAAGAGACTTCTATGCTCAAGCACAAAAGCAAGAGACTTCCAATCAAACAGAATTACAAAAAAAATGTTTGACACTGAACACTTGATATACAATCAGAGGTGCTCACAATACAAATCAGATACAGACTCTTAAGACTTTATAATTTCTAAGATATGAACTTTGAAAAGAAATTCTAAGTGAACTTTTGGATGTTGAACAATTTTGACAGAGTTTTGGCTCTTTCAAATTGTTGTGATTCTTGTTCATTTCTTCAAGTCTTCACTCCTTTATATAGAGGTGTGAGATGAACGTTATGAATTTGCCAACACATCCAAAAAGAGTCGTTTGAAGCTTTGATCAATCACTAATGATTCATTGCCTAATATGGTTGTTGTCCTATGAAGGATCAATTTCAAATGCATTCCATGTATGTAGGAACATTGTTGCAGGCAGATCTTTTATCCTTGTCTTGTAGGAGAGACAAACTCTGTGTAGTCGAGATAGTGGTTGTACACTTCGTACAATTGTACTTTATCAACGCTCTACAAAAGATCAAGCATCCAATGCCTTTGAATCCTTTTGAATTAGTTGTTACTCTTCTTTTCCACTCTTCTGCAATGCTGAGACAACTTTAAATCCTTTAAACAGCCTTTAAAGCTTTAAGTTTGCATCTCCTGATGAACTACAACTTCTGGTGATTTTCAACTTCTGATGAACTCGCTTCTGATGAACTTCAGCTTCTAATGAACTCGTTTCTGATGACACGTCATCACTTCAGGAGCGCTTTGTCTTCAGGAGCACTTTGACTTCAGGAGCAGTTCTCTTCAGATGTTTTTAAGCTTCCTTTTTGTTTATTTCTTTGCTCTCTTTTGTTCTTCCAGAACCTATTGACGATCTTAAAAAAATTTCTATGGTCCTGTACACTTGAACAAATATTAGCAAATCCAATTGACAATTTTTTTAATACCTTGTTATCATCAAAACTCTTAAGGATAATGTTAAACACATTTTGTTCCAACATATGCTATAATCTTAAATCATATAAAATCATTTCAAAGAAGTAAATGCATATTATCATAGATTTTTGTATTAAAAATCTTTATGATATTTGCTTTAACTCAAGATAATAAATTCAAAGATAAAAAGTGCATGCTATTAATATTTATTGCCACTTTTTCATCAACAAAAACTTAGTTTATTAATGACATAAAATGAAAAATAGCATATCACAGTAAATTGGAATGAAAATTTCACTCAGTTTGTAATCTTCAAGTTGATATTTCATCGAGAGAAGTCGCATGCTACAAATCATAGTTGAGATGTATTTTTCTTATGTTGTTTTTATTGTAATGGTCTTTTGTCTTTTGCTATCCAAACATATTAGATTTTTACCGATAAATTGGCAGCTACCATTCGTTATTTTCCTGTCATTTTTATCTTCAGCATAAGCAGCATCACAAAATCCAGCTTGCTTATAGTCACTTGATTTCTTGTACAATAAACCAAGGTTAGAGGTACCTTTCAGATACCTAAAAATCCTCTTAATATCAATTAAGTGTGATTCTCTATAATCTGATTGGAATCTTGCAAACAAGCATAATTAAACAAAATATCAGGTCTAGAAGCAGTTAAGTAAATAAGTGATCCAATCATACCTTTGTATACCTTTGAATCTACTGAAAGTGTGAGAATAACTCAAAAACATGGGCGATACGTTGAATTATGTTGGTCGCTTTGACTTTTTTTAACAGAAGAAAAAAGTGATGAAAGTAAAGAGATCATGGAGAATAAATAACACATATAATTGGTTCAGCCCACAACCTGGTATTACGTCCAGTCCCCTTGCACTTCCAAAAGATTTTTCCATTATAATCAAAATCCGATTACAACGACACTAAGACAACCTATTCCTAAATTTATGTGCCTTAACTTGGAGGATTTTCTAATCTCATTACATAGAATGTACAAAAAGACTTGGTGATTACAAAAGATTGTGTTTACATAAACTATAAGAGTAGTAAACAGATATGAAACACAATACACCTAAAAGTGTATCTATTACGATTTTATTGACTATTTATATACAAGATATATACTATAAAAGGTATGTATAAGATTAGAATAGTATATGTACACCTTAGACTATGTGTGTATGTATGTGAGTTTGCACATATGTAATCACAATTAATAACCGTCTTCAAACAAACTAGGTCCTTTAAATAGAGCTTAAGCTTGATGACCTTTGCTGAAGAATCACTTGTCCTTGAAGGCATGTTTTAATGTAAAGCTATTCTTGAATCGAAATAGTCAGCGTATCAGCCATTCATTTCCATCAATGATGTTCTTAATGATTTTAACTTCTTTGCTTAATTCATAATAAACTTTCCTAGCATAGCAAATAGTTGTTACATGCATCATTAAGGAATTCTTGAGTCAATGCTCGTATAGAGGAACTCAATCACGAGGTTATAACCACAATGTTCACTTAAAAGAATTGACCTTAATCTTGATAAAATATTTGTCTTTATCTATGACATAGAGCTCATAAAGATCCACAGTTTTGAACGAAAATGCAGAGCTTTGACTTTATGTCTAGAGCTTTGAGTTGGTCCACAGGAAAAACTTCTCTTATACATAGAAAATCCTAATTATTCTTAAACATGCTTCATAAAATCCTTTTTATCATCAAAACTTTGTTTTGTTCTTTTAACCAATTTTGGGCTAACATCTACCTTACCACTTTAATCATCTGGATCTAGATATTGTAGGTTAGATGCATCAGAGTTGTCAACTTCTTGAGGTATAGTCAATACAAACATTTTGATGAGAAGAAATGAGACAAGTAATGAAGAAAACATAAGGATTAACTAATGGTTCATGTTTGATGTGTGCTACAAGCCATGCGTCACGCCATTAAATCAGCCCATTAACTTCATTCTCCTCAAACCTTGGTAAGGTAGACACTGATATGGCTACCCGTTTGTAGAACTATCGAGAGGGAGAGTGTGTTATATGCTTCTAAGATTTAATAGGCGAGGGAACCTTTATGATACTTTGAATTTAAGAACCCTGCAATCCGTCATTGTTTCAAATACCTCCAAAAAAGTAAGAACCTACACACAAACCTTCAAGCATAAATGTATGTCTCTATGAGACTGACAACCCTAAGCATTGAAACCCGTGGAAACTCTAATATAATGGTTGCAACTGACAGTTGGTGGGGAATGAACTCGTATCTCTGAGAGAGTAAGACCCCGCGCGTACCTACCCGTGTGATCAGCGGGTGCAACTTGAGAGCTGATAAGTAGTAAAACCCCATAAACTCATAACTTAAATAGGAAATGTTAAAAACTGAATAAGACTTGACTGTTACATAATTCCAACAAATAAATGTCAGGTCCTCGTGAACTAACTATTTCGATCAAATTAAAGACATAATTTTAAACAAGATAATTGTATGAAAGATTGAAAGGGACACACATACTAAACAAGCGGTAAAATAAAGGGAAATCAATATAACCTAATGATTCTCTCCTTACCATGATTTTATTTACTTTTATAAGTCATGCTAAGAGGTGTTCATTGGTTAAACATACCAAAAAAGGGATTTATTACCATTAAAGGAAGCTACTTTGACATTTTATGAATTAATTACATAATTTTCAATGCAATAAATACTATATAATTTTCCTTTTTCGTATCCTTAACCAGTGTCCCAGGAGCACCGGTTAGCGTTTCCTTACTTTTATCTATCTATATTATATACAAATGCAAATGTTTTACATTGGCAAGTATTAAATGCTTTTTTTATCTAGCCTATCCACCTATGCATTTTGCCACGTGGCACTCAATCAAAAACTTATTTCAATTATACTTACATCACACATTTTCATTAGACCTTAAAGCATCATTCCTCATTCTAATTTTGACAAAACTAATTATAAAAGACAAAAATCATAAAAGACATTAAGTATTAAATGGTATATAACAAATTTTTAATTTTCATTCTTTATTAGAACAATTATTTACAATCATTTGGTTCTTTATTTGAACATATAAAAAATACTAATTGTAACAATCCATGATAATCATTCGAAAAGAATGAATTAAAAATGCTATCAACTAATGTCTAATGCTATGAAATTCCCCTTTCTATCTACAAATACGTGTATCTATAAATTTCTCTTTTTTTTAATATAATAATATTCTTATACCTACTTTTTAATCCATAAGATGCTTAATGTCCTAATCACTCGTGTGGGCTACTTACATAATTTTTTCAAACGTATGCATTGATCAAAATTAATACTCTGATTTTCAAAATTAGTGCAAATTAATGTCTACATAAGTAGTGTTTAAAAGGGTCCGTACAATAATACATGAACAAAGGTATTGTACAAAAAGTGACTAATTTAAATTATATGTTTACATTTTTACAAATCTCAAACAGTCAACTGTCATAAAGGACTGATTTTAATTCGAGTTCATTTTCATTTAAATGTAATTACAACAATTTATATAATTAACAAAACTACATTCTCAATTATCCTATAAATGGGTTGATCCTTCAATCACTCATCACTACATTGTTTCTTATGTCTCTTTTTCTTTTTCAGACGAACAAACTTTGAAAACTTATTTTTTAATTCGGTTGCATTTTTTTGTTTTCAAAATGGTTGTATGTTCTAAAAATGTCTTGATTTTTTATGTTACCGAATATGTCCACAGTTTGTTGATGACACTTAGGGTTTTGAGAATGTGGCTTGTGTCCAAGTTCTCAGACCCATTTAAATTCTGATTCACTCAAGTTGGTTTTGAAGGATTATGAGGTTGATCAATATATTATATCTTTGCTTTTTGTGTTTTTCTTTTATATTATTCAATGTACTAAAATCATTTTAATTCAATGTATACATATATGGTATAAGACCCTGATTTACAGATTTTAGTACATCATCAACTTTAACAAATAACAATTTTCAATTAACCTTCATATCATGGCAACTATATTTTTTCCTTTAAATGTATCATGTAATTGTCCTTATATGATTGGCTCACACTTTAAGTACTCGCAAAACTAATATGAAATTTGTTAATCCTTTAAAAAAAATGGAATTTGTTAAAATAACATTAAAACAATATTAAATTCTCATTACTTATGATGTATAATAATTTTAGTATTTTTAGTGTCAATCTATTATATACAATTGCAAATGTTTTACTATGACCTATATTAAATGCTTCTTTTCTATTAGGCTCTCCACATATGCATTGTGCCACTTGGCAAATGATGATTAAAATTCTCAATTTTCATGACACTAATTATATAAGCAATGTTAATTAGCAAGATTAAATTTCTCATTTGACTTTTCTCCGTCGTCATTTAAATTTGTTAATTTTTTTTATTTGATCAATCAAAAAATAATAATTCTAAGATTGCTTGATAATCCTTTGAAAAGTAGTTATCAATCCATGAGGGTCAATTGAACAAAAAAATTACCCTATAAATAAACGTGTAGAAGAATAGTGTCCAACGAAAAATTAAGGAGAGAATATTAGTGAAATATTAATTAGAATGAATCCAATTATTAGTGAAAATGACTTACAAAAAACATGTAAAAAAAATTAGTAAAAATTATTAGAAAAACACGTAGTAAAATATTGGTGAAAATGAATCTAAAGAAAAAAAGTGCAGCAAAATATTAGTAAAAATTATTATAAAATTGTGTAGCAGAATATTATTGAGAGAGAATTGTGTTGACTTGAAATTGTCACATGATGTGATTTTAAAGCATATTCATTTTCATTAAAATCTAATTACTACAAAAAAATTGACTTAACAAATCTACATCTCTGATTGTCCTATAAATAGGCTAATTTTGCAGGCACTTTCCACCATATCGTTTCTTCCGTCTCTTTTTCAGAAGTATACTAATATCCTTGATTTGATGCAAGCTTTTAAAAGTATCAAAATATACTCAGCAATGTATAGAGATTTTTATTTATTTATGGGATTTTGAAGCTAAGGGTTTCTCTCCTTTTACTATGCATAAGGGTGAAACTAGCTATCATATTCTTATACTTTGATATGCCATAAGTTTTTTATGTGTTATGAAACTCAATATTAGATGTATTGGTTTTTTACTAACCTCATGTACATGGGTATACCATTATATATTTGTGGATACGTTACTATTCATTTATGTATCGTGAGTTTAATTTTGTATGAAATCCTTATATGTATAGAATCAAAGAAAAAGTTAATTGATATAAGAATTACTTATCAATTCACTTTTAAAAGCTATTTTGTGTGTTTCCATAGGGTTTGCCACATGTATCAATTTTTTTCTTCATATTCTATTTCACATTGATGCATATATAGGAACTTTGGTTGGAGTTGACACATGTATTTTTTTCCTTCAATATTCTATCTACAAATAGGAACTTTGGTTGCAATCGTTTGAATTAAAAGTTACAGTTGTTTGTAATTAATCAATAATTTTTTTGACAAATGTAAATAATCAGTAATAAATAATATAAACATACTATTAAAAATTAAAAAATGTCATTACATATCACACTATTCTCATTATAAGTTTAAGTATGAGATATCCGTTGAAATATAATGTGCAAACCAACAAACAAATAAAATGTTATTTGAGCTTAAAATATATTAATAGTACATGCAGTCAACAAAAAAAGTTTTTAATTGTTTTGAATTACCATTTCTCATTATAAGTTTTTAATGGTTTTCATGTTATAGGTAGGAAGTTTCTCATGTCATTTAACAGTGACTAATCTTCGTCGAAGAATCTATAAATCAGTATAAGTTGTCCCTGAGATGATATTTTTTCTTATACAAATCTCATAGCACTCGGATCAATTCATCGGTGATTTTTTCAATATTAATATTTTATCAAAAAAATTATGGAGATATTCACAAATAAAACAGATCATATATCATCAAATAATATTAATAATTTAGAAACTTTGAAATAAGGTGTATATAGACATAATAATATACAAGCATAATTTCATATGTTACTTAAAAAAAATCATATGTTAATGCAATTTAAAATATATATTAATGCAAGAATTGACCGATGATCGTCATTTATTAGTAAATTAAATGCTTTTTATTTCTGAAATTGATGCTATTTTGAAAAATCAAATGGGGGCACTGATGAGAGTGGTCCATTTTTCCTATAAATATGTAAAATTCTAATGTGAAAAAGCACACAATGCCTGTTTTTTTTTTTATCCTTTGTTTGCTATCATGGTGTGTTTTTTGCTTTTTTATTTTGGCTCCTTTATTTATCAATTAGTCTCTTTTTAAGATTTAGCGTTTTTGTTGTCAAAAGTATATTTAATTATTTATTCGGTGTTTTGTTTAGGGAAATGATAATTCTTACAAATCAATGTGATAACAAAATGTAAGAATAACATTTTCTTTGTTTTCCTCTCAACAAGAAAAAAGAATTGTTTCTTACTTTCCTAACCACAGTTTCATCGGTCTCGATCTTTTTTAAATGGTGATAAAACTTGGTTGACCACTTTTTCTTCAAAATGTTTTCATATTCTCTTTTTATTCTGCAATAATTGTTATATTATTATTTTTATCAGAAAAAACTTATTTATTTATTAAAAACAAATCATAAAGAGTTAATTATTGTTTTTGTGATTAATAATGGGTTTTTTTTTAATATTTGCAGTATTTCACATGTCAAAGCAATTAAAAGTAACAACTTTTTATTGAAAAATAAGAATTTTTTGCTAAATAATTATATATTTAATATAGAATGTATAAGTTCAAATACAAACATATGATTTTGAACTTCTGACATGACTAAATTTGTATATGATAGAAAAACTCAATAATAATATATTTATCTTCAAAAAAAAAAAAATCTATCAAAAAAGAAAAACAAAAAAATTAATACAATGTATATCACTCAGAAGCTATTATATTTCACTTTATTAACAAAATAAGTTATTTCTATGTTCCATAAAAAATCATAAGGAGCTTATTTGTTTTATTCATTTTCCTAATATCTCATCATATATTGGTAGATCACACTAAGTCTTATTTGTAAATTTTTATACTAAATAGTTTTCATTCTTTCCTATTTTTTCTTGGAAAAAATAGGGCTCCAAGATCAAAGAAATCTTTTTACACTGGAATCCCCAAGACATTCCCTAACAACAACAGGTCCTATTTTGATTGGGAAAAAAATGATAATACATGTTTTTAAAATAAAAGACAAGATATGCTTGCATTTTTAAAATAAACTATATAAATAATCAACTAAAACTGATAAGTTTGTGGTAGGAGAAAACTTGCATTTTCTACTTTAAAATTGAAGTTTGAAAATGAAAAAAAAAAAAAGGGATAAATCTTTAGACTCTCAAGACAATCTCCATAATCTCAAATTTTCACTTTTTCATGTCAAAACACTATTTTCACGATTTCTTAACTTTTCTATTGAAACAAGGCATCTGTTATGTATTTTTTTTGCAAAGGGAGGAAGCATCACTTTTTATTATTTATAATATATAATTGGAGTAAAAACTGTTCATTTGATATCTACGCAATTGTGTTGCTTCAATATTACACTATATGGAGCATCTTATTACCTTTTTTTTAGAAAAAATTATTACTTATTTATCGCTTAATAAAAATCTAACTTATTCTACATTTAATTTTCAACCTTATTCAAGTAGTTGATGATATACTATATGGTCTCTTTTTATGTTGATGATCGGTTCATTTTTCAGTTTTAGACACGGTTTGATGCTTTAATGGGCCACACATAAACTTTTCTGCTATATAGTTTAATATTTGTAGACGGGATCATTTAATTGTTCCCATGATTAATGATTTTTCATTTATTTGTTAGGACTTATTAGGGTTGAACTAACTAGGTTGTTATGTTATGCATGCATGTATTATGTAGAGTTGATCTACATTGTTTGAATTTAATGGTGCATATTCTCTTCTCTAAAACAAAATATTTTCAACAAGAGACATGAACCAAACTTACCCTCGAACCAATTTATTATTGGGATAATTGATTGTTTGTATTTTTTTTTCTACTAACGTTAATTTCTTACTATTTGAAATAATTCATGTTTGATTTTTTTTTTTTATAACAAAATTCATGGTTTATCATTTTCCATTTTTAGACCTGGGTTGGTACTTTAATCAATCACACGTAACCTTTCTTGCAATATGGTTTTATTTTCGTACACGGGTTCGTTGGTTTGCTCCCGCGATTAATGTACGCGGGTTCGCTAGACTACAATCATAGTCCTCCTTTTTATCAATTGTAACACAAAGAAGAAGGGGACAAAATGTCTAAACCTTCTAGGTGAACATAAAATGACAAAATAAAAATAAGACTTCTTTAATTGTAATGTTTCCTTTTTTTCTAGAATTTTAAGGTATTATTTATGTATCTCCTTCAGTCCTTAATATAAGAAAGAAAAGCGAAAATCATCAAAACCAATATAATCTTAATCAATGTAACTTTTTAGATATTTTTACTAATATACCCTCATAAAAAATACACCCACTAAGATTAAAAAGAGAATCATTAAATAAAGGATAAAAATATCTTTTAAGCAATAACTATATCTTAAAAGATGTGACATTATTTTACAAATAAGATCATAATTTTTTTTGAAAATTTTCTTATTACCACATGAAATATTTTTAAAAAAAATATTATTTAATATACACAAAATAATTTATGAAAAAACATTTCCTGTGTAGGGCACGGGTCTCAAACTAGTTTCTTCTTCTTTGCAAACGTTATGCCGAGTACATCCCCCTAATTTACGCATCCTATTAAAAATTGACATTGTTAGACTAGAAATAATTCCTATCAAAACAAACTTATTATAAATATTATTACTTGACGATATATTTAGCACGCTTAATAAATTTACTCATCAATAGGTCTTGCTTATTAATTTTAGGTCAAATACCTTTTGTAATCCTTTTAGTTTGACAAAAATTTTAAGTTAGTCCTTTACGTTTCAAAATTTTAAATAGGCCATTTTAGGTGATAAATTATTTCACTATTTCCCCTGATGCGTTTCAAATGATCATTTGAGATCATTAAACACAACATTTTGACACCTTGGAGCCTTTAAATCATAGTGTTTTGATCCAATTCATCAACTTAACAGCCACATCAGCATCAGTTAAACAGAGACTAAAAACATGTGTAGCGGTGAAATTGTTTATGAACTAAAATAACTTATTTGAAACTTAAAGGACTGACTTGGTAGTTCTATCAAACTAAAAGGACCAAAAATGTTATTTATAAATAAGTCCCATTGATGAAT
Organism: Medicago lupulina; assembly: GCA_958299785.1. Lineage (NCBI taxonomy): Eukaryota > Viridiplantae > Streptophyta > Magnoliopsida > Fabales > Fabaceae > Medicago > Medicago lupulina. The sequence goes on along the minus strand of OY283146.1, from coordinate 45,300,667 downwards.
TTATAAATAAGTCTTATTGATTTATTCATTTATTTATTTCTCTAATCTATTTGGCTTTTGTGTATAGCTTAACGTTGGTAATAATATTAAATCATAATTAATATTATAAGTAGCATTAAACATCTAACAATATATGTCGTTGCCACCAAAGTGACAAAAATGTCATGTGATCTAACAATTTTCTTTTGTGATAACAATTATGTGTAGAATTAAATTTTTCCCTTATATTTATATTAAACTAAAGACATAAATTATGTGATAACAATTTTCTTTTGTGATAACAATTATGTGTAGACATAAATATTAAACTATAGTTTAGTGTAACAATGATTTTTACCCTCATATTCCATAAAGAGGTCTCCTAATATTTTTCTTGTTAAGCAGGAGGGATAAATTTTGTTTAGGTCACTCGTGTCCCTCAATACAATTCCTGAAGTACTTATTAACCAACTTTCTTGGTTTCTTGTTGCAGACAACTTTTGAATGACAATAAAGAACTTGATTCCACATCTAGGGATCATAGTAGTCTCAGGTTTAAGGGTGTTATACATCATTATTACCATGCAAAATAATTATATCACGTTCATAACATACTAAGTAGTTAGGGATGATAATAGATCGGGCTTTGCTTAACTATGCTAGACCTAGTTTAAAAAACTAAAGCCTAAGCTTGAGCTATTAGCCTTTTAATAGCTTTATTTTAAGTCTGACCTCGCCTTTTTAAAAGCTTGGCATTTCATCCAAACAATTCACGTTACTTATTTTTGGTTTGACGGTATAATAAAGGCTTAATAGCAGTTTTAGCCCCCTAACTTTTCCAAAGTTGCGATAAAACTACAAAACCGCCCCCTAAGTTTTGTACATGTGGCAGTTTTGGCTCCCAAGGCCAATTTTGTCTCGGTTTACGCTGACGTGGCACCCTAAGTTAGGTGCCACATGTTATTTTTTTATTTTTTATTTTTGCCTTAGGGGGCCAAGACTGCTACAGTTGCAAAACTTAGGGGGCGGTTTTGTTGTTTTTTTTTCTTAGGGGGCAAAAATCGCAACTTCGTGAAAGTAAGGAGGCGAAAACTGCTATTAAGCCTATAATAAAAGATACATGTTACAATTTTTAGTTGTTTGCAACATAGCAGTTTACTTGTTTTTGGTTGCAGAAAAGTAAGTAGCGGTTAGGATTCTTCGAATCCCCCTATTTATAATGTTGGATAACATGGTGGCTGGAAAGGCTCTAGGTACCAAAGAAAATTGCCCCGTGTGTATAAAAATATAACCGATCGTCTGTAAAGAACGACCACAAATTGAAGCAAAAATAGCATTCATATGAAACACTCATAATATGTATCGAAAATATTTAAGTATCTAACACCTTAGAATGGATATGGAAATATTTCGCTATGAATCTCATCGGTTATGTTATTCGGAAAAGATATGGTGATCATATAAGTACCTTTCACTAGAAAGCCCTAAAATCTATCTCTTTTGGCGGATGATGGAAATTGTGCTCTTAAATGTATGGATAAACTAGCCTCCGTCTAAAATGCTTTGAGATAAATACCTAAGAGTAAAACAAATTTAAGCATAAAAGGAAAGGTTGTATATGTAATGTAAAAGAAATAAAATTTTATTAGATAATACTTGAAAGATAAGCAAAATGAAAAGAAAAGAAATTGATTTGTCAGATCATCTCAACTTAGCAAAAAGAAAATGCAGAAAATAAAAATAATGGGTTGCCTCCCATTCAGCGTTTGTTTAACGTCTTAGTGTAACACCCTATTTCCCCAACGATAATTATTAAATAATAATAATAATATATTTAATAGTAAGCATGTTACAACACTCGACATTATATCACAAAATAAAAATAAAATGTTTTCTTTTAAAATAAATCCACTGGAGAAGAAGAAAAATATTCATTGTTCACATTAATAATTCATACTTGTCGTTCAATAATCATAAATAGGAAAATAACAAAGTTTTCAAGATTCAACTCAAACTGCAATTAAAAATTAAATCATCATCCCCAACCCTAGTGTTACAATATCAGAGCTCGTAGCAACTACATGCTTATTCAACTACTAAATAACAGAATTAGACGGAGGGCTTCCCCTCATCTCCACCTTCTAAAACGTCTCATAGCTACTCCTTGTTAACTTGAGTATCTATACACAAGGTACAACCACCATACATGAAACAACACAACAAAATAAGGGGTGAGAAATCCTGTCATAACATAATAATAGGGAAAAACACGCATATTAAATAAATATGAAAATAATATAATCTCCATCATATCTTCACTCTCAACAGTATTATGCATAATCTCTTCTTTTCACAAATCATTGCGGCGCATCACTTTCACACTTACAACCACCAAACACAAAACATCATCATATATATGCAAATGGACTCCCCTATCGACCTATATGAATGTGGTACCACACCTACTCGTCATTTTGCCAGAGTTATGTTACTGGACTTTCACTGCATATTATGCCAGAGGTATATTACTGGACTTTCACTACATAATTTGCCAGAGGTATGTTACTGGACTTTCACTGCATAATTTGCCATAGGTATGTTACTGGACTTTCACTACATAACAATGCAAGCACCATGCTCTAGACTCTACATGGACGCATAAAATTAAAATCAACAAGTATTACAAGTATACACTCATCACATAATCCACATACTAATGCAAGATTTCCCCTAAAATGCACGACTCTAATGCAAACACACAAAACATCATCACCATCATCATCATCATACACTCTCATCATCATCATAATTTAACCATCGACACTCTCATGCTCACAACAACATAGACATCGTCATTCTCATCATTATTATACTATAACCTCATCATTTCCCATCGTCGTAATTCCTTTACGTATATATAATATTAATCGGGGTTAATACCACTTTTGGTCCCTGTAATATTAGCAAATTCCGGTTTTAGTCCATGTAAAAAAAATTTAGATTTTGTCCCTGTAAGTTCAGATTCATCCACTTTCGGTCCCTCGCTTGATCTTGTCAGCATAATCTACTGAGTTGGCAAGCTGATTGTATAATTATTATTTTTTTAATAGGAATTAGATGCCACTTAGATTAAAATAAATTTTAATTTAAAATTAAATATTAACTAAAATATTTTTTTTGAAGGATAATATTAACTAAAATATTTAAAATCAAATTCAAGGTTTTTCCACCTTCTTCCCATCTTGCTTCTTCTTCTCTATAGGTTCCTCTTCTATTAAAATCCAAACACAACATTAACATCAACTCCTACCCATTCATTCAAAGATGATAGACCAGCAACAATAAATTACAACACTTGTGGAAAATGAAAACCGAAACTCACAAATCAATTCAAAATAAACTCCCTTCAACCCACACGAGGTTCCAATCGGAACCGACCATACCACCGCCGTGCCATCCATCAACCATCGCCGAAGTTATTCCATGACGCACTGAAGCTCGGATAAATCCACTATCCATTCGCTCATGGTTGCATTTCTGGAAACACGGAAAGGGCTTTTGTTGTTAAATAAAGTTTCAACCATTGTTGTTCAAAACAAAGATTCAGGAAGAGCAGATATGGAAAGATAAATCTTTCTGGGCTTCAATTGCTCCATCAGATATGGAAATATTCATTTCTCCATTAGCAAATTGTTGATGTGATGTTTTTCAGTGTTGTTGATGTTGTGTAGTGGTGAAATAATTCTTAAATTTGTTTCTGGGTTTGAGTTGAAGTTTGTTGTGTTCTGGATAATTTCTAGAAGGACGATGTTAAGAAGATGGAAAGTGGAGGAATAAACAAGTAGATGATGATTTTGATCAATTTTGGTGGTGGCGTTGACGATAATGGTGGTGAAATAGGTGTGATGATGATTATGGGGATGAAGAGCTTTCCGAATTTGTGAATTTCTTGTTAAAAGTTTGTGAATCTGTGAATTTGTGAATTTCTTATTGAAGCTTGTGTTGTTGTTGTTCTTGTTTTAGTTATTGTTCATGAAATTTTTGTAGATTTGTGAATCTGTTTTTTTTTTTTATATATATAAACATGAAGCTTGCTGCACATTTTTGTTCTTGTTACTTGGGTTTGTGATGAATAGGAAGAAGAAGCTGGAAAGCAAAGGGAATTTGATTTTTGTGGTTTTAAAATTTTAATTTTAATTGGTGTTTTATTTAATTTTTAAATAAAAAAACAACTTAATCTATGTGGCAGATGATTCCTTTTGAAAAAAATTAAAAACTAAAATAATTACATAGTCAGCTGGACACATCAGCATATTCTGCTGACAAGTTTAAGTGAGGGACCAAAAGTGGAAGAATCTCAAATGACAGGGATGGAATCTAAACTTTTTTTTTACAGGGACTAAAACCGGAATTCGCTAATATTACAGGGACCAAAAGTGGTATTAACCCTATTAATCGTCATCACTCTCTGTTCCATTTATCTGACTCCTCAATCATTATTCTCTATCATCCGAATATTTCACCACCTTATCTCTTCATTAATCCACACCTTACGCGTGACTCATTCTACGTCAACATCCCTTTATTTTATTTCATTATTCATCTCACAGACGTACTCTATTCTATCATCTATTCAAGGCCCTCTATATACTTTATTCTGATATCATAACCTATTTCTCATTCTTAGTCTTAAGATATTTACTTGTTCATTACCATTACCTATAATGTCTCCTCTCTTTACAACTAGGTCCTACCTCACCATTATCATTAACTCCTTCATACTTATTCTTCTCAATAAAACAACTTTATATCTTATTACTTTGTTCTCATGTTCGTAGTCATCTATGCATCGTCCATTCCCCTAATCTTAACTTCGCTCTAATTTAAAGTTATTATCTTACCTTGTTGGGTATTTGTATTGGCTGCATTATTGCTAAAACAAATATCCATGTTTGTGATGTTGGATACTATTTTCCAACATGTTTTGGATGATGTGTTGGATGATGTCTCAACATGTCCATTTTGCAGTTGTGTTACTTTTCTTCATGGCTGTGAATTGAAGAAATGTATGTGTGGTATCTCTCTACCTTGTTTGTATGGCCTCAGTTTGTTTTAACAACAAATAAATCCAAAGCGGGAGATTGTTGGGTATTTGAGTATTGGCTTCATTTGTTGCTAAAACAAATATCCTTGTTTGTGTAGTTGGATACTATGTTCCAACATGGTTTAGGCATCCATATGACATGTTGGACAGAATGTTCCAACATCCTGGCACGGTTCAGTGTGTCTAAGTTCATGCCTATTTATACGCGTGCCTTATCTTTAAAAGGAAACAACTTTTCCTTAACTTGATGACCAAGCAGCGTACATATCTGTACATATTCAGTTCGATTTTATTCCTAGCAGAGCAAGAATATTTAAGGGAATATTTGAAGATATTTTGGATATTCCTAAAGATGTGCCTACATATTAGGACTTTCCATAATTGTCTCTAATTCTATTTTGTAGATCACATCGGTCTGCAATTTGTTTTGAAGCCCAAATAGAATATTTGACCCGTGTTACTTCAATATATAAGGAAGACTTCAAGACCTAATTATTCATTCAAGCCGCCGCACTAAAAATGTAGATTTTTAGGGTTTTGAGTCTTTGTGTGTTCTACTCTTGTATCGTTTGATGCAAGTTTAGTTCTGATTATTTGTGAGCCTTTCTTGTATCAGTTTGATACATGTTAAGGACCTAGATCGGGTTGTAAACTCATGTGTACTACATCGAAGTTGTGAAACAAGGTGTTAGTTGTTTTTGTTTGAAGGTAACTTCACAGTTTGTTTGTGTTTTTGGTCTGATAGGTCACAGGGACTGAGATTGACCATAGGATAGTGAGATGGGATCTCAGATCTATAGGAGTTCCTAGGTTGAAGTCTATACGGGTAGGTCCTAAGTGTTTAGTGTAAACGGGGGAGTTTACTGTAGAATAAGGACTACACTAGTGGATTTCCTTCCTGGCTTGGTAGCCTCCAGAGTAGGTGAGTTTGTCACCGAACTGGGTCAACAAACTTTCTGTGTTCTTTACTTTCTTGCTTTTATTTTGCTGTTTTGTTTACTACTAGCACGATGTTGGAACATTGAACGGAACATCGCAAACGTTTATACATCATACAAAACATATCAAAACAGCTTCTAACTCATGCGCTAAAAATTCAACATCTGTTATATTTTCCTTGTTCTGTTTTTTTTAGCTAGCTCGATGTTAAAACATCATACTCAACAATCTGTTTGTATCTGATGTTGAAACATCGTATAAAACATATGAAAGCTAGCCTACCGGAATTTCAATTGGTATCAGAGCAGGCACCCTACCTGCTACTGGGTGAGATCCATATACTTTCTGGCTTATGAACAAGGAATGAGGTATTTGATTTTTTTTATATATACATCTGCTGTTGAGAGGGAGCATTATTTTTAACTAGCCTAATGATGTTATGATGCTAGTTTATTGATGTATGGATGGATGTAAGTGTGTCATGTTTCAGGTGTACTGATGTCTCACCCGATGTTCTAACATCCTATTGTGAGAATTTATTTTTCTCTGAAATTGGTTGCTTGTGGGAGTTTATTTCTCCCTTGGATTTTATGTGAGGCTGGGTTTTATCTCTATTCTGCTGTGTATATACTCATGAAGAATTTTCTCTTGGCATATTTTGTGGCTATAAAGGGGGAGAAAAATGGTATATATATACTCTTTGAATGCCAGTGTATGTTCTATTCTGCATTTATTTCGCAGATTTGCCTGTTATGCCTATGCTTGTATTGTTGCTGTTGTTACATTTATTTTGCAACTATTTCAGGTTTGTGTAGATGTTGTCACGGATGTTGCAACATCTTGTTGCTCTTAATGATGATATGAGAATATGTTCTCAGTACTTTATATTGTGCATGTTCCCTGCTGATGTTCTCTGAAGAATTATTTGACCAGGCCCTGAAGGTTCTCTTTCTATGCATTAGGAGTTTTTGTAGTTTTCAATTTCTTCCATATGCATGTATTCAGGGAGAGAAGTGGAACATTATTGTTAGTAATCACTCATATGTTGTTATAGTGAGGGGGAGTGATACTATGATGTGTGCTTGAAAATGTTCAAGCTGTCTGACAGATGTGGAATAGAATGTGCTAAACATCTAACTGTCAGTTTTATGTAGATATGAAGAATTTATTTTTTCCCTTGCTGATATGTGTGGTAGGTACTGTAACGCCCTATTTCATTTATTTAATTATTTGATTGAGTTTAGAGTCTTTTTGAATAATTTATTTGATTTATGGTGATGTGTGTTATTTTTGTGTTATATGTTGGTGTTTTAGTAGCATATTATATTATAATATATATGTTATTTGGTGTAGAAATATTATGTTATTTGTTATAGAAATATATTAGTTATTTGGTGTATTATTTTTATTAAGTGGGGGAGATATATATTTAGTTTAGAAATAAATAAGATTATGAAGAAAAGAGTAGTTTTGGAGTATTAGAGTAATTAGGGTTAATATAAGAGGTAGAGAATAGAAAAGTTAGAAAATAGAAACACGTACAAGAGTTTTGGAGAAAAAAGGAGAAGACCTTAGGAGAGAAGAACGCTGCTGCTAATCCAGGAGTAAATCTAAGGTAAGGGTGGGACTAACCTTCTATAATCTTAAGTGTATAATTATGTAGAGATTGATCGGTTTGTTGTAGGTTTTTAAGAGTTTTGAGAATTAGGTTTAATTCTATAAAAATTGTAGAAAGTATATGAATTGCCATGAATTGTTGTGTTAAATTGATGTTCAGGTCTTAGTATGATCATTGGTAATGTTTCCTATCAAATTTGGGGTTTGGGTTGATGAAATTGGGGGTTTTTGGGGTGAAAACTGATCCATTCCCGTAGGGTTGTCTGTCGCAACTCGCCACAACGAGTACGTTACTCGCCTCGCGAGCTGCACAATTACAGCATCCCCTGTTTCGTGTTCTTGCGTCTTTTTCACCCATTTCTGTTTTGAACTGTCTTTTGGTGAAAACATAAAAGTTGTAGATAATTGAGTTATCATTCTAATGGCTTTGGAGTGACTCGAAAATGTTTTGTGAATCTTGAGTTATGATAAAAACACTCCAAGTGTGTTTTGGGAAAACTATCCTCTTTCGCGTTCTTGCATCCTTTTCACATGTTTCTGTTTTGAATTGGCTTTTGGGGTAAACATGAAAGTTGTAGATAGTTGAGTTAGATTTCTAATGGCTTTAGTTTGACTTGAAAATGATTCTTAGTTTTTGAGATATGATGAAAATACTCCAGGGAGGTCTTAGTGGAATTTTATGAAAATTAACCCAAAACTTATGGATTGTCTCTAACCTTAAGTTAAAATAATCATTATTTTAAGTTAAAATAATAGTAATTTTATTACTTCTTGATCTTAGTTTTTAATTATATATAATGATGAACTATTTTTTAAATGTGTTTGAAATAATAGGTTTTAGATGATGAATTTAATTGAGTAGATAGATATTAATTGATAAGCAAATATGATTTATTTATTGATGTGATATTTGAAGATGTGTGATTTAAAGGTATGTTATATAAAGATGTGCTATTTGAAGATGTGCTATTTAAAGATGTATTATATAAAGATGTGATATTTGAAGATTGTTGCATTTAAGTTGTGTCATTGCATAACATAGTCCAACGAAGGGGGCTTGACGCCTGGCAAGTCGAATGACTTTATGAAGGAGGCTTGATGCCTGACAAGTCGAATGACTTTAACGAAGGGGGCTTGATGCCTGACAAGTCGAATGACTTTAATGAAGGGGGCTTGATGCCTGACAAGTCCAATTATGACTTTAACGAAGGGAGCTTGATGCTCTGTTGGTACCACATGCATAATTATATTGCATTTTGTTGAGTAGTCGTTGTTGCATTGTCGAGTCATTGTTGTTGCTGTTGATGCATTATTGAATGAAGTTAAATGATGATTGTTGTTGAAATTATGTGAAGTATTCTTAATGTTGAATTGTTTTTGTTTTGTATTGATTAATTCTTTACATGAATTGTTGCTTATTATTATTGAATGTGAAATCTCATCCCTTCTGCTTGAAAATGTTGCTCTTCGTATGGGTAACTTGTAGGTGATCAAGATTAGCTGTTGATTGCTGTTGTGAGTGACTACCTCTCATTGTGTCCTTAGGTGCTCTGATACGTAATGGGATGGGGAACTTTGTTATTGTTTTCTATTCTTTACGTATTATATTTATGAGATTCTATGAACATGATGTTGAAACATTTTGATGAGATTTTACGTTGAGGCCTTCGTGCCAAAGTTGTTTAAGGTTTTTGAATTAAATTCCGCTGCGAAGTATTTGAGATTTTATTTCGAGATGTTTTGAAGAATAAATTATTATTTATTCCATTTGTGATTTTTAAGAAATGTAGCACTCCATTTAAGTTGTGAATACTCTGATTATTTTTAAGAAATTTTTATGTTGGGAAAACGGGGTGTTACAGGTACTCCTGTCTGATGTTATGATGGATTCTTGAACATCCTATCTTGTGTGGGAATATATTTTTCCCTATTTGTAGCATAGGAATTTATTTTTCCTCTGCTCCTGTGAGACTATGCTAAAAACTTATCCGTTGCTGCATGTCTCTGATATTTGTAATGCCTCTTTAGTTGAAGCCATGACTGAAGATTTTATGAGGTATTCTTTTATTCAAACTTCTGAAATTTCTTGAGTGATACTGTCAAGCTACTTCTTCTTCTTGAATATGTGTTCATGTTGACTTGAGGAAGTGTATCTAAGATATCTCTTTAGACTCTGTGTGCCGGTTGTTTCTTCATAGGTATTTTGTCATGCTGCTTGAGGAAATGGTTGTCTTTTGTATCCCTTTGTTTGATGAGAAGATTGGCCTTAATTTGTTTTAGCCAAAAATTTGCCAAAGGGGGAGATTGTTGGGTATTTGTATTGGGTGCATTATTGCTAAAACAAATATCCATGTTTGTTATGTTGGATACTATTTTCCAACATGTTTTGGATGATGTGCTGAATGATGTCTCAACATGTCCATTTTGCAGTTGTGTTACTTTTCTTCATGGCTGTGAATTGAAGAAATGTATGTGTGGTATCTCTCTACCTTGTTTGTATGGCCTCAGTTTGTTTTAACAACAAATAAATCCAAAGCGGGAGATTGTTGGGTATTTGAGTATTGGCTTCATTTGTTGCTAAAACAAATGTCCTTGTTTGTGTAGTTGGATACTATGTTCCAACATGGTTTAGGCATCCATATGACATGTTGGATAGAATGTTCCAACATCCTAGCACGGTTCAGTCTGCCTAAGTTCATGCCTATTTGTACGCGTGCCTTATCTTTAAAAGGAAACAACTTTTCCTTAACTTGATGACCAAGCAGCGTACATATCTGTACATAATCATTTCGGTTTTATTCCTAGCAGAGCAAGAATATTTAAGGGAATATTTGAAGATATTTTGGACGTTCCTAAAGACGTGCCTACATATTAGGACTTTCCATAATTGTCTCTGATTCTGTTTTGTAGATCAGATCAGTCTGCAATTTGTTCTGAAGCCCAAATAGAATATTTGACCCGTGCTGCTTCAGTATATAAGGAAGACTTCAAGACCTAATTATTCATTCAAGCCGCTGCACTAAAAATGTAGATTTTTAGGGTTTTGAGTCTTTGTGCGTTCTACTCTTGTATCGTTTAATGCAAGTTTAGTTCTGATTATTTGTGAGCCTTTCTTGTATTAGTTTGATACATGTTAAGGACCTAGATCGGGTTGTAAACTCATGTGTACCACATCGAAGTTGTGAAACAAGGTGTTAGTTGTTTTTGTTTGAAGGTAACTTCACAGTTTGTTTGTGTTTTTGGTCTGATAGGTCACAGGGACTGTGACTTACCATAGGATAGTGAGATGGCATCTCAAATCTAGGAGTTCCTAGGTTGTAGTCTATACGGGTAGATCCTAAGTCTTTAGTGTAAACGGGGGAGTTTACTGTAGAATAAGGACTACGCTAGTGGATTTCCTTCCTGGCTTGGTAGCCTCTAGAGTAGGTGAGTTTGTCACCGAACTGGGTCAACAAACTTTCTGTGTTCTTTACTTTCTTGCTTTTATTTTGCTGTTTTGTTTACTGCTAGCACGATGTTGGAACATTGAACGGAACATCACAATTGTTTATACATCGCACAGAACATATCAAAACAACTTCTAACTCATGCGCTAAAAATTCAACATATGTTATATTTTCCTTGTTCTGTTTCTTTTCAGCTAGCTCGATGTTAAAACATCATATTCAACAATCCGTTTGTATCTGATGTTGAAACATCGTATAAAACATATGAAAGCTAGCATGCCGGAATTTCATACCTTATCATCAATTTCGACTTCAACAACTTTCCTCACTAAGACTACATTATAATCCAAGGTTTCATTCTCTCGATACTAGTCATTATTATTATCGTGAACTATTATAACTATTAACTCTTATCCTCTTTCCTATTCATCTTGCTCCCTTCTAATCGATCCCCATCTTATTCATCGTTATCATCATTCCTATTATCTTTCATTACTTAATATACAACTCCTTATCTTCCCTTACATTTCTTCTTAACGACCCGCTCATCATTTACAATCATCTAAATTAGACTTCTATATTTTCTATTCATTTTTACACCTTATACGTTACTATCGAACATTCATCTTAAGTTTTTAACTACCTTGGCTCTTTTACTCTCTCACTTAATGGTATTCCTAAACTCATTATTGGTTTAAGGAGATTATGTATGACCTCATCCGTTACTCGAAAGAGCACCTACTTAATATCCCCTTTTATCATCGTCTTATACCCTTTTTTACTAAATCGTGTGTTTTTAGACTCACCACGTACCCACACTATTTGCTCTATTAAATTCTCGTCTTATAAACCTTAGTTAACTGGATATCTTTTCTCACTGTTATTATCATCACTGACCTTACCCAATGTTTTAACTCCTACTAATTGTCCTGGATGGAATGTCTTCTTATTTATACGTTGGTTGTGGTATCTCTTAGTCCTCTCCTTGTATAATATTGCATTCTCATAAACGTTCAATCTTATTTCTCGTAACTCATGCAATTGGTTGATTCTCTTTCTTCCTGCTGCTCTAGAGCCTAAATTTAGAAATTTGGTAGCCCAATAGGCCTTATGTTCTAACTCCACAGGTAACTGACAAGCTTTTCCATACACTAGTTGATAAGGGGTTAACTTTAAATGAGTTTTTGAATGTTTTCCTATAAGCTCATAATGTATCATTTAGTATGCTAGACCAATATTTTCTTAAACTATTAACTGTCTTCTCCAAAATCTGCTTGATCTGTCTGTTTGATACCTCAACTTGTCCACTGGTTTGAGGGTGATGAGGGGTAGCCTGTCATACCCTCATTTTGGACCTAAAAATACTCTTTCAAATTCCTCTGCTATTTTCTAATACTTTTAAATTCACCGTGTTTTCTACTGTGCTTCAACTGCATACGTTACTGTTTCAGTCTTTTAAATTTTTGCATAAGATCATACAAAAGGGTATTTTGGTCGTTTCCCGCAATAGAACCCATTTTAGTCCCTACAATTTGTCCCTGAGTCTTTTTCAATTTGTTTGCATGAATCATTAATCAAATTTTGTACAGAATCATCTTAGTTTTGCATCTGAGTCAGTCTGAGTCAGTTTGAGTCGTTTTGCCCCAGGGGCATTTTAGTCTTTTCACATCAAACAAATTTTGGGCAGAGAGGTATTTTAAAATACCTCATTTTGGTAGCTTGTTCGTTTTAGTCCATTTTGTCGTTTTTAAACGTTTCGCTTTACGTTGTTTTCAAATTGACATTTTTTACCAATTTTATTTTAACCTTTTTGCATTTTAGTCCAAATACTTTTAGAAATTGCAATTCAGTCCAATTTTTCCTTTTTAGTGGTCATTTCCTTTTGATTCTTTTAAAGAAAAACAGTCCAGTCCAGATACTTTTTATATTTTACGTTTTAGTCCTTAAACTTTTCAAATTTGCAAAACAGTCCCTTTAGTTTCAATAATTGCAGATTGGTCCAATATTCAAGTCCAAAGCCACGCAAGCAAAGTCAAGGCCACATGTCACCATCTCATTGGTCAAAAGGCCACTTGGCAGCCTATAAAAGGCCAGTTACTGTGCAAAATGCCAACAGATCCATTCATCACGAGACACATCATCAAAAACAGAAGAGAAATTTCTCTCTCTTTTCAGTTAGATCAAAACTCACAAATCCAGAAAAAAGTTCAAGAACATTCAAACCCTAACCGTTTCTCCTGAACCAAAATTCAACAAATTCAATGGAGTTTGCATCGATTCTCAGAGATTCCGTATTGAATCTTCATCATTGAATCGATTTTTTCTGCAATTCAAGCGCGAACTCACCACCCAAAGGCAGCAAGCTCAAGCGCGATCACAGAGGGAGAGTTTGAGAAGAAGAGGGAAAGGATTCAAGGATTCCGAATCAGTTCAGGAGAAAAAGAAGAGGATTACAGTTCAAATCCCAAATTTAAGCCAAGAAATCAACGAAACAGAATCAAAATTCAAGGTTTCTGAAGGTTTCGACTCAAAATCTCCAGATTGAACACAGGTAACACACAAACTCAATCTCATACTGTTAAAAAACCATCACAAGTTCGGAAACAACGCGAATCCATGGAAGATTCGAACTGTTTGGTTCGAAACCCTAACCCTAACATCAAAACAGTTTGAAAACGCAGGGAATCGCTTCAAGATTCACAACGAGTGTGAATCGGAGTGATTCCTTGTTGATTTACAAAGATTGAACTCAAGAAACACGAAGAAAGCCAAACAGTTCGAACCTACCGTCAAAATCAGAAATTCGTGTTGATTCCACGGTTGAAAACATCTTCCAGTAACGGATTTGTGCTTAGAACAACAATACAAAGCGTTTAAGCCATGAACGGATGATTTTTGAGTAGATTTGAGAGAGTTAGGGTTAGGGTTTTCAAACGGCGAAGAGAGAAGAGAGAACGGTGAGGTAGAGAGAGAATGGAAGAAGGAAAATGAAAGGAACCGGGTCTAGCACCCTTTTATGCGAGTTCCTAGACCGGGTCGCTCCATACCCGGTCTAATCCCCTTTGATCGTGTCCGTTTGATCAAGATCCTGATGGATCTGGATCAATCCAACGCTCCTGGAGCGTTAGTTTGATCCGGATCCATCAGATCCGTGGGTTTGGGCTTTTTACCCGCAGGCTTTTGGTTTTCTTTCAATTTCTTGAGTTTTTCTTGTTATGTGCACCCCTGTGTTTGCTATTTGGACCCCTTGTGCGTCTTGACTTCTTTACAAAATCCCAAAAAATTGCCATGTGTTCTTGATGTATTTTGGACTGTTTTGTAATACTTTTTATAGGATTAAAATTGATAAAAATGATAGGTGTTAATTTCTCACTTAATTGGTGTGTTTTGGCGTTTTTGTGAGATGTTTCTTGCATTGTTTTTGATCCAAATATTCATCATATGATCTCGGTGTTTGGCATTGGACTCCATGATAAATTTGCCTCTGATTTCGTGCTAATTCCATCAGTTTTGTTAAGTCTAGTTTTCATCTATGATTTTGGCAATATTTCCAATTTTGCTAGTTGATTTTTGTTTACAATTTTATTAGGTTTTGATTATAGTTAACCATCTCGCAATTTTTCCCAATTTTGTTAGTTGGATTCTTGTTTACAATTTTGCAATTTCCTCGATTTTGTTAAGATTGATTCTTGTTTATAATTTTTGGCCATATGTTCAATTGTGCTAGGTTGATTTTGGTTTATCATTTTGCAATATCTTCAATTTTTGCTAAGTTTGGTCTCTATCTACCATGTTGCAATATATCTAATTTTGTTAGAGGATTCTTGCTTACCATTTAGTTGGCTTGATTTTTTGTTAGTATATTTGTTTAGTTTGTGTCTTACAAGTTTACGTGCTAGTTTCCATTTTTTCGTTAAATCTACCTATTTTTAGTGTCTTGCCTTGTAGGAAATTTTAGTTTGCATGCATTTTTCCTCCCATTGCATCATACTTTGTCATCATTTTTCTTTGCCTAACATTCTACTACCATTTCATATTGTTTCACTAACCATTTTGTGTTTCATGCCCATTGAAAGCTCCAACTCATCCTCATTCTTTAAGTTTAGGTTCCATTCAATTTCTCAATGTTAGGATAGGTTTAGTTTACTTTCTTTAATTTCCTGCAAGACCATAGAATGTAAATTAGGACCCGATGTAAAGGACTATGGACTATAATGATGTACACCGACACACGCACCGACACGCACACACGTTGTATGAGCTAACGCTAGGTGTATGTTTAGGAAGCGCGAAACTTAGGAAAAGATCATTCTTTCAAAAACGTTAACAATTCTATCACTTGAAAACCTTTTTTTTTTTCAATAAACCGTGGAGCCAAAACTCCATTGTATTTCCTTTCTTTTCTTAATCAAATTCAAAAAATGGAAATAATTCCTACTTGAACCTTTTTTGTAAATAATTGACCAACCTCACCGTTTTATTTTCTCAAGCCTTTGCGGCCTCGTTCTCTTCTTCAAAACTCTTTTTTTCAAAAAAGCTAAAATTGAACCAACCCACAAAAAAAATATTTTGGAAGAGAACTACATGGAATTTTGATCCCTTAAAAGGGTATGTAGGCAAGAGACTCAAAATCTCTCCAAGTCCAATAAAATAAAATCCAATCTTCTTTCTCCCATTCTTAAAATCAATATTTTTTACAAATAGCAATAAAAGCAAAGCGTATACGTAAAGCATAGTAAAACGGTTCCTATAGGATACTATAGTCATTGCGGGTGCCTAACACCTTCCCGTAGTGAAATCAGCCCCGAACTCGGAATTTCTGAGGTTTTCTCTCGATTCTACCTCTCCCCAAAAAAATAGAGATATCAATGATTGAAAGGTTCAAATCTAATCAATGATTTGACACCCGAAAATCGCGATAACATAGCCGCTCTGTGCTTTACGTTGTACTTGGACAACAGGTTAGCTAATAATCTGTTACAAAAGTGGGATCCTCCATCACTAATTAGTAGTCTAGGTACTCCAAATCGAGAAAAAATGTTCTTCCTCAAAAAGGCCATCACTCTTAGTGTATCATTTGATGGTGCTGGAATAGCTTTTACCCACTTTGTTACATAGTCCACACATAATAAAATGTATTGGTTATTGCTAGAATTAGGAGATGGTCCCATGAAATCTATTCCCCAACAGTCAAATGGTCCCATGAAGGCATACTAGGATTTTCCATATAACTTAACTTGACCTATTTAAATTAATTGATTTTTTAAAAAGCTTGAGCCTAAACTATTTATGAAACGAGTTAGGTCGGTCATACTTTAAGTAGGTGGGGCCAAAGGCCCTAACAAGCGGTATGACCTATTAGTCCTGATATTTGTAACTATGTATAAACTTGATATCTCATATGTATGATCCGTGCTAAGATATCACTAAACTATATACATAATAATTTATACGCTTTACTATTTGCTTCTAGGGCTTACCCCACCAACTTTTGGACAACACTTTATGTCTTAATTGATGTAGTATCTAAATTACATTGGCCCAAGCCCATTGTTTGTAGACCTAATGACACTTCCTCAATTTCGTTGCTCGTTCAATATAAATGTAGCCGCATCTACAATAGTTTTCGACTTCAATTCTTCCAATTTTTCCCCAATGCTTCTTGTTTATTTCTACTTCATCTTGTTTCACATTTTTTTTCCTGCAATTCTTCAAATTATTCGTGTTTCCTTTCTTGTGTTCCCTGCTATTGCATAATTTTTAATCAATTTTTCAAGATCTCACCACTTTTTTTTATGTCTGGAAGTGATTAATACTTTGTTTTCTCAAGGATTTTTATAAATTGATTAAGTTGTCAATTTATACCAATCCATTCGATTTACATGCAATTTGACATCGACACCCATCAATAGAATTCTCGATCTAACAAATTGACCAGATCTACCGTGTGTGTTTAGTTTTTTCACAAACTGTTAGATCAGCCAATCTAGTTTGATTGTTCGACTAATGGATGAAGGTGAATGTGTATATGGGGATGAAGATGTTCATTCTAAAAATTGTCATAAATCTCACTATCAAATCGACGAAATAGCATAGGTATTCATCAATAATACATGTTCATCTTATTTGTGTTGTATGAATATATATCTACATAATTACAATTTTATCCAGTGAGTATATTCTCTTGAATGCATATTTCTCTTCAAATTATATATATTCATTATGTATTGCAAATTATGCTAATATACTTCATATCTTTCAAGATGTCAAGGTTATGGAGAGACCAAGACGACCAATTGATGAATTACTTGAATATTTTAATGCGAATGGTGGTGGTAAAGTACCGTATTTTCTACCTTATTGTCGAAAAATAATGTCATCTCTTATGCACTAACCATTCTCCTTTATAGAATTTTTTTTATTTTTTATTCAATAATAATATATCGTGTTGTAATGTCTCCTTGAGAGTTTAATAAGTTTAACACACAATCCCTTATTCTGTTTTTAACACTGTATAACTTGCCTTAAAGATTCATATGATTTGGCAGATATAAAAGACACTTCGAGAAATAAGAGGAAAAAGAAGAATATGAGAAAGAAAGAAAAAAATCTTTCTCCAAAAAATACAATTGAAAATCATAATAAGGTTAGACTATGATCATTTTTTTAGATCACTATTTTGTTGTTTTCGTGTGTTTTTTAAAGTAATCATTTTTCAAAATTTAATATATTTTTAGGAATGTATTCCTCTTTATTCTCCACATCTTAACGACAATTTGGATATGATGATTTTGACCATTCGATGAAGGAAAACTAACAGGTTAGTTACATGTCTTTCTTTAAGTTGTTAATCTGACTTAGATAAGCTCAAAACTAATGCATGTACATATAACGATTTATCTATATTCAGATTAACCTTCATGTCCAAATATATATTCTCATCTCTAAACATATTTTATATTTTCTCATCTCTAGCCATAATGGCGTATAATTTTTTGCACTACCAATGCAGAGGTTGTTTCAATGTACTCTATTATATTGGCGAACACTTATACCATTCTTTGTTGATTTATCTTTTTTCTTAGGTGTAGCAAGCGCCGCCGCCTCATTTTCTCAATTTCATATGTTTTAGAACGTGCAATTGTCTCATTCATACAATAGTCAATTGCCAATGTGATTTCCACAAATCGTGATTGCTGCACCGCTAGAAGAATTCAACTTCATCACTCAACGTGTTTCAAGTCAACAAGTGTGAGATTCATTCACATGAATTCACTCTTCCATCAGGCAATTGGCTTTCCATTCGGTTGTGGTGATTTCTAACGCCTGGATGATCAACTTTTTTGCGATTGCAGCAACCATGGTGTTTTCCTGCCCATGGCCTTGCGTGGCGGATGCAGCTACAAACCCTTTGGTTCAGCCACAACAACGATCATTTTTGCTAGTGTTATCACTTGCGGCTACTACAACTCCACCATAGCCTTGTCCAACAATTCGAGGGGACAACCTGTCTATTAAGATTACTGAGGATGTGTACATTGGAGGGTTAGAAAAATGCAAGCACCACATGCACGGTCGTCTGATCTTGAACAAGGGAGACGAGCCGTATACCGCCAAAGAAATATTTGTGAAGCTCTCGAAGCAATGGAGAACGACGGGTCCTATGCATTTGATCTCCGTTGGTCGTGGGTTATATGAATTCTCATTTTATTCTGATGAAGATGTGCACACATCCCTTGCAATGGGGACTGTCAGTTTGAACCCGGGCCTGTTGTGGTTTTCCCATTGGTCCAGAGACTTTAACAAGTATTCTTAGCGTATCACACATGCTTAGGTTTGGATCCGGCTCCTTGACTTGCCACAAGAATACTGGTTAGAAAGAACATTGATGGAAATTTCTAGCCCAATAGGAACCCCTCTCGTTGTAGATGCCGCATCTCATAAATGCACCTTCGGGCACTACGCACGGGTGCTGGTGGATATAGACTTTTATCGTCGTCTGTTCTATGAGATCATGGTGGAAAAGGAGGGCTTTGTGTTCCCGGCTGAGGTGGAATATGATTGGCTCCCAGAATTTCGCTCGCATTGTCAAATCCTTGGCCACTCGGTGGTGAATTGTCGTTGGTTGCATCCGGAAAATAGATTTGAACAAAGACATCAACAATACTAAAAAGGTACGGGACAAAGGGAAAAAGATCATCATGCAGCAAAAACTGCAAACCAAAGTATGGCAACCACATGACAATCTCCAAGGCATATGGCATCAATCTATAGGATAGGACATCCCTCCCTCAAAAACACTTCATCCTCTCATCTTCCTCTTCCACCTCCTCCTCCTCCACCACCTCGTCCTCCTGAATCAACCACGATGAGCTCGGATAGATTGATGAAATGGTTGTATGGCTACAACAAAGCCACATCATCAGCTGATAATAATAACTTTGATAATCATGCTCTAGGAATCAAAAAATCAATGCAAATTCTTGTAACTCAATTCGGGAATCTACATGCATCCTCACCATCATTTGTTAGTAATAATATGAATGATGTCATCAACAACAACATTTTGGTGTTGAATACTTCTTCTGCTTACGATCATCCTAATCTCTCTGGAGGCTCATCATCCCATTCACAGCAGCCGTTATCACAATTGTTTGTTTGAGATAATTGTTGTTGTGAATGTAATGATGAATTTGCAGGGAGATCAGGATGATCATAAGAAGAAGTATTCATCACCAAGATGTTGTTGTTGTTGATGACATCATTGATATTATTACTAACAGATGATGGTGATGATGCTTGTAGATTCCCAAATTGAGCTTCAAGAATTTGCATTGATTTTATGATTCCTGTAGCATGATTACCAAAATTATTAGTATCAGTTGATGATGTGGTTGTGTTGTAGCCATACAAACATTTCATCAATCTATCAGAACTCATGATGGTTGGTTTAGGAGGAGGATTAGGATGATGAGGATGAAGTGTTTTTGGGGGAGGGATGTCCTATAGATTGATGGTGTTGTGTCCTTCATCCCTCAATTTATAGAATTTTATTATTCATTTTAATGTTTTTCCATAATATGTGTTATTAGTTAATTATTAAAATATAAGAATATATTAATAAAATAATTAATATAGATTATTTACTTTGAAATTTATAATTTAATACTATATTTGAAAGAAAAAAAGTCAAGTCAAATTAAAATATAAGCAAAATTTTATCAATAAAGTCAAGTCAAATGTTTTTTGTTATGTATTTGGATAATATATATTTAACTTCTTTAATATATCTTAATGGACCATATACATTGACTTCTTGAATATATTTTTCCTTAAATGTTGTTACTAAAGGATTAATAGTTTAATTTGTACAAAACCCACTTGGGTTGGCCTTGTGGTGTAGCGCCCACACTAAACGTATCTAGAAAGTTTAGTATGTGCGTTAATTTCAGTACTGAATACATTAAAATTTACAACTTGAATACATTTGAATGAATATCTTATACAACAATACGCGTTCGTACAACAACAACAACAATGATACTCGTCTAAAACATAGTAAATACATCCTTGATGTCTAAGACATCCTGCAGTGGGCACGAACGAGCACTTGCTGAAATATCCATCCGGCTACGAGCTTGCATTACCAGCCTATTTATCTAAAACAAATAAGGATTGGGATGAGACATAATGTCTCAGTGAGTTCTACCTAATCCTAGGCTATGGTTACCCTCGGGGAAAACCTACGGTCACCACGTGTCTACAATACAACCTGACAGTTGATTATACGTGTGTGGGGACTTGCTTACCTAGACGGTCGTGCAATGCTAGGTCCGTCGTAGGATCATCTTACTTGTTCCATAGGTCTTACTATATATCATACGTGTCATGGCGGAAAAAGGGAACCTAAGTCCGCTGTGTCAAGATACGCTAAACGCATCGAGGCCTAGACATAACATATTCATGACACGACCCTAAACCAGATGATTAGGGAAACCTAAGATCGTCGTCGGTATAACTTCATAACTTGCTCTAATGCATAACCTGCACATGTATAACATCATATCATAAACATGTTCATATCGTATCATATGTAACCATTCATTCATTAGGTTAGATGTTAGCGTTGAACAAACATTATTATCTTGATTCATTTTACGGAATAATCCCGAGTGGAGTAACCCCGAAATATATTCCCATACATTACCGATGAAAACCTAGCTAAGGTACATCGGACTCCCTCAGTGTCGTTCGGGCCTACCTTGCGGAGCATATCCCGTAGTCCTTGGCGTGAACCTCTCGTATCCCCCTTGGCGTGGATAACGGAGAGACACGACACCTACACATTTACTTGTTATCATAGTCATTACATAGTCATATATATAACATTCATTTTATGCTTTATAGGCATAGCATCATTCATAGAAGTCTTAATCTTAAACATTCATGAAAGGTTAAACCTATACATACTTACTCATTTACCCCGGATCCATGATCGATCCGATTAGCAGTAAACTACATACTTGTTCATACTTATTTGTGCTTAACATTCTAGTTCTCGACAAGCTATGTTGAGGCTCTACATTCATTCCCTTTCTTAGTCCATTGCTACCCCCATCAATTACGTGTAAAGCTCTCATAAGCCGTCCTTGTCATATAAGCTAAGATTGCCATGATTTTCATTTCATGAATCGTTTGATATTATGTGCATTGCTTAGATGTTGTTTTGGGGTTATAAAGTTGTATAACGATGAAAGAAAGGCTTCGGACTGCACTACAGGCCCCAAGATGTGCCAACAAGCCAAAAGGAAGTTGGCATAGTCAGAGACTTTCGCTATTAGCAAAATATGTATGGGCAAGTTCTGGAAAATTTCGCTATTAGCGAAATATTTAATAGCGAGTTTCTTCGGGTCTGTGGTGCAGATTTTGCAATTTTGACCCAAAACTCAAACCATTCGATCCAGCAATGCATCATATACATCCAGTAACTTATATATACAGTAATTTACATATTTCATGGCAATTTCAACATATAAACAACAAGATTGGCATTTGGGTATAAAATCATAACTTCTTAAACTTAGCATAAATTCATATTTTCTTGCAAGTTTTACACAAACCCAAGGGTGGTAAGCTAATCTAAGAATTCACCTAGCATGATTCAGCAATAATAAGCTCCAATCTTCAAGTTCCTCTTTACACCAAACCCTAACCCTTGATGTTCTTACTTTTGATGTTCCAATGAGTTACCATTCCAATTCTTGTTACTTTCTTGCTTGTTGAGCCACCATGATTCATGTTTGTTCAACAATTTCACCTAACTTGAATTGAATGGTGGAATAGGGGGAGAGAGAGAGAGAGGGCGATGGGTAGAGAGAAGGAGGAGAAAATTTCTTAAACACAAACCTAGAGAGAGAAAGAGCATGACTAAACGAAATGTTTGTGACCTCCAACACTTAAATACTTCTCATGTGCTATTACTAAAATGCCCTTCGCCTTAATCGTGTTTAGCCTGATACTGATAATCAAACCCGTGCTTAACTGACATTACTTGATAAAACATTCTCCGTTGTACTTGAATTCCATAAACATTTGTCCTCTAATACGTTCGACTAGTAAATTCTCAGACTTGACGAGCGGGATATTACATGTGGTATTGTATTAGTACCTTAGAGTATGTTCCTTCTCAAGGTCTATAGTTTGATTCTCCCCGGTGCCAATCCACTTGGTTTGGTTTGGTGGTATTTGATTGGTACCTTGGAGTATACTTCTAAATGTCTAAGGTTTGATTATCCGCGGTGCCAATTTAGGTGGTCTAGCTTAGTTTCTTAAAAAAAATAGTTTGATTTGGATAAAATATCACTAGAATATTATTATTTATTTTATTTAACAAGTATCTATATTGATGATGCATTTGGTTTAGAGGCATAAAAAAAATATTCAAAGATATGATCTAACTTTACAATAAGGAAGGGTTCTCAATTGCGAATGGACACATAATACATCAACTAAAAGAAAATCCTAATTTGTGCTAACAAGCAAGAATAACTATAGCAACCTTGTGGGAAGCAGATCTTGTTGTTCCATTTTTTTGTGTGTTTAGAAATCATATTTGTTGGTCTATATGGCAAGATAGAATACGCCCTAGGGGGGGGGGTGAATAGCATTTTAGAAAATATATTCAGTTTTTAGAGAAAGCGAGTTTTGAAAACAATTTGACTAATTGAATTTGTGCTCGAATCGATAATAATGACAAATAGATTAAGACAATGTAATATAGATGTTGTGCCTCGAAGGAAGTTCTAAAGTGTTTCTCTACTATCTCATACGTGTCGCGTGCTATGACGTGCACATCACACAACTATGAAGAATTGTAATTGTCATATAATTGTTTAGGACACATTGTAATCTAGGAGTTACACGTCATGCAATACAGTTTCTGATGGACGAAATTAACAAGTGCACGAAATCGTAACAAGTAATAAAGTAGTAAGTTTATCGTTTTCCAAAGAGATTGTCGTTCAACTTCGTAAGTAATTCAAAAGACAAAAGTTAAATAAAATTGAATAGAACTGCAGGGTGGAATTGCCATTCCTAATGCAAGATTAGGTTTGTAATTCAGATTAGTAACGAATATTAGGGAATCCTTGAATCCCCCTTTGTTTTTGTTGGAATTATCTTTTAAAAAGCAAACAACTTATGTGCTGCCTACTTTTGATTTAATGAATCTGACGATAACATTCACATGAAGTTTCTAATAACAATTATTGTCGGACTAAACCTAGGTTTATATTACGTACGACGTTGTCAAAAGGAAAGAGTAATGATGCAAGGAATTCAAACATTAACTTTCGAACCTCTATAAGAAGTCGTAAGTAGAAAATCCAACGGAACTTATATACTTTCGGGTTGTCATGGCCTACTTTTATCCCACATCTCAATCTTCAAGGTTACACTCGTAGTTAACCAATTGAAAAAACATTAAAGAATCTAATTTAAACCGAGCACAATAAAATCATAAACTGAATGAAAATCTTTATTAATAAGATCCAACCAATAAGATAGGGTTCATCTTGGAACCCTAATCAAGAGGTTTAGTTGATCATGGAAACAAACATCATAACAAAACAATAGAAAAAGATACCCTAAAGAGAACAAGAGAAGGAAGAATCTTGCATTGAAGCTCTGATGTTTGACCCTTAAATTGGCCATCAATGTTTCTGAATGAATAATAATGTGTGCAATGGTCTCTATTTACACATTCTTTCCCAATCTCATTACTAACTTGAACGTTGGATTGTTAACGTGCCTGTAGGCACCTTTCGTTCCACAGACTCATCGCTACCGTACCGAAGCAGATTTCCCCACCGTTGCCTCTCATCCATCCTCATCGGACATATCACTATTAAAAGTTTGATTATACAAGCTCCATTATATTTTTATACAATTGGCTTTTTACCTAGTGTCTCAAGATCTTTTATTAGCATTTTCCTTAAAATAAACACCTAATTTTATCTCCAAATATATTTTTATACCGTTTTGTTTTTATTCTGTTTTCATGGGGCTTGGAGATACAAGCCTTATCTAACGGAGAAACGTGTAAACCAAAGGCAAGTTACACTTTTGTATCATCAAATATACTTCATCAGATTTTTCTTCTAGAAATTCATTTGTTTCAACTTGACTTCGTTAACAAAGCTAGCAATTCACTTTTTGTGTTTTGTTTAAGTAACTTGCTGACTTTTGACATGTTTTGACTTGTGACTTCTAACATGTTTCTTTGAGTTGTTTGGTGTATTATTTGACTGGTTTGTGTCTAATTCTAAAGTGGTTTAAATTTGTCATGTTAGATTTGTTTTTCAATTTCTTATAGTTTTTTATTACTCCTTTTACTTTATGAGAGTAGTAGTGTATCTTAACTTCTAGAACTATCTAGAAACCGCATAAAATACTTAAATACCCCTATTACTTGGAAGCTAAGTAACCGAAACCCAAGCCCATAACAGGCTATAAATACCTCCCTTGAGAGCATTCTCAAGGCATCCAATAAGTCGTCTAAACCCTAGAAAGCGATACAAACCCTAGTATCCACTACTCGTACTTTTTTGCAAGTACACATAAATCTTCCTTCTTGTTGATTCCATTGCTCTCATTTGTTCTTCCAGTACCTAAGCTTTAAGTAGACACAAATTTTTTGTCTATGGCCCTATACACTTGAACAAATATTAGCATATCCAATTGACAATTTTTAATACCTTGTTATCATCAAAACTCTAAAGAGGTAATGTCAAACATATTTTGTTCCAACACAGCTATATTTTGTTCTACTAATGCATCTCTTTGCAAGGAATTTTCTAAGTTAATGCAGGATGAGTTTGAAATGAGCATGATGGGAGAATTGAAGTTCTTCCTTGGAATTCAAATTAATCAATGTAAAGATGGAGTGTATGTTCATCAAACAAAGTATACAAAGGAGCTTCTGAAAAAGTTCAAGCTGGAAGATTGTAAAGTGATGAACACTTCAATGAATCCAACCTGCACCTTAAGCAAAGAAGATACTGAATCAAAGGTAGATCAGAAGTTGTATAGAGGTATGATTGGTTCTCTATTATACCTCACTGCATCTAGGCCAGATATTTTATTCAGAGTATGCTATTCTACAAGATTCCAGTCAGATCCTAGAGAATCTCATTTAACAGTTGTTAAGAGAATCTTCAGGTATCTGAAAGGAACAACAAATCTTAGACTCCTTTACAGGAAATACGTAGATTATAAGTTGGTTGGATTCTGTGATGCTGACTATGCTGGTGATAGGATTGAAAGAAAATCAACTAGTGGTAACTGTCAGTTCCTGGGAGAGAATCTGATATCCTGGGCTAGCAAAAGACAAACAACTATTGCTATGTCTACAGCAGAAGCAGAATACATCTCAGCTGCAAGTTGTTGTACACAACGACTTTGGATGAAACATCAGTTTGATGATTATTAGATTAATGCTAACAGTATTCCCATCTTTTGTGATAATACTGCTTCTATTTGTTTGTCAAAAAATCCAATTCTACATTTAAGAGCCAAGCATATTGAAATCAAACACCACTTTATTAGAGATTATGTTCAAAAAGGAATTTTGGATATACAATTCATTGATACTGAACATCAGTGGGCTGATATATTCACTAAACTTTTAACTGTGGAAAGATTTGATTTTATTAAGAAAATTTTTTGAACATGCACTTTGTGTCTGATTTAATTTGCTTGCTTCTGAACAAGAAGTTAGGTCCTGAAGTTAGTTCAGAAGATATGGTCCATCAGAAGCTCTTAATTGAGACTCTGAGGAAAATGTGCTTCTAAAGATGACATCAGCATTTTAACTTCAGAAGCTGGACGTTTTGCTCCTGAATAGCAGAGTTAGTGGAAACGTTGGAAGTTACTTTTTAGTAAGACCTGTCCCACTAACTTGGCAGCTCATCTGAAGTAATCCATCGTGGCTTATTTGTGATGGTGTATAACATAAGAGGGCAATTATGATTTTAAGCTTTGAATATACTATCTTGCGCCCCCAAATGTCATTAATGTTGTGTTTGTTTGTCCCTTTCTGAATTGCAATCGTTTTTACTCAAATCACTTAGAAAAACTTCACACACTACTCACTCCACAACTTACACTTTTTGATTTTAGACTGTTCTCATCAATTGCATCCTCAAGTTCTGTTCCAGAATCATCCATGTAAGAAACTCCTGCCTATGAAATCAGAGGAAGAACAATGGCTTTAGAAGAATGAGATCTCAATGTTCAAGAAGAAAATCCTGTAGACTTCACATCTTCATCTCACTATGATTGCGACATCAAGAAGTATTACAAAGCTCAGGATATTCTCAACTATTTTGATATGCTAAATGGCCCAACATACATGAACCTGGTAAGGCACTTCTAGGTTAGAGCGCAAGTGTATGATCGCAAAGCTGCTCAATTGGAGATGGACGAGAAGGTACTGATTGATCCCAGTTTAGCTGGTAAATCAAGGGAAGAAATGGGTTTGGAACCTTTCACTGTCACTAAAATCAGGTCAAGCATCATGGGGATTTCAATATTCATTTATGAAGAACAGATTGCTTGGGTAATCAGGAGACTATCTAAAGGTAGATATGTTAGTGGCTTGGATAACAACAAATCCAGCCCCTGGAATGAAACAGTGAACAAGACCATGTTAAACAGTACGAAAAAGGGAAAGTACTATGACTTGAGCATGGAACACAAGCTGCTCCTAAAGATCCAAAATGAAAATCTCCTACCAAAGGGTGGTGGTGGAGACCAACCCTCTTTGGATCATAGAGCTTTCCTTCATTTCTTCATGACTAAGGAAAAGGCCAATGCACCTAAGTATATATTCAGACACATGATTAAGACTTTGAAGGAGAGTCAAACAATCAAAAGGTGTTGAGTGCCCTATGGAAGACTTCTCTCTGAAATCTTTCATCAATGAGGTATTCTGGATGCTTTCAAAACATCCAAGGTCGCAGATGATAAGCAACTGGGCACAGTTACTAGCAAGGTGATCAATGGTAGCACCTTGAGGCATATGAAGCTGATCAAGAAAGAGGACTATCAAAAGTTGGCTACAGATTTGAAGGAGTCTGAAGCTATATCCAATCTGATGGCTAACTTTCCCCCAATTTGTTTTCAAGACCCCTATTGATGTAAGAGTCAGCTACATCTTGAAGCATTATGAAACAACAGGAGAGACCATCCGGATGGAAGATGTTCCTGAGACTGTGTCTGGTGGTGCTCTTCCCATTGCTTCCAAGAAGATGAGAAAGCTGACCAAGGAAGGATACCTGTCAGAAGCTGCTGAAGAAGCTTCTGAGCCCTAGAAGAAGAAGACAAAGAAAGCCAAAGTTGCTACTCAAGCAAAAGCATCTAGTTATAGTATGCCAACTATCCAAGAGGAAGTTCAGGATCTGGAACATGCTAAGGTCCTGAATAAAAGAACCAGAAGTGGCAAGGAAGCTGAACCTTCACCGCCTCAACCTGCTCAACCCTCCATTCCTAAGAAGAAAAGGAAACATGTTGTCGGGAAATTGAAGATTGCTTCTGAAGAAGAAGAGGAAGTGGAAGAAGAAAGTGAGATTGTTTCAAGGGAGGTTAGAAGGAAGAAAGAAGCTGATGTTGCTGCTTTGGAGAAAGCACTTCAGCTTGCCAAGGAAATTGAAGTACCTGCTGAATTTCTAATAAAGGAATCCACAATTGAAGCTGCTCAACTAGGAATTGAACTTACAGAGAATTTGCAGTAAATGGTAGTGGTTGATGAACTAGTGAAGGCTACTGAAGAAGTTTAGGAGGAAGCTGGCTGCTCAGAAGCTGATGCGTCAGAAGCTAACAAAGGTAATATTGTTTCTCTTCACACTACTGAAATAGTAAATATAGAATCTAGTACATCCTCTGACTCTAGGTCAAACCCAGCCTTTATCTCAATATCCTCATCAATCTCTTCAGATATGGATGATATTCCATTAAATAGAGTCTATGAAAACCTCAATAAAAGTTTATCCCCATCATCCACCAAAACTTAGAAAAAGCCAAATAGTGATACCTTTGTTCCTATGTATCCTTCTGTTGAAGAAAGGATACATGACATGCATCAAACAAGGATCAATGCCTGTGTAAGACTACTTGTAGATCATCCATTACAACCATCCATGATTGAACATATTCAATTTGCTCATGCTGATGCAGAGGGTGTACATGATCACACAGGGTCTGAGTCTACCAACATTGAGGTATCATTATCTCCTTCCAAAACAACTACCGAAACAAATGAACCATCTGTTATTCAGGGTCTGATAAACCATTATTTAGGATAATTACCAGGTTATGAGACCAAACTAGAAAGAGCCTCTAACTTAGATTCTGGTGAATTTATGACAGAAAACCCCCAACAACAAACACCAAACTCAGAAATGGCCTATTTAACCTGTACAGATTATGTCATTCACCCTGAACAAATTCAACCTAAACTATCTGTTCCAGAACAAGATGTTCCTGAACTATCTGTTCCTGAACAAACTGTTCCTGAACAATATGTTCCTGAACAAGTCATCATTGACCAATCTCCTGCAACCAACTCTACTCTTGAACCTGAAATAGCTACAAATGACCACCTTCATCCTCTAACCTATCTCTTCAAACTTGTGCTCCTTCCAGACCTAAAAATATCCCTTCTCCACCCACCTTGTTTCTAGATTATACTATTTTGGCAAATGTGTGTGAGAACATATTCTAGGAGCTGAACAAGTTAATTAAAGCTAGAAACAACTTGCTTCATGAAGACAACTATCAGAAGCAATGGAGGAGACTGAGAGAAAGGGTAGACTTTGTCTTGTCTAAACTTCAAAGGTCTTCTTTTGATGCTCAAGACACTGCTCAGAACAACCTTCAGGATTGGTTGAGAGGAATTGTCAATGACATGCAATAAGTAGTTGTCAGCACAACTCTTGTGAAGACTCCCTTATGCTTAACAGAAGGAAGTGTTATTCCTAGTTGTGTTCATCCAAAGGAACTGAATCTGGACTGGTTGAACAAGATTAACTTCAAGTTAGCCTCTACAGATCTGGAACTACTGCAAACAAACACAGTCCTAGAAAGGGAAAGCAAACAGCTAAGGAAAGAGCTTCTGGATCAGAAATTGCTGCTACTTGAGTACAAGACTTCCACTGAAGCTAAGCTAGAAGAAGTCAAGATAAGAGAAGAAAATCTGCTAAGAAGCAATGAGGAATTCAAGAAGGAAATTAAGCAACAACAGGAAGAGACCAACAAGTTATGTAACGCCCTATTTTATATTTTACTAATTTTGGTTGGTTTTTAATATGATTGGTGTATTTTATATGAAAATGTTGGTTTATGTGAATATTGGTGTGTTGTTATTTGATATATATTTTATTATATAATTATTTGTAGTATTTTATGAAAATAGGAGAAATAATATTTATTTTAGAGTTAATGGAATTAAGGAGAAATTAATAGAATTTAGTGGGGGGGAGTAAAGAGTAAAAAGAAGTTATACTTTGGTTGGTAAGAGTAGGAAAGAAAGAGTCAGACTAGTAATACGTATCAGTAAAACAAAGAAAAGTAAGCTTTTGGGAGAAAGAGAGAAGAGGCCAAGGGAAGAACTAGGAAGAGGGAATTGATCCAATTGCTGTAGGAATTTTCTTAATTGAGGTAAGGGTGGGTTTATGATTCAATTGTTAATATATACTTGTATATTTTCATGAATTTGGATTGAAATTGTTGTTCTGGTTTAGGTTTCAAGAGTATGATGAATTGCCTAATATTGATGATTTGTGCTGTTGATTGTGTTTCTATAAGTGATTTTGATGCCTTGAACGAGTAGTGAACCCATAACCTTATTCTAAAATCATTTTGGGTAATTGGGAAATCAAAAATTGGGTTTTTGGGTGAAAAGGGTTAGGAAATCATAAGTTATAATTCTGCCCAGATGAGCGCTCGCTCAAGCGAACCGCCCGTCGCTCAAGCGAGCGACACTTTGCCACGCCCAGTCTGAAATTTTGGCCGCTCGCTTAAGCGAGCCACGAGCGAGCGAAATCCCAACTTTCGTCATTTGCGTCGCTTAAGGAAATTCCCGTCGCTTAAGCGAGAGACGCCAAATTTTGCCCAGAATTTTGGAAATAGCCTGTTCGCTTAAGCGAACCAGAAGCGAGCTGTAAGCGAGCGAAGCTCTGACTTACGTCTTTTTGTTCGCTCAAGCGAGCAGCTGCTCGCTCAAGCGAGCTGGGTCCTGTGCGACCCAAAATGTGATTTTTCAGGAGTGTTCCAAACCCCAACCTAAGCTTGCTAAGTTGTTTATTGGATTTATTAAGAATTATTGGAGTGATAAAACTATAATATGAAGATGAATATGATGCATTAATGTATGGTTACATAAATTAAAATGTACCTTGCTAAGTTTGAAGTTGTTCTTGGTGTAGTTGGGTGATTGTGTCTAGTTGGGGAGGATGTACTAGTTGGTGTGTTGTTGGTTGCATGGTGATATGCTCCATTAGTTGTCGTAGGGTTGTATGCAGATATACACCATTGAGTCTTCATAACTCATTTGCATTGGTGGGGGCTCATGCCCTGGAATGTTTATACATTCAATTGGTGAGGGCTCATGCCCTAGAATGCTAGTCATTCACTTGGTGAGGGCTTATGCCCTAGGATGCTTTAACCATCCAAATTGGTGGGGGCTTATGCCCTGGAATGCTTAGCATTCAACGCGCGTAGTTGGTACCATATTGCATAATGCATTAGTCGTTGATGGAGTCTTGCATTAGTTGTCTAAGGTGTGAGTTGTTGTTGGTGAGGTGTCACCACAAGTGGTGTTGTCGTTGATGTTGTTAATTAAGGATGAACTGAAATTATATTGCTGAAATACATTGATGAATTGGTGATGAATATGTCGATGATGGATGATCTTATTGTTGTTGTTCTTTTCAATGCAATTTGATGATTTATATATATTTATATATTACCTTTGTCTTGTGAACTCACCCCTTCTGCTGGAATTGCCGCCTTGTGGGCAAGTGCAGGTAGCGATGGATAGTTAGGAGTGGCTTTTGTGTCGTAGGCTCTGATATGTAACGGGATGGGATTAGATGTTTTAAATTTCATTCCTTTATGTATCACTTTTCTTGGAGAAGATGTTGTTGGAGATTTTATTATTATGAAATAAATTGTAGTATGTTGAGGCCTATGTGCCAAGGATATTGACCTTTGTTGTTGGTTGAATAACGAATAATATTCCACTGCAGATATTTTATAAAGATGATATTATTGAGGATATTTAAATAGTTTTATTTTTCTATTTAAATAATTTTTGAGTTATGCATGTAATGCTCCGTTGTTTGTTGATTAACTCTGATATTTAGATATTATTTTTATCTTTTTGGGAAAATGGGGTGTTACAATTGGTATCAGAGCAGGTCGGTCTGTCAGACCATTAGTAGAGTCGTGTCGAGCCATGTAGGGTAGTGTGACAGGTTTAAACTGTCTTTGTTGTTATGTAGAACTATCAAGATGTCTAGAAGGAATGATACTGCTCTTGCTGCTGCTTTGCAAGCGATGGCTCAGGTTGTTGGACAACAGCAAGGTGCTGGTGGAGCTGGTGAGGGTGTAAGGATGCTGGAGACATTCCTAAGGAATCATCCACCAACCTTCAAGGGAAGGTACAATCCTGATGGAGCACAGACCTAGCTGAAGGAGGTTGAAAGAATCTTCCAGGTGATGCAGTGTACCGATGCTCAGATGGTGCGGTTTGGCACACATATGTTGGCCGAAGAGGCTGATGATTGGTGGGTGAGTGTTCAACCGGTGTTAGAGACTGAAGGTGCTGTGATCACGTGGGCTGTTTTTAGAAGAGAATTCCTAAGGAGGTACTTTCCGGAGGATGTTCGTGGTAGAAAAGAGATTGAATTCCTTGAGCTGAAGCAAGGAGACATGTCCATTACGGAGTATGCTGCTAAGTTCGTGGAGCTTGCCAAGTTCTATCCACACTATGCTGCGGAGACTGCTGAGTTCTCCAAATGTATCAAGTTTGAAAATGGTCTGCGAGCTGATATCAAGCGGGCCATTGGCTATCAGAAGATCAGAGATTTCTCAGAATTGGTAAGCAGTTGCCGTATTTATGAAGAGGATACGAAGGCCCACTATAAAGTGATGAATGACCGCAAGGGGAAGGGGCAGCAGAGTCGCCCAAAGCCTTATAGTGCCCCAGCTGATAAGGGCAAGCAGAGAATGCATGATGAGAGGAGACCCGCACGTAGAGATGCTCCTGCTGAGGTGGTCTGTTATAAGTGTGGTGTTAAGGGCCACAAGAGTAATGCCTGCAACCGTGACGAAAAGAAGTGCTTCCGATGTGGTAAGAAAGGTCACACTGTTACTGAATGCAAGCGTGGAGATATTGTTTGTTACAATTGTGATGAAGAGGGTCATCTTAGCACTCAATGTACTAAACCTAAGAAGACGCAGGCCAGTGGGAGAGTGTTTGCATTGACTGGTACCCAAACTGATCATGAGGATCGACTTATCAGAGGTACTTGTTTCTTTAATAGTACTCCCTTAATTGCTATTATAGATACTGGTGCAACACATTGTTTCATTGCTATTGATTGTGCTAAAAGATTGGGTCTGTTTATGTCTGATATGAATGGGAAAATGGTTGTTGAAACTCCAGCTAAGGGTTCAGTGACTACTTCCCTTGTCTGTTTAAGTTGTCCGTTGTCTGTATTTGGTAGAGATTTTGAGGTGGACCTTGTTTGTTTGCCGTTAGTGGGAATGGATGTAATATTGGGGATGAATTGGTTGGAGTACAATCATGTCCTGATCAATTGTTTTACGAAGACGGTGCGGTTTTCTTCCGCTGAAGAAGAGAGTGGAACAGAATTCTTATCCACTAAGGAGATGAAGCGATTAGAGCAAGATGGTGTGTTGATGTTTTCCTTGTTGGCGTACTTGTCGGTGGAGAACCAAGCTGTAATTGATGGGCTGCCTGTTGTGAAGGAATTTCCTGAAGTTTTCCCTGATGAGATTCCGGATGTGCCACCAGAGAGGGAGGTTGAATTTTCGATAGACCTTGTGCCGGGTACGAAGCCTGTGTCGATGGCTCCTTACCGTATGTCAGCTTCGAAGTTAGCTGAGCTAAAGAAGCAATTAGAAGACTTGCTTGACAAGAAGTTTGTGAGACCGAGTGTTTCACCATGGGGAGCGCCGGTGTTGTTGGTTAAGAAGAAGGATGGTAGCATGCGGTTATGTATTGATTACCGTCAGTTGAACAAAGTGACGATCAAGAACAGGTATCCACTACCGAGGATTGATGACTTGATGGATCAACTAGTGGGTGCCCGTGTTTTTAGCAAGATTGATTTGAGGTCAGGTTACCATCAGATTAAGGTGAAAGATGAGGATATGCAAAAGACGGCATTTAGGACGCGTTATGGTCATTATGAATATAAGGTGATGCCTTTCGGTGTTACTAATGCGCCTGGTGTGTTTATGGAATATATGAACCGAATTTTTCATGAGTATCTGGATCAATTTGTTGTGGTTTTTATTGATGATATATTGATTTATTCTAAGACTGAGGCAGAGCATGCAGAGCATTTGAAGATTGTATTGCAAGTGCTGAAGGAAAAGAAGTTGTATGCCAAGTTATCCAAGTGCGAATTCTGGTTGCATGAAGTAAGTTTTCTTGGCCACATCATTTCTGGTAATGGTATTGCTGTAGATCCTTCAAAGGTTGATGCTGTGTCGCAGTGGGAGACACCAAAGTCAATTACTGAGGTAAGAAGTTTTCTTGGGTTGGCTGGTTATTACCGCAGATTTATTGAAGGATTTTCGAAGTTGGCACTTCCTTTGACGCAACTGACTTGTAAAGGTAAAGCATTTGTGTGGGATGCTCAATGTGAGAGTAGTTTCAATGAGTTGAAGCAAAGGTTGACGACTGCTCCTATCTTGATTTTGCCGAAGCCAGAAGAGCCTTTTGTTGTTTATTGTGATGCATCTAAGCTGGGTTTAGGTGGTGTTTTGATGCAAGATGGCAAGGTGGAAGCGTATGCTTCTAGGCAGTTGAGGATCCATGAGAAGAATTATCCTACGCATGATTTAGAGTTGGCAGCCGTGGTGTTTGTGTTGAAAATTTGGAGGCATTATTTGTATGGTTCCAGATTCGAGGTGTTTAGTGATCATAAAAGTTTAAAGTACCTGTTTGATCAGAAGGAGTTGAACATGAGGCAGAGGAGGTGGCTTGAGTTACTCAAGGACTATGATTTTGGCTTGAATTACCATCCTGGAAAAGCCAATGTGGTTGCGGATGCATTGAGTAGAAAGACATTGCATATGTCGGCGATGATGGTGAAAGAGTTCGAGTTGCTTGAACAGTTTAGGGACTTGAGTCTTGTTTGTGAAAGATCACCTCAGAGTGTGAAGTTGGGCATGTTGAGAATTAATAGTGATTTCTTGAATAGTATCAACGAGGCGCAGAAGCTTGATGTTAAGTTTGTGGACTTGATGGCTGCTAGTGATCAAAGTGCGGATAGTGATTTCGAGGTTGATGACCAAGGTGTGTTGAGATTCAGAGGAAGGATTTGCATTCCTGATGATGATAGTTTGAAGAAGTTGATTTTAGAAGAAAGTCATAAGAGTAGTTTGAGTATTCATCCTGGAGCTACTAAAATGTATCACGACTTGAAGAAATTGTTTTGGTGGTCCGGTTTGAAAAGAGATGTTGCTCAGTTTGTGTATGCATGTTTGACTTGTCAGAAGTCTAAGGTAGAGCACCAGAAGCCTGTAGGGCTGTTGCCTCCATTAGATGTGCCTGAGTGGAAGTGGGATAGCGTTTCTATGGATTTTGTGACGGGTTTACCGAATACTCCAAGAGGGCATGATGCCATTTGGGTCGTGGTCGATAGATTGACTAAGTCGGCGCACTTTATTCTGATTAATATTACTTATCCGGTAGCTCAGTTGGCGGAGATTTATATCCGTGATATTGTAAAGTTGCATGGTGTTCCATCTAGCATTGTGTCGGATCGAGATCCGAGGTTCACTTCGAGGTTTTGGAGAAGCTTGCAAGATGCATTGGGTTCGAAATTGAGGCTGAGTTCGGCTTATCATCCACAGACAGATGGTCAGTCGGAGAGACTATCCAATCCTTGGAGGATTTGTTGAGGGTGTGTGTACTCGAGCAAGGTGGGGCTTGGGACAACCACTTACCGTTGATAGAGTTCACTTATAACAATAGTTACCACTCGAGTATTGGTATGGCACCGTTCGAAGCTTTGTATGGTAGAAGGTGTAGAACTCCTTTATGTTGGTTTGAGTCGGGTGAAAGTATTGTGTTAGGACCTGAGTTAGTGCAGCAGACTACGGAAAAGGTCAAGACGATAAGAGAAAAGATGAAAGCATCGCAAGATCGTCAGAAGAGTTATCATGACAAAAGGAGAAAAGCCCTTGAGTTTCAGGAGGGTGAGCATGTGTTTTTGAGGGTTACTCCGATGACGGGTGTAGGACGTGTATTGAAGTCGAAGAAGTTGACTCCAAAGTTCATTGGTCCTTATCAGATTTCCGAGAGAGTTGGAACCGTGGCATATCGGATTGGGTTGCCACCACATCTATCGAACTTGCATGATGTGTTTCATGTGTCGCAGCTGAGGAAATATGTAGCAGATCCTTCGCATGTTATTCCTAGAGATGATGTGCAAGTTAGGGATAATCTTACTGTTGAGACTTTGCCTTTGAGGATTGATGATCGCAAGGTGAAGCAGTTGAGAGGCAAGGAGATACCTCTAGTAAAAGTTGTTTGGGGCGGTGTAACCGGTGAGAGTTTGACTTGGGAATTGGAGAGCAAGATGCAAGAATCTTATCCTGAGTTGTTTGTTGCTTGAGGTAATATTTCGAGGACGAAATTATCTAAGTTGGGGAGAGTTGTAACGCCCTATTTTATATTTTACTAATTTTGGTTGGTTTTTAATATGATTGGTGTATTTTATATGAAAATGTTGGTTTATGTGAATATTGGTGTGTTGTTATTTGATATATATTTTATTATATAATTATTTGTAGTATTTTATGAAAATAGGAGAAATAATATTTATTTTAGAGTTAATGGAATTAAGGAGAAATTAATAGAATTTAGTGGGGGGGAGTAAAGAGTAAAAAGAAGTTATACTTTGGTTGGTAAGAGTAGGAAAGAAAGAGTCAGACTAGTAATACGTATCAGTAAAACAAAGAAAAGTAAGCTTTTGGGAGAAAGAGAGAAGAGGCCAAGGGAAGAACTAGGAAGAGGGAATTCATCCAATTGCTGTAGGAATTTGCTTAATTGAGGTAAGGGTGGGTTTATGATTCAATTGTTAATATATACTTGTATATTTTCATGAATTTGGATTGAAATTGTTGTTCTGGTTTAGGTTTCAAGAGTATGATGAATTGCCTAATATTGATGATTTGTGCTGTTGATTGTGTTTCTATAAGTGATTTTGATGCCTTGAACGAGTAGTGAACCCATAACCTTATTCTAAAATCATTTTGGGTAATTGGGAAATCAAAAATTGGGTTTTTGGGTGAAAAGGGTTAGGAAATCGTAAGTTATAATTCTGCCCAGATGAGCGCTCGCTCAAGCGAACCACCCGTCACTCAAGCGAGCGACACTTTGCCACGCCCAGTCTGAAATTTTGGCCGCTCGCTTAAGCGAGCCACGAGCGAACCCCGAGCGAGCGAAATCCCAACTATCGTCATTTGCGTCGCTTAAGCGAAATTCCCGTCGCTTAAGCGAGAGACGCCAGATTTTGCCCAGAATTTTGGAAATAGCCTGTTCGCTTAAGCGAACCAGAAGCGAGCTGTAAGCGAGCGAAGCTCTGACTTACGTCTTTTTGTTCGCTCAAGCGAGCAGCTGCTCGCTCAAGCGAGCTGGGTCCTGTGCGACCCAAAATGTGATTTTTCAGGAGTGTTCCAAACCCCAACCTAAGCTTGCTAAGTTGTTTATTGGATTTATTAAGAATTATTGGAGTGATAAAACTATAATATGAAGATGAATATGATGCATTAATGTATGGTTACATAAATTAAAATGTACCTTGCTAAGTTTGAAGTTGTTCTTGGTGTAGTTGGGTGATTGTGTCTAGTTGGGGAGGATGTACTAGTTGGTGTGTTGTTGGTTGCATGGTGATATGCTCCATTAGTTGTCGTAGGGTTGTATGCAGATATACACCATTGAGTCTTCATAACTCATTTGCATTGGTGGGAGCTCATGCCCTGGAATGTTTATACATTCAATTGGTGAGGGCTCATGCCCTGAAATGCTAGTCATTCACTTGGTGAGGGCTTATGCCCTGGGATGCTTTAACCATCCAAATTGGTGGGGGCTTATGCCCTGGAATGCTTAGCATTCAACGCGCGTAGTTGGTACCATATTGCATAATGCATTAGTCGTTGATGGAGTCTTGCATTAGTTGTCTAAGGTGTGAGTTGTTGTTGGTGAGGTGTCACCACAAGTGGTGTTGTCGTTGATGTTGTTAATTAAGGATGAACTGAAATTATATTGCTGAAATACATTGATGAATTGGTGATGAATATGTCGATGATGGATGATCTTATTGTTGTTGTTCTTTTCAATGCAATTTGATGATTTATATATATTTATATATTACCTTTGTCTTGTGAACTCACCCCTTCTGCTGGAATTGCCGCCTTGTGGGCAAGTGCAGGTAGCGATGGATAGTTAGGAGTGGCTCTTGTGTCGTAGGCTCTGATACGTAACGGGATGGGATTAGATGTTTTAAATTTCATTCCTTTATGTATCACTTTTCTTGGAGAAGATGTTGTTGGAGATTTTATTATTATGAAATAAATTGTAGTATGTTGAGGCCTATGTGCCAAGGATATTGACCTTTGTTGTTGGTTGAATAACGAATAATATTCCGCTGCAGATATTTTATAAAGATGATATTATTGAGGATATTTAAATAGTTTTATTTTTCTATTTAAATAATTTTTGAGTTATGCATGTAATGCTCCGTTGTTTGTTGATTAACTCTGATATTTAGATATTATTTTATCTTTTTGGGAAAACGGGGTGTTACAAGTTACTCAAACAAATGATGGAGATGTTCCAAAATCAAGCCAAACCATAGTTGCACATCTTTATTTTTAGCTTGATTGGGATCTTTTGAATTTCTATGATTGTTTGTGTACTTCTGATCTATTTTTGTTACTTATGAACCTTGTTATATGCTTATGAATAATTTTTCACTTCTAATCTATGTTTTTATGCTTCTGACCAGTTTTTACTTATGAACTATTTACGTGCTTCTGAACTAAATTTTTTTTCCTTATAGAATTTCTCACTATGTTTTTCTCATCTATTTCTTTTTGTCTTTATTTTATTCTTTTTGTTGATGACAAAAGGGGCAGTAGATGTATAGTACCTATAGGCTCTGAGCCCCATTAATTTAACTCCAAACAATTTAAATTAATAGGACTTTCTTCTTATCTCTTAGTCTATTTAATGTGAGATTAATTCTGAGCGTTATTTCATTTTTAATGATGAATTTAATTAACACGGATAGAACTTAGGGGGAGCTTACAAACCTCACCTTAAAGTACTATTGGACTCAGGGGGAGCTTACAAACCTCAAACCTTTAAAGTCAACTTGTTAATTAGATTAACAACAATTGAACATTTTTTAAATACTAATGTTTGTCATCATCAAAAAAGGGGGAGATTGTTGGAACAAAATATGTTTAACATTACCTCTTGAGAGTTTTGATGATAACAAGGTATTAAAAATTGTCAATTGGATATGCTAATATTGGTTAAGTGTGCAGGACCATAGACAAAAATTTAGTGTCTATTTGAAGTATAGGTTTTGGAAGAACAAATGAGAACAATGGAATCAAGAAAGTAATGGAAGCTTGAAGCATCTGTAGAAAGTGCTCCTGAAGTCAAGTGCTCATGAAGTGATGACGTCATAAGAAGCAAGTTCATCAGAAGCACCTCATCGGAAGCAAAATCACCAGAAGTTGAAGATCATCAAGAGATGAAAGAATCAAAGCTTCAAAGGTTGTTCAAAGATTTTAATCACGCATAGCATTGCAGAAGACCAGAAGAGTAAAGCAACGACTAACTCAAATGAATTTGAAGGCATTGGATGCTTGTTCTTTGAAGAGCGTTGACAAAGTACAATTATACGAAGTGTACAACCACTACCTCCACTACCCAGTTTGTGTCTCTGCTACATGACAAGAATAACAGCTACGCCTGCAACAATGTTCCTTCATACTAGGAATGGATTTGAATTTGATCCTTCATAAGACAATAACCATATCAGGAAAAAGATCATTGGTGATTGATCAAAGCTTTAAACGACTCTTTTTGATGTGCTGGCAATTCATAACGTCTCTTTCACACCACTATATAAAGGAGTGAAAACTTAGAGAATTGTGGAGACTAAAAAAC
The DNA here is from genome assembly GCA_958299785.1 of Medicago lupulina. Classification (NCBI taxonomy): domain Eukaryota; kingdom Viridiplantae; phylum Streptophyta; class Magnoliopsida; order Fabales; family Fabaceae; genus Medicago; species Medicago lupulina. Next base: position 45,260,580 of record OY283146.1, on the reverse strand, counting down.
AATTTAAAAGCGTCAAACCTCTGCTGAAATTGTTCTGCATCAAAAGTTCACTTAGAATTTCTTATCAAAATTCATATCTTAGAAATTCTGGTCTTAAGAGTCTGTATCTGATTTGTATTGTGAACACCACTGATTGTATATCAAGTGTTGAACCTCAAACATTTTTCTTTGTAATTCTGTTTGAATAGAAGTCTCTTACAGTTGTGCTTGAGCAAAGAAGTCTCTTGATTGTGTTCAGGAGCATGGGAAATCTCTTGCAGTTGTGCTTGAGTAGTTTGAAGTCTCTTGCTAGTTTTAGCAGTGAGCATTTGTAATCAGATATTACATTTTAGTGAACTCTCCTTGGAATTGCAAGGGTGACAGTACTACTTCCGGTTTGTGGAAGGAACCTGTATAATTGCTTTGTGTCTTCTCTCTCTCTCTCTCTCTCTGTTTTTATTCACTACATTTAGAATCTGAACATCACTTCAGAAGTTGTACTATAACTGCTTCTGATCAGTGACTTCAATAGGAGAAAACAAAGAAAAAGCAAACACAATTCAACCCCCCCCCCCCCCCCCTCTTGTGTTTTTCTGACCTTCAAAACATTCTCATTTATCCTAAATATTCTTAATATGCAAAGTCTTATTTCAAAGTCATCTTTAGGTGAAACTTTCAGAAACTTTTTTGAAACTTATCAAAGAAGGTGAAGGGAAAAGATGTAATTGAATATATGATGTGGTTTATATAAACATTAATGAAAAGGTATAAACTAGTCAGAATATTAGTGGTGTTTGGTCTCACTGAGGGATGGAATAGACATAGTTAGATGAAATGAATTAAGTGTTGTGGGAGGCAATTTGACTGCTCCGAAACCACATTGAAAGTCTAAAATGTGACTTTTTCGATGTGTCATCATTAGTTGGTGCTTGTTACTTAAGTTTGTTTTTTGAATTACGTCCAGTCATATAGTTACTTAATAAATAAATAAAAAAACGCATGTGTATTATTATTTAAAGAAAACTATGTAAATGTAACAAAAAAAACTAGCTTATTATGCAGTTAATAAGAGAGAGAAAAAACCATTTTTCAGAAAAAGAATAATAAATAGACAACTTATGTAACTTTACGAATTCTTTAAGTCAATTAAAAATTATTTACCTTTTTCTTAGTTATTTATAACTTTACGAGTTTCATCTAAATTGTCAATTAAAAATTATTTAACTTTTTATTTGTTATTTATAACTTTACAAATTCTTGAAGACAATAAAAGTATTATTTAATTTTTTTCTTTGTTATTTAAAACTTTACGAATTCTTTAAGTCAATTAAAAATTTATTTAACTTTTTATTTGTTATTTATAACTTTACAAATTATTTAAGACAATAAAAGTATTATTTAACTTTTTTCTTTGTTATTTAAAACTTTATGAATTCTTTAAGTCAATTAAAAATTTATTTAACTTTTTATTTGTCATTTATAACTTTACAAATTATTTAAGACAATAAAAGTATTATTTAACTTTTTTCTTTGTTATTTAAAACTTTACGAATTTTTAAGCCAATTAAAAATTTATTTAACTTTTTATTTGTCATTTATAACTTTACAAATTCTTTAAGACAATAAAAGTATTATTTAACTTTTTCTTTCTTATTTATAACTTTACAAATTCTTGAAAACAATAAAAGTATTATCTAAATTTTTACTTGTTAAATCTAACTATACAATTTCTTTAAGTCAAAAAAAAAACAATAAGTCAAAAAATGAATTAAGATGATGAACTAATAAATTTTAAATCAAGATGAACTGAGCACATTAAGATAATACACTTTAAATCAAAGAACATTCATAAGAAAGATAATCATATCCATTAAAAAAAAAAAGATAATCATACAACTAGGAGGATGAAGATGAAGATGTCTATGCATTGAGATAAATTTCCAAACACTTTATTAGACATCTTATTCTATCCACAACATTTTGCATAATATCTCTCATAAAGTTGAAGTTGTCCTTCATATATATAACAGCCACCAACATATGATTCAATATACCAATTCGAAAATCTGCTTCATTCTTTTCCTTTTCTTCATAACAAAGCTTCTCCACATCATCCCAAAGTCTTTGAACCTCTTCAAATGCATCCACAACCCTACGTATCTCTCTAACATCCAGTCCATTTTCTTGACACCTAACAAGGTTATTTGTAATGTATTGATCTTTGAAAGTAGCATACTGATCAGAAGTATTGTTCAGTAAATAAAAAATGGCTAACAGTCCTAAAGGTTCTGCCTCTACCTTCAAAAGGATATCGACCATTACTTTTGGTGGTAGAAACGCCATGTTTTAGTTATTGTTAACCCTAAAATGGAATTTGAAGACTTGAATTTGGCTTTTAATGGAAAATATGTAATGGAAGGGATAGAGAGAGAACTATTGATATACTTTTTCCTCAAAATATAATAGTTGTGTTTTAATGGAAAAGATGTGAAGGAGTATATATAGACATTGATGGAAATTTACAATCGGTTCAGATGACTACTTGGGGAAACGAGAGGACTTCGCTTCAAACTAGGCTCTTTGATTTTCTAAAATTTGACTTTTCAATGTTTCATCATTATTTAGTGGTTTTTGTTTTTAATTTTCTCTGAAAGAATTATTACTTAGTGGTCCTTAATCAATTTTCCAATGTAATTACATTCAGTCATATTGTTAATTAAAAAAAACGCATATGTATTATTTTTTTGAGGAAATTGAACAATTATTTATGGCAAAAACATTGTTTTAAGGAAAAAGATTTTAAGCAATTTTTCTCGATCTAAATAATAATACTGAATTGTATATTAAATAATAAAATTTTAAAGAAATATACTCGCTACTTGAATTATCTCCTCGAACATTGTTAATCCTAACCCTAAGAAACGATTATCTCCTCGAACATTGTTAACCTTAACCCTAAGACTTGAAATTGGCGATTATCTCTTCGAACATTGTTAACCCTAACCCTAAAAAAGGATTATCTCCTTTAAGTTGGCGATTATATCCTTTGAACATTGTTAACCCTAAGACTTGAGGTTTGGCAATTATCTCCTCGAACATTGTTAACCCTAACCCTAAGACTTGAAATTGGCGATTAAGACTTGAAATTGGTGATTATCTATTCGAACACTGTTAACCCTAACCCTAAGAAAGGATTATCTCCTTTAATTTGGCGATTATATCCTTTGAACATTGTTAACCCTAAGACTTGAAATTGGCGATTATATCTTCGAACATTGTTAACCCTAACCCTAAGAAAGGATTACCTCCTTTAAGTTGGCGATTATATCATTTGAACAGTGTTAACCCTAAGACTTGAGGTTTGGCGTTTATCTCCTCAAACATTGACAATCATAACCCTAAGACTTGAAATTGGCAATTATATCTTTGATCATTGTTAACCCTAAATAAATAAATGGCAAAGGTCATTTATAACCCTAAATTCTATTTTTATGATGTTAATGAAGTAATTTAAACCAAAAAAATTTCGTTAATAAAAAAATTATATAAATTCTATTTTATTTAGACCATTTTATTCTTCATTAAAATTTAATTTTATTATTTAAGTCTAAGTTATGTTATTTAAGTCTAAATTCTATAAAATTAAAATTATATAAAAGTTTAACCAGAACTTATGGAAGATGCACATAATTTTAACCAAAACTTAGTGTTGTTGATATAGTGAAGAACTTAGGGAAGATGCACATAATTTTAACCAAAACTTATTCGTTATTCAAAATAATTATATAAAAGTTTATTTAACTTCTTAGTTGATATTTTTAACTTTACAAATTATTTTTCCTCAAAAAATTAATAACTTTACGAATTATTTAAGTCAATAAAAATAGTTTGGTTGCCAATTCCAAGTTGCAAAAAGTTAATTATTTGGTTGCCAATTCCAAGTTACAAAAGTCATTATTTGGTTGCCAATTCCAACTAGCTTATTCTGAAGTTAATTATGATCAAACTCTCTATCATATGCAACAATGCATAGCTTAAGCACCAATAAATGCCCAATTTTTATCAACATCAATTGTCTCATTTACAAGTTTATTTAACTTTTTCGCTGTTATAAGTTTTATTTAAAACGTTTTTCTGAAAATATTGAAAATTATATAAAAGTTTATTTAGCTTTTTATTTGTTATTTTTAACTTTACGAATTATTTTCCTTCATAAAAAAAAAATTACGAATTATTGTTGATGAATAAAAATAGTTTGGTTGCCAATTCCAAGTTACAAAAAGTTAATTATTTGGTTGCCAATTCCAAGTTACAAAAGTCATTATTTGGTTGCAAATTCCAACTAGCTTATTCTGAAGTTAATTATCATTAGACTCTCTATCCTATGCAACAATGCATAGTAAGCACCAATAAATGCACAATTTTTATCAACATCAATTGTCTTATTTAGTAGTTTATTTAACTTTTTCTCTGATATAAGTTTTATTTAAAAAGTTTTTCTAAAAATATTGAAAATTATATAAATGTTTATTTAGCTTTTTACTTCTTATTTTTAACTTTACGAATTATTTTCCTTCAAAAAAAAAAACTTTACGAATTATTTAAGTCAATAAAAATAGTTTGGTTGCCAATTCAAAGTTGCAAAAAGGTAATTATTTGGTTGCCAATTACAAGTTGCAAAAGTCATTATTTGGTTGCAAATTCCAACTAGCTTATTCTGAAGTTAATTATCATTAGACTCTCTATCCTATGCAACAATGCATAGGTAAGCACCAATAAATGCACAATTTTTATCAACATTAATTGTCTCATTTACTAGTTTCATTATCTTTTTCTTTGTTATAAGTTATATTTAAAAAGATTTTCTGAAAATATTGACAATTATATAAAAGTTTTATAAATCTTTTTTCTTTGCTAAGTTTTATTTAGGCAAAAAATATGTTTGGTTGCCAATTCCAAGTTGCATAAGTCATTATTTGGTTGCCAATTTCACTTATACTGATCCATGTTTCTTCTAATGCATCTCATACATTTAATCAATCATTTGTTTTGTTATACTTGTTACCTTTCCCAGAAAAATCAGATTTTAAGAGGATTTCCCAGAAAATGAACTAAGAATATATTGCAATAAAATTTAAATCAAAGATAATTCATAAGAACTAAGAATAAATTACAACTAAGAAGATGAACTAATACATTTTAAACCAAACACAATTCATAAGAAAGATAATTCATAAGAACTAAGAATATATTACAACTAAGAAGATGAACTAATACATTTTAAACCAAACACAATTCATAAGAAAGATAACCAAAGACAAAATCACAACTAAGAGGATGAAGATGAAGATGTCTATTCATTGTTCTAAATTGCACAACAGTATTGGAAACATCTTATTCCATCCTCAACATTTTGCATGCAATCTCTCATAATGTTGAAGTTCTCTTTCAAAAATATAACAATCACCAACACACGATTCAACAGACTAATTCGGATATCTCCTTGATTCTGTTCCACTTCTTCTGCACAACGCATCTCCACAATATCCCAAAGTCTGTTAGCCTCATCAAATGCAGTCACAACCCTATTTATCTCCTCGTCATCGTATATTAAATTTCCTTGACGCCTAATAATGTTGTTTGTAACATATTGCACTTTGAAAGCCATAAACAGTTCAAGGGCATTGTTAAGAGCTTAAAAAATGGCAAGGGTTGCTCTACGAATGTGAGCATACATGAAATAAGGATGTTCAATGAGTGATTTCCAATTCCTGCAAACACACCTTAAAGGTAGAGGATTTTCTGCCCCTACCTTCAAAAGGATTTCGATCATAACATTATCTGGTAGAAGCACCATGTTTGAGTTTTTGTTAACCCTAAAATGGAATTTGAAGTCTGAACTTGGCTTTTAATGGAAAATATGTGATGGAAGGGAAAGAGAGACAACTATTGATATACTTTTTTCTCAAAATATAACAGTTGTGTGTTAATGGAAAAGATGTGAAGGAGGAGTAGATATAGACATTGATGGAAATCCAATCGGTTCAGATGACTATTGGGGAAATGAGATGACTTCTCTTCAAAGTAGGGTCATTGAATTTCTAAAATGTGACTTTTCAATGTGTCATCATTGTTTAGTGGTTTTTGTTTTTTATTTTTTATTTTTAACTCCTCATTACATAATGTAATTACTTTATGGCATTGCTACTTAAATATGTATTATTTTAACAAAACTTATGTGGTAAAAAAACATTATTTTAAGTAATTTAAATCATAAAAAAACATTAGTTTGACGACACTCCTTGTAAAAAACTTGAATTATATGCTAAATAATAGTATTGAATTATATATTGAAATAATAAAATTTTAAAGAAATATTCTCGCAACTTAAATTATCTCCTTGAACATTGACAAAGCGAACCCTAAGACTTGAAGTTGGTGATTATATCCTTTGAACATTGTTAACCCTGCGACTTGAGGTTGGCGATTATCTCCTCGAACATTGACAAAGCGAACCCTAAGACTTGACGTCTAACTCTAAGATTGAAGTTGGCGATTATCTCCTCGAACGTTGACAAAGCTAACCATAATACTTGAAGTTGGCGATTATATCCTTTGAACATTGTTAACCCTGCGACTTGAGGTTGGTGATTATCTCCTCGAACATTGACAAAGCGAACCCTAAGACTTGAAGTCTGACTCTAAGATTGAAATTGGCGATTATCTCCTCGAAACTTGACAAAGCTAACCCTAATACTTGAAGTTGGCGATTATATCCTTTGAACATTGTTAACCCTGCGACTTGAGGTTGGCAATTATATCCTCGAACATTGACAATGCGAACCCTAAGACTTGAAGTCTAACTCTAAGACTGAAGTTGGCGATTATCTCTTCGAACATTGACAAAGCGAACCCTAAGACTTGAAGTTGGCGATTATATCCTTTGAACATTACTAATCCTGTGATTATCTCCTTCAACGTTGTCAACCCTAACTCAAGCACTAAAAAAGTTGTGAAAGTCAATATTACCCCTAGTCTTTAACTTAATAAGTTGTCAAAGTCATTTCTAACCCTAGTCCTTGACTACACAAGTGATATAATTTATTTTTTGCTCTACTCCTTAACTAAAAAATGGCAAAGGTCGTTTCTAACACTAGTCCCTAAGTTAATAAGTTGTAGTATGATGAGCAAAACTGCAAGTGCACGGTTCTACCGATGTAGTAATAAAAGATATCGTTTCGACAGGGAGTTATGAATTCAATTAACTTTCAACAATGATTAGAAAAGAGTTTTGAGTTATAAAGTTTGGATATTTAATTAAAATAAAATAATAATAAAAAAAGAGCCTTGGGATTATTGGTTCATCCTAATGACAAGTCCTTCACAAACAAACCCTAAACCGTTAATTTTATATTGGTCCCACTTTCTAAAGACAAGTTTCTCTTTAGCCTATCACATCTCCTTTCGGTCTCAGTGAGTGTGTTCCTCTAATAATCAAGCCTATTCTCATGGTTGATTGTTATTGGAATCCTTGAAGCTCGAAACTTTATGTGTCTCAAGGTTTGCTAGACTATTCTCATGTTTCGCAATCCTTGTCTAATTTCACTTGTTCCAATATCAAAACTTCATCTTTCGATCCTTCGCTTTGATATTTGAGATGAATCAATAACAACTATTAAACTTCATCTTTCGATCCTTCGCTTAATACTTGTTATTGATTATAAGAACGGTGAAATTAGATTAGAAAGTGAAGTTATATAAAATTAGGGTTTATGATTTGGTTTGATTAGGATTACGTCATTAAGACTTATCCAACAATCCAAAGACAAGAAGAGTCTACTCACTAACGTTCATTGTAGACATAGAGAAGAAGAAGAATAACATAAAATAAAATAAAACAAAGATGAACTTTTATTCAAAGAAACAATTGTCACTTATTATTTCAGAGATCAAAAGATGATTTTACAAACTAGATGGCTGCTCTATTTATAGTCTAACATTGACTTGAGCCCCAAGAATAAATCACTAAAGTGTTACAACAAGAAAAGGGTTCTAGGTCAGAAATACTAAAATAGGCAGCTTGTTGGAGAAGCAAAAGCAGCAAAAGGACCAAAAGGGGCGCGCCTCTTGTCATATTATTGTACAAGATCTTCAAATTCTTTGCATAGGATAATTTTGTATGAGATATTCATATTTTTGTCATGAATCCTTGCACCAGATATTTTTGTATGAGATCTTCATATTTTTGGCAAGAATCAGCTCCAATTATCCTTTCTTTTACTCCAAGACTTAATCTTTAGATATTTGTTCTTGAAATATAATAATATGCAATTGAAGTAATTAATGACTCATCATAGTCATTACCAACCCTAGTAGGGCACTAAAAAAGTTGCGAAAGTCAATATTACCCCTAGTCTTTAACTTAATAAGTTGTCAAAGTAATTTCTAACCCTAGTCCTTGATTACACAAGTGATATAACATATTTTTTGATCTACTCCTTAACTAAAAAACGGTAAAAGTCATTATTAACCTTATTCCTTAGCCAATCCCCTATATAAGTATAACCCACTTCTGCATCTTAGTATAAACAACTTCTTCATCGATTTAAACATGAAAAGTCTTGGAAATATAAACACATCTAACCCTAATAGATCATATTCAGCAGCTTCTTCTACAAATGTTACAAGAAGGGGACGAAAATGCTTTTGTGGCTATCATACATTCTTATTGACTTGTAAACGGGGACCAAATGCGGGTAGACAATTCTGGCGATGTCCACTTTGGATGGTATGTATTTCTCCATTTTATTCTTCATTTAAATTCAATTTTTCATGTCAATTCTATTTTAATAATTTTGTTTTTTGTGGATTAAAACCCAGACACAACAGAAATGTAGCAAGTTTGTTTGGCTTGATGAAAGTGGATACGAAAATATTGACGAGGATGAAGATCTCCAGACTCCAAGTGATGTTGGTGTTGTTGATCTAGTGAAAGAACTTATGGAAGATGCACACAAGAATAAAGAGAAAAATAAGAATAATAAGAAGAAGCTTAATCTGATGAAAAGAGGGGAAATATATTGTTGGCGTTTCTAATCATGTCTTTAAGTTTAAATGTTTTTTTTTGTGATGTTGATGAAGTAATTTTAACCACAACTTTTCATTAATCAAAAAATTATATAAAAGTTTATTTAACTTTTTATTTGTTATCTTTAACTTTACGAATTATTTTCCTTCAAAAAAAACTTGACGAATTATTTAAGTCAATAAAAATAGTTTGGTTGCCAATTCGAAGATGCTAATTATGATAAGTTTATCTATCCTAGACAACAATGAATAGGTTATGCATAGGTTAAGCACCAATAAATGCACAATTTATTAAAAAAAAATAGAATGAATAATAAGAAAGAAGAAAAAAACCATTTTTCAAGAGTAGTAAATGACAACTATGAAACCAAAAAGATATGACAATATGAAACTAAGAAGATGAACTAATACAAAATGACAGTTAAGAGGATGAAGATGAAGCAGTTTCTGAATCAATATAAATTCTCAAACAGTTTTGATGACATCACAATTTATTTTCCACAATTTGCATATTTTTAAGCACCAATAAATGCACATTTTTTATCAAAATAAATTGTATCATTAACTAGTAAAACCTTTTATTAAAAAAAAGAAATATAATGATTAATGAGAGAGAAGAAAAATAGGACAACTTATTTAAACAACTTCATTAAGTACTGGACAAGTACCAAGACCGTATTAGAGAGGGAGCGAGTTTGGTGCAATGGATAAATATGAAGACAAATTTACTACTACAAATTAACACCAGCAAAATAAAGTGTACAATTCTCAGCAGGATTCAAAGAGCTTAACAACAAATTGTCCATAAGTATCACTAATACTGCCTACTTCAAATAAAAATTCACATTCAACGATAGAAGGACATCATATATTGCAACAACGTCGTACAAGAACCAGCTTCTATCCCATTCACAATAGGTTGAGGTCCGCTTGCCGACCCAACTTGAATATCTTCCTAGACAAACACAACACAAAAACATTTCTCATTGGACTGGGACACATTAAGTTCAAATTAAAACTTGGCAATTCAAAATTTATACCCTGGAGTTATACCCTGTCATCTTCGTCAGACGGATCATTTACTGACACACTATCATCTTCTTCAGCGTCGTTCATTGTCGCGACTTTTGCCTAATAAGTAAAAAATTATCCATGTTAACCTTAAAAAACAACATATATGAGGTCAAGAATATGGGATTAATTTGATTGAACTTACATTCAGTTCCATTAGTCTCCTTGATGACCTAACAGGTACCTTACCATGTGTTCTTCTTTTCCTTTTCTGTGCTACTTTGGCTTGTTCAGGAATCATCGCACAATCCTTACCGTCAATGTTTTTATCCTGCAAAAAAATTGAGAAGTTAATCAAAAAGGTGCATATTACTTGTGCAGTAAGTCAGTCATTTACATTCCTATCTTTAAACACATTTTTGGTGCTTATGTTCATAATCACGGGTCTTTGTGAATCCTTGACAACCTCACTTTGACTACCTCCCTTTAATCCTTCTGCCACGTCTTTTTGGCTAGCAGTCTGAGACACAGGCGCATAAACATGTTTCTTGCTTGCAGAACAAGTCTTTATCTTTGATTTTTTCACTCTCTTTGATTCTTCTGCCATGTCTTTTTGGCTAGCGGTCGGAGACACAGGCGCAGAAACATGTTGCTTGCTTGCAGAACAAGTCTTTATCTTTGATTTTTTCCCTCTCTTTGATTCTTTTGCCACGTCTTTTTGGCTAGCAGTCTGAGACATGGGCACAGGTACATGTTCATTGCTTGCAGAAAAAGCATTTCTCTTTGATTTCACTCCCTTTGATCCTTGTCCCATGTCTTTTTTGCTAGCAGGCTGAGACATGTGCATAGAAAGATGTTCAGTGCTTGCAGAACATGTCTTGCTCTTTGATTTTCCTCTCTTTGATCCTCCTGCCTTGTCTTTTTGGCTAGGAGGCTGAGACATGGGCACATTTTCTGGTGGATGTTTATTGCTTGCAGAACATTTTCTGGCATCATGCTGCGCGCAGCCACAGTTTGAACATTTTGTTACAAACTTTAGTGCCTTTTTCTTCCTCTTTGGAGCACCTTTGCACTTCACTGGCAATGGATCACGTACTTGCTCCATTGTTGAGTTTCTAGTGATGGGATAAAACCGCAAGTGCACGGTCTTATCGTAGTAGTAATAAAAGAGTATCATTCCGACAGGGAGTTGTTCAATTCAATTAACTTAAATATTATGATTAGAAGAGAAATAAATTGCAAAGTTAGGGTTTTCAAATGTTGAAAGAAAATAATATAATAAAAAGAGAGCCTTGGGATTATTGGTTCATCATAATGACAAATCCTTCACAAACCGAAACTTTAAACCTAGAACCTTATGTTAGACTTAGTTTCTAATGACCAGTTTCCCTTTAGCCCCTCACTTTTCATTTCAGTCCAGTGAAAGTTTTCTTCTAGCAATCAAACCTATTTCACTATTTTGATTACTATAAGAAGCTTTTAAGGATTGAAACTATTAATGTCCAAAGATTGCAAAGACTATTTCACTGCCTTTACAATCTTTGTCTAAATTCACTTGTTCCAATATCAAGACTCCACTCTCGCTTTATGAATTGATATTTGAGATAATGGATTAATAATTATCAAACCCTCCACTCTCGCTTCTACAGTTTGATAATGATTAACTCATGTTAAAACGGTGAATTTAAATTGGAAACTAGGGTTACATAAGATTTAAGAATAAAGCTTGGTTTGATTAGGATTATGTCATTAGACTTATCCCACACTCCCAAGACAAGAGAAGTCTACTCACTCATGATCATAGTAGACATAGAGAAGAAGAGAAAGAACATAAAATAAATAACAAGAAAATAAAAGAACTTTTATAAAGAAAGACAATTGTCACTTTATTGAATTCCAAGAATAAAAGATGAATATTTGTGATGGCTAGCTACTCTATTTATAGTTTACCATGCCTTAAGCCCTAAGAAATACATCACTAGAAAGTTCCGTAAGAAACCACAGGCTTTTTGGTCAGAAATAAACTAATAGGTAGCTTGTACGAGAAGCAAAAGCAGCAAAAGGAAATCCTGGGAGGTGGCACGGCCGTGCCACATTTGGCACGGGCCGTGCCAAGCTTCTGACTTGGGGGAGATATATTTTTGTCTCCGAATCTTCGTATTTTTACTCCGAATGAGCTCCAAATCCCTTTCTTTTGCTCCAAGACTCATTCCATCAAATATTTATTCCTGAAATATAATAATATGCAATCTAAAGTAAAATAGATCTAAAAGGAAATAATATTAAAATAAAATAAACTTAAATCTAATTAAAATGAAACTAAATATTATATTAAATTAACTAATTATTGACTCATCATCCAGTAACAATTGGAACTTCAGAACTGACGTACTTTTCCTGAAGCTTTTGTATGTCATCCAGCACATCTGCATACCAACTACCCTTTTTGGATACTTCCCTACAAAAATTTGTAAACACAGAACATAATGTACCATATCGAGCAATCTCAATCAATTTTGAATCTACTTCCCTGCAGTAGTCCACATTCAAGAAACCAATCTTCGCCTTTTTTGTCCAACGAGCCATAATAAAGCATTCTGGAATGCTTTCAGCACGTTCTTCCTTCAACAAAAAAAAAAATGTGAGCATGGAACCCCTCGAGATTCAAATTTTCTGCACGAACACTGAATTGTTGACATCGACTCATCGTATAGAATTTCATTAACACCTTCCTCAAGATATTTTGTCAACTTCAATTTTCTCAAGTCACCGTTCTTTGCTCTTTCCTCTACACTCAGTGCAACACCTTTCATAATCTCTTCTTTCACTTCTTGAAAGATCTCTGCCGTATAGATTTCAGCAGCCTGACTTTCAAGATAACGCAGATGAGTTGTCAGCACAGGGGATGAAAACTTGGATTTAAAATCAGCTAAAAGTTCATTATTTCTGTAGCCTCTCATTGCCTCATCAAAGTTATGCAGAAATTCAAATATGCTTCCTTTCTTCCTAACATAACTCTTTATGATTTTATTAACAGACTCACTCTTTATGAGACGTAGTTCTTATACCACCAAAGAAATCTTCATGCAGGTATGCAGTTGCCCACAATTCCTTGTTCTCGTATGTTTTGGTAACCCATGGATTGTTCTAAAGGCCATTTTCCATCACCAACTCACCCCAAAACTCTTCAAATTCCTCCTCCGTAAAATTAGAGTACATTGCTTTTTTAAAACCTTCCAAAAAAGCTGAATTCATCACATTGTCAACAGTATTCTTGTTCAAACGCCATGCACACAGACGATGACGCGTGGTTGGGAAAACTTCCTTTATCGCCTCCCTCATAGAACTATCACCATCTGTTACAACTGCTTTTCGTAGTTTTTTTCCCATACAATCTAGAAAACTGGTCAACACCCACTTATAAGTTTCTATAGTTTCATCCATCGTCAATGCATCACCAAATATAATAGTTTGTGAGTAGTGGTTGAAGGTGGGAAAAACACAAGAAAGGGGGGGGGTTGAATTATGTTTTCAAAAACGTTTCTTTCTCACGAAAAATAGGTAACTGTTCTCAGGATCAGAGTCTGATAGAGTTCAGAGTCTTAGTGCAGCGGATAGAAAGTAAGAAAGCAGAAAACAGAAGAAGAACACAAGCAGTTTATACAGGTTCCTTCCACAATCCAGAAGTAGTCATGTCCCCCTTGCACTTCCAAGGAGAGTTCCACTAAAATGTAATATCAAATGACAAGTTGCTCAAACACACAAGTAAGAGACTTCTTTTGCTCAATCACACAAGAAAGAGACTTCAATGCTCAAGGACAACTCCAAGAGACTTCTAAACAATTACAGAGAATTGAAAAAAGTTTTGAATACTTGATATACAATCAGAGGTATTCACAAAACAAAACGAACAGCACAGACTCTGTTTTTCTTAGATACTTAGAAATTCTAAAATATGAACTTTTGTAAGAACTATCTAAGTTGTTGATTAGCAATGTTTGCGACTTTGAGTATGAAAAAATAGCCTTGTTCGCGTATGTGTATATGTCTGTTAAGTTTTTCAAGTCTTCATCTCTATTTATAGAGGATTTCAGAGACGTTGGGAACTAGCCAGCTCATCAATCTGTCTTGACCGAAGCTTTGATTTATCACCATTGATCTTTTGCCTGATTTGAAGATTGTCCTTATGAAAACAATTTCAAATCCATTCCAAAAACAAATGGAACAATATCTGGAAATATTGTTGTTATTCTTGTCTTGTATAGGAGACACAATGCAGAGATGGTGGTTGCAGAGGCATGCGCAGACTTAGTGGTTGTACATTTCGTACACTGTACTTTGTCAACGCTCTTCAGCCTCTGAAGAAATTGGCTTCTGATGACCTTGCTTCTGGAGAACTGGATTCTGATGACGTCATCATCAGGAGCGCTTTCTTCTAATGCACTATGCTTCTGACTTTCCAAGAGCGCTTTAAATCAGATGCTCTTCAAGCTTCAATCTAAAAATTCCTTTGCTCTTTTAATTCATTCAGTCAGAACCTCTTGTAAATAACTCTTTGTTAATGGTCCTGTACACTTGAATAAACTTTTAGCATATCCAATTGATAATTTTTAATACCTTGTTATCATCAAAACTTAAGTGGTATATTTGTGAAACATCCTTTGTTCCGAAAATCTCCCCCTTTTTGATGATGACAAACATAAGTATTTAAAAAGATCAATTGTTGTTAACTTAATTAACAAGTTGACTTTTAGGGGTTCTAAGGTTTGTAAGCTCTGACTCCCCCTGAGTCTGATATTCTTTAAGGTGAGGTTTGTAAGCTCCCCCTAAGTCCTATCCAGGTTAATTAAATTCCTTTTATAATCAATAATTATTTTGTAATACTCAGATGAAATAAGATAAGATTCTCAAATAAAATAAAATCTGTTAAAATTTTTATTTTATTCTTAGGCTCAAATTCTTTGTTAAATGCTTCTATTACTCCCCCTTTTGTCATCAGTCAAAAAGAACAAAAAAAAAATAGAAGTAAAGACAAAGAAATAGACATTGCAACTGACGAAAAATTTATATATAAGCGAGACAGTCAAAAAGAATACAAAGAAATCAGAGGCGAGAAATTAAAACATATAACAAAAAGAAATAGGGTGTGCAATCTAAGGGTTGGGTTGAGGTTGTTGCTGCTGAATAAGAGCCATTAAGCGCTGAATATCTTCATATTGCTTCTTAACAGTTTCTTCCAGAGCCAACTGCCTCTGAAGAAGATATTCTTCCCTAGCCTTGGATTCCTCTTGTTGCTTCAGCATCTTGAACACCTTAGATTCCCTTGTAACATATTCTGACTCAGCGTAGAAAGGAGCATTGGTTAGATACAGAGGCTTGCTTGAAAGTTGCTGAGAAGAGTGCAGATCCTGCATACGTCGCTTCATAGCATGAGCTTGAATGCGGCAGCACTTCTTGGCAACATCATTGATTAAATCAAAGGCTCTGTTTTTGAGAGCAGACCACTTGTCTTGATATGCCAGAGGTAGAAAAGGAGTTTTCCTGAGGAGAACCAGAGACTGCATTTCCTCATTGATTTCTACCAGCTGATCTTCAAGATAATCAGATTCCAGTATGTTAAGGGGTGGTTGGTCAAGGGTCTGAATTTGTGAAGGAGATGAGGGTTGGTCAGAATCACAAGGTTTCAGGTTTTGTGTTGGTTCAGAATTTGAGCCAGACACAGTGGGTTCAGACTCAGTCACTTGGACAGACTCTTTAGCCACTGTCTCCTTAACAGATTCTCGAATAGTCTTATCTTGAGTTTTGGTTGAAAGAGGTGGGTTTACAGAAGTCTTTTGTTTTTGATATTCAGGAAGTTCTCCTGAATAATGACATTCTAGGTTGGTAATGACATGCTGTTCTGAGGGTTGGTTAAGTGGTGAAGAGGTTGTTTGTTGTTGTTTGTTGGTAGGTGTAACGCCCACTTTCGTTTTATTATTTATTTAAATCGAGTTTAGGCGATTACATTATATTTATATAATATATGTGTGATTTTGGTATGTTTTGGTGATTTTGGATGATTTAGTTGATGTTGTGATAAGTTATGAATTTTGTGGATTTGATAAGATTAAGAGACTTATTTTATTGTTAAATAAAATAAGATTTGAAAATAAAATAAAATATTTAGTTGTGGGTTAGTTTTGGATTTTAGAGAGTTATGTGGGAGAAAGAGTAAATAAGATAAGATTTGTTGGGAGTATAAATAGGGAAGTTAGGTTTAGAAAGTGCCAGTATGCGTATCAGACTTTTGGAAAAGAGAGAAAACGCATAAGAAGGGAGAAGACCAAGTGAAGTGCTGCGATTTCTTCTAAACCAGGTAAGGGTGAGATTAATAACTCAGTAATGTTAATTAACGTAATTCTGATGATTAGTTAGCAAGAATTAGGATTGAATTGGAAAAGTGAAAACTAGGTCAAATCTCTAGAATTGATGAATTGAATGGTAGGAATTGGTTTATTTGATGTAGGAATGGGTTGCAGAACCTAGAATATGTTTAATGTTGTTATTTCAGTCGTATTTGGGGCTTAACATGATGAAAAATAGGATTTGGGGTGGAAAAGTTCGTAATCCCGTAGTCTGTTCTGACGTCGTTTCGCCAGGAGGAGTCGTAGCTCGCCATGGCGAACATACCTTCATCGCCCGCCAGGCGAGATTTAGCTCGCCATGGCGACGGACCTGAAACATTCCGCCAAGCGAGATTTAGCTCGCCATGGCGACGCACCTGTAACGTTTCGCCAGGCAAGAAATCCCTCCGCCATGGCGAGAGAGACCTGTAATCTCTCGCCAGGCCAGCAATTGAGCTCGCCATGGCGAGATGTGCTGTGACAGAATGTCACGTTTTCTATGTTAATGCAATCTGTATCGCACAAGACGTTGAGAGAGGATCCCTAAGTGTTAGAGAGACCCAATGGTAATATTGAGAGCAATATGTAGAGCTGTTTGAGATAGGACAATGTTATTTGAGCATGAATTCAAGTATTACGCATTATGTAAGTTATGAATAAAGTTTATGATCCCATTGTTTGTAATTGGTATAATAATATCATTTTGATTTGAGATGTGATTATGTTGCTGTTGTTATTAAACTAAGTGCATAATGTCTATATATATGATGAATAAGATGTTGTTTAGCTCCAAATTCTTGGATGCATAATGATAAGATGATTAAGGTGTTTTGTTAATTTAGAGTCCATGCATTAGCATTCATTGAGCTTAGTCCTCACCATGATAGGAGCTTTGTCCTCCGCACGATTAATAGGAGCTTTGTCCTCCGCACCTTTTAAAGTATATTAATACTTATGATGAAGTTTGGTACCACATGCATATAAGGAGTCTAAGAGCATTATCGCATTGTTGTGTCTGAGCTGCTATGATATTGATGATGATTGAATATGTGATTACGTGATAACTGTTTATCATTTATGCAAGATTATTTAAGAATGTTATGATGTTAATTATGATTCTAGTTATGTTGATTAATATTATTTTGTTATGAAATCTCACCCCTTCTGCTGGAATTGCCGCCTTGTGGGCAAGTGCAGGTGATCGTGCTTAGTGTGCAGTTGCTTCGTGAGTGGCCTTGCCTCATTGTGTCGTCTAGGTCGCTCTGATACGTAACGGGATGGGGTTATCTGTTATGCATGCTTCATTCTTTTACGTGGATCTTATGTTATTTTGCCTTAATGAAACTAACTCTTTTGAGACATTTTATGGGGCCTGCGTGCCAAACGTTTTGTGATGTATAAGTATTTTTCCGCTGCAATGTTTTGAAGTTATTTGGTTAAATTATTATTTAACTGTTTTCGGATTATGTTATATGTGATATCCCGTTGTTTTGATGTGTACTCTGATAAATGTTTTAAGAAATTTTTATGTTGGGAAAACGGGGTGTTACAATTGGTATCAGAGAAAGTCGGTCTGTCCGGCCAATTAGAGAGTCGTATTGAGTCTTAGTAATATTTGTATTACTAATCTTATGTTGATGTTACTGCTTGTTGTAGAATATTAGAATGGCTGGAAGGAACGATACTGCGTTAGCTGCTGCTATACAAGTTGTTGCCCAAGCAATGGGACAACAACCTAACGCGAATGCTGGCGTGAATGCGGAGACTAGGATGTTGGAGACTTTCATGAGGAATCACCCTCCAACTTTCAAAGGGAGGTATGACCCCGATGGAGTCCAGACGTGGCTTAAGGAGATTGAGAGGATTTTCCGGGCGATGCAGTGCACCGAAGTTCAGCAAGTGCGCTTTGGTACACACCAGCTGTCCGAGGAAGCCGATGATTGGTGGGTTAGCTTGTTACCTAGCCTCGAGCAAGATGGAGCTGTTGTGACTTGGGCTGTGTTCAGGAGAGAGTTCCTGAGGAGATACTTTCCGGAGGATGTTCGCGGGAAGAAAGAGATCGAGTTCCTTGAGCTGAAGCAAGGAAATATGTCAGTGATTGAGTATGCCGCCAAGTTTGTAAAGTTGGCCAAGTTCTACCCGCACTATGCTGTCGAGACTGCTGAGTTTTCGAAGTGTATCAAGTTCGAAAAGGGTTTGAGGCCCGACATTAAGAGGGCGATTGGGTACCAACAGATTCGAGTTTTTCCGGATTTGGTTAATAGCTGCAGGATATATGAGGAGGATACCAAGGCTCACTACAAGGTAGTGAATGATAGGAAAGCTAAGGGCCAGTAGAGTCGTCCTAAGCCGTACAGTGCTCCTGCTGATAAAGGGAAACAGAGGATGGTTGTTGATAGGCAGCCTGCAAGGAAGGGTACTCCTATAGAGATTGTGTGTTTCAACTGTGGTGTGAAAGGCCACAAGAGCAATGTTTGTCCTGAAGAGGTTAAGAAATGTGTCTGGTGTGGCAAGAAGGGTCATATTGTAGCTGATTGCAAGCGTAATGATATTGTATGCTTCAACTGTAATGAAGAGGGTCATATTGGTTCCCATTTGTTATACCCTCATTTTGGACCTAAAAAATACTTGTTCAAACCTCTTTTTGTTTCTAATCATTTCAAATTCACGGTGTTTATTTTGCAAACTTTTATCGTGCCACAAACGCGCATTTTACTGTATTATCTCCAAGTGTATTTCATTCAAAGCCGTTCAAAGTGTTTTCTTGCATTACAAGTCTTCAAAAAGGGTCTTTAGGACCATTGCTTGTTTTCCTGCCTTTTATTCCAATTTTTTGCATAAAGTCATACAAAAGGGTATTTTGGTCATTTCCTACAAAGGAACCCATTTTAGTCCTTACAATTTGTCCCTGAGTCTTTTCAATTTGTTTGCATGAATCATGTATCAAACTTTGTACAAAAATCATCTTAGTTTTGCATCTGAGTCAGTCTGAGTCGTTTTAGTCCCTAGGGGCATTTTGGTCTTTTCACACCAAATAAATTTTGGGCAGAGAGGTATTTTAAAATACCTCATTTTGGTAATTTGTTCGTTTTAGTCCGTTTCGTCTTTTTTAACTGTTTCACTTTACGTTGCATTCAGATTAAGTTTTTTAACCAATTTTATTATTATTGCATTTTAGTCCCAATACTTTCAAAAATTGCATTTTAGTCCCATTTTTCTTTTCTGTTTTTCTTTTCATTCTTTTTCTTTTAAAAAGGTCAGTTTTTGTTATTTGCAGAACAGTCCCTATTTTTACTTTTTTTGCAGATTGGTCCCTTAAGCCACGCAAGCCATACAGTCCACGTGGCACATTCCAATTGGTCCACAGTCCACATGTCAGCCTATATAAGGCTCTAGGTGTCAGAACTTTCAGAGATCAGAGCGCCACATCACAAACAACAACCCAATTTTCTCTCTCTGATCAGTTAGATCAAAACCCTAACAAACTCAGAAATTGATGAACATGAAGAACAAATCATAACCGAATTCAGAAGCTAATTGAATCAAAACCAATGCAATTTTCATGATGACTCTCAGAGATTCATGGATGAATCTTCATCACTGAGCCAACCATTTCTGCAATTCAAACGCGAACTCACCACCCTGAGGTAGCAAGCTCGAACGCGATCACAGAAAGAGAATTGAGAAGAAGAGAGAAAGAATTCAAGGAATCCGAACCATTTGAGAAGAAGAAGAAGAGGATTACCGTTCAAATTCCAAGTTCAAGCCAAGAAATCAGCGAAACAGAATCAAGATTCAAGGTTTCCGAAGATTTTGACTCAAATCTCCAGTTCAAACACAGGTAACACACAAACTCAATCTCATATTGTTGAAAACCATCACAAGTTCAGAAGCAACGCGAATTCATGGAAGATTCGAGCTGTTTGGTTCGAAACCCTAACCCTAACATCAAAACAGTTTGAAAACGCAGAGAATCGCTTCGAGATTCACAACGAGGGTGAATCGGAGTGATTCCTTGGTGATTTACAAAGATTGAATTCAAAAAAACACGAAGAAACCAAACAGTCCGAACCTACCATCAAAACTCAGAAATTCGTGTTGATTCCACGGTTGAAAACGTCTTCCAATGACTGATTTGTGCTTAGAACAACAATACAAAACGTTTAAGCCATGAATGATTAGTTTCTGGGTAGATTCGGATGAATTAGGGTTTAAGATTCGTGAGATGAGAGAACGGCGCAAGAGAAGAGAAGAAGAAAGAGAAATGATCCAAGAAAATGAAGGGAACCGGGTTCCAAACCCTTTTATATAAGCTCTTGGACCGGGTTGACCCAAACCCGGTCCATTCTCTCTCACTGTTGGCCGTTTGATCAAGATCCAGATGGATCTGGATCAATCCAACGCTCCTGGAGTGTTAGCTTGATCCGGATCCATCAGATCCGTGGGTGTGGGCCGGGTTTCGTTGTGTTTTTTGGCTTTCTTTCAGTTTCTTGAATTTGCTTGCTACATACACCTCTATCTGTGCTATCTGAACCTCCCTATGTGCTTTGTGTTTTTTTGTAAAATTTTAGGAATTTTTTTCTACGTGTTTCTCGATGTATTTTTTGACTATTTTGTGACATCTTTACATGTTAAAGTGGCTAAAATGCATGTGCTAATTTTTTTTGCTTTTGATTTGTATATTTTTTGGTGTTAGTGAAGTTTCTTGCATAATTTTTGTGCTAATCCAATACTACATAATCCCAATGCTTATTGTATGATTTTGTGATGATGTCTATCCATGATCCTATGCTATTGCTACTGTTTAAGTGTTTGGGTTTTAATTTCTTGTGTGGCAAGTAATATGAATCCTTTTAGGTTGTAAAACGTGCGTGAAATGTGTATATGTTAAGCTTGAATGCATGGCTTGTAATTTCCCTATGGTTCTTGAAATAATCCCTTGAAAATGTGCTGTTTTGGTGGAAATTATAGGTCATGAGATTTAGCTTAAGTTTTAGGGCTAGGTTTTGTGTCTAATTTCATCACTTTTTTTTTAGTATTTGTTTTGCTATTATGTTTAATACTTCTTGTTATGGTCATTTCTTTTAATATGCATGGTTTACTCCCATTATCATTTTACACTTTATTACTAACCATTTTGTTTCATATCTCACTCATATTGCAAGCATTGCATCATTTTCATTTCTTTCTTTTAGCCACTTTATGCAAATTCCTACTAATTCGTGTAATATCTTAGGTTAGTTTACTTTCCTTTAAATTCTTGCAAGACCATAGAATGTAAACTAGGACCCGATGTAAAGGACAATGGACACTATGATGATGTACACCGACACACGCACCGACACGCACACACGTTGCATGATTTACCGTTAGATGTATGTTTAGGAAGCGTGATACTTAGAAAAAACCCATTCTTTCTTTCTCAAAAAACTAACACATCACTCAAAGACTTTTTTTGCAATAAAGTGAAGTCAAAACTTCATCATTTTCCCTTCATTTTCTTAAGCAAATACAAATGAATACTAATTCCCAACCTTAACCATTTTGTAAATAAATTGGAACCACCTCACCTTTTCTCAAATCTCATGCCTTCGAGGCCTCTCATCCTTTTCTTCAAAACTATTTTCAAAACTAAAATTGAACCAACCCACAAAAATATTTTGGAAGAGAACTACATGGAATTTTGATCCCTTAAAAGGGTATGTAGGCAAGAGACTCAAAATCTCTCCAAGTCCAATAAAAACAACACTCAAAATCTTCTTTCTCTCATTCTTAAAATCAATCCTTTTTTACAAATAGCGATAAAAGCAAAGCGTATACATAAGACTAGCAAAATGGTTCCTATAGGATACTATAGTCATTGCGGGTGCCTAACACCTTCCCGTAGTGAAATCAGCCCCGAGCTCAGAATTTCTAAGGTTTTCTCTCGATTTTACCTTTCCCCAAAAAAAATAGAGAGATCAATGATTGAAAGGTACAAATCTAATTAATGATTTGACACCCGAAAATCGCGATAACAGAAATGGCGACTTCACTGGGGATTCTTTAGGGCTACGCCTAGTTTTACATGCTTTATGTTTATGCTTTGCTTTATTGTTACATGTAAAATTTTCTTACGTACGTGTGGGGTGAGAATATCAAAAGCCCTATACCCGGGCTAAGTGAACTTAAGATTAGGAAGAGATATAATCGACAATCCATTCCGGGGGTTGCCTCGTGCATTGGATTACGCGATCAATCTTGCATAGCTGAGGCATTTTGGAGGTGATGTTGTCGGCGTGTGTTGTCATGCTTAGGCACTTTACTTCCAATTGACCGGTGATGCTATAAACTGTAGTTACCAAACCCATCCTTGGCCTTTCTTAGGACGTAGTGCGGTGGCTAAACCGAGTGTTGCCTCGAAATTTAGTCGTCACGCGATACTACACCCAAACTAGACCTTCTTACGAATAATCATGGACAAGCGTTGCTTTGTACTACTATGATATACGGAAGAGAGGTTGTGGTTTGGGAACTTTATAGAACCTTGGTTACTACTATCAAAGCCTTAGTTTCACCGGACACCGTGTCCACTCGTTACTTTAGCCCACCGTGCTTTCTTTGTTAAACAAAACCATGCATACATGCATTCATGCATAAAATTTTTACATGCATTTATCAAAGGGTATAGACAAACTAAAATTCTTTGCAGATATAACCAGGCATGAAGAGGACTAAGTCTTACAAATTCAAAGAAGTCGATTTGGCTAGCCTAAGGGAGTTGGCACTTAAGGTTAAGAATCCGATTGGGTTTCGTCTTCGATATAGTGGTTTGCTTACTATTCTCCGGACTAATGTAGAAGAAAAGCTGGTGCACACTCTGGTGCAATTCTATGATCCGGTTTTCCGTTGCTTCACTTTCCCGGATTTTCAGTTGGTTCCTACACTCGAGGCTTATTCTTGCTTATTGGGTTTACCTATAGCAGAGAGGGTACCCTTCACGGGCCCAGGATCTTCTCTTACTCCTTTGGTGATTGCTAAGGATCTTTATCTCAAGACTTCCGATGTGTCTAAGAATCTCATCACCAAGTCTCATATCCAAGGTTTCACTTCGAAGTACTTACTTGAGCAGGCTAATCTCGAATCTACTTGTCATGACACCCTTGAGGCTATTCTTGCACTACTCATCTACGGGCTCGTTCTTTTTCCGAATCTCGACAACTTCGTAGACATGAATGCTATTGAGATCTTCCATTCCAAGAACCCGGTTCCTACTTTATTAGCTGACACATACCACGCCATCCATGATCGGACCCTCAAGGGCCGTGGATTTATTCTTTGCTGCATACCTCTTCTATATAGGTGGTTTATTTCTCACCTCCCGAGTTCTTTCCATGCCAACATGGAGAATTGGTCTTATTCGCAGCGGATTATGGCTCTTACTCCCGATGAGGTGGTTTGGATCACTCCAGCAGCTCGAGTCAAGGAGATTATCACTGGTTGTGGGGATTTCCTCAATGTACCTCTTCTCGGTACCCGGGGAGGAATCAACTACAACCCCGAGTTGGCCATGAGACAGTTTGGTTTTCCTATGAGAGCAAAGCCCATTAACCTTGCTACATCTCAGGAGTTCTTCTACTATTCCAATGTCCCTGCCGGACAAAGGAAAGCTTTCATAGATGCTTGGTCTAAGGTTCGAAGGAAGGATGTGAAACACTTGGGTGTGAGATCCGGTATTGCTCATGAAGCCTATACTCAGTGGGTGATAGATCGAGCTGAAGAGATTGGCATGCCTTACCCTGCTATGAGGCATGTATCCGCATCTACTCCGTCTAGACCATTACCGTTGCTTCCTGCAACCCAGGAGATGTATCAGGAGCATCTAGCTATCGAGAGTCAGGAGAAACGGGCATGGAAAGCCCGATACAATGAAGCCGAGAACTTGATTTTGACTTTGGATGGTAGAGATGAGCAGAAGGATCATGAGAACCGGATGCTGAAGAAGGAACTAGCCAGAGTTAGGAAGGAGCTTGAGGAGAAGGATGATCTGCTGAGGAGAGACTCCAGGAGAGTCAGAGGTCGTCGAGATTTCTTTGCCAGTTATTGCGGTTCAGCTTCGGACTCGGATTCCGAATACTACCCAGTCACTCCTTAGTTCTGGATGATAAGATTGACTATTGATTATGTTGTTTGTTCAGCTTATGTTTCAGAAGCCTGCTCCCTTGGCTCAATTTATCAAAACAACTTGCTTTGAATAATTTGCTAGTCTGATAATGTTTGCAAAGAATTCTAATTTGTCTAAAAAAGACCCTTCGATAACCAAAAAGAGTCATTTTTGCATCTGCATTTATACATATCATGCATCATATGCATCATTCATCAGTCGCGAAAATTCCAAGTGCTCATTGTCTCCTGGTTCTTCTGCCGCAGTTTGAAAAATGGCTCGTGCTCAGTGGGTCTAGGCCCGTGTTTGTTGCACCAGGAGGCATTGGAAAGAACTGGAACGTTATCAATCTCCCTGTGTTTGTGCATGATTCTAAGTAATGTGTCTTGCTGTCTAGGCTTTTGTTTTCAAAATAACAATCCTTCCGCCCTGCCCGAGGCGGAAGTGACACTTTTGTAAAGGGCATGTTTGTTCCGACATCACCATTATCAATAAAAAACGTCGTTTCTTTCACGACTCTTTTTCTTTCTTTAATGCTTTTCCCTTGGAAATAATGGTAATGCCAGAAAAAACCAAAACATCTGTATTTTCTTATTAATTTCAAAGGTCTGCATGAAAACTATTTTCTAAAAATCATCCAATCATGTCACGCAGATCGAACCAAAATAAACCCGTTGAACACAGTGACCCTATGTTTCTTCCAACTGTTGAATCCCCGGTGTATGAAGCCGAAGGTGAAGATAGTGACGACATACCGGACGAGATTGCCCGATTACTTGAACAAGAAGAGAAAACCATTCGGCCTCATCAGGAGGAAATTGAGTTGATCAACTTGGGTACCGAGGATAACAAACGAGAGATCAAAGTCGGTGCTGCATTGGAGGAAGGGGTCAAGAAAAGGATCTTCCAACTTCTCCGGGAGTATTCAGATATTTTCGCATGGTCGTATGAAGATATGCCGGGTTTGGATCCCCAGATCGTGGAACACCGGATACCGACAAAACCAGACTGTCCCCCTGTCAGACAAAAGTTGAGACGGACTCGGCCGGACATGGCCCTGAAGATTAAGGGTGAGGTACAAAAGCAGATTGACGCAGGTTTTCTCATGACAGTTGAGTATCCCGAGTGGGTTGCTAATATTGTGCCAGTGCCGAAGAAGGATGGTAAGGTCCGGATGTGTGTTGATTACAGAGATTTGAATAGAGCAAGCTTGAAGGACAATTTCCCACTAACTCACATCGATGTGCTTGTTGATAATACTGCCCAGTGCAAGGTGTTCTCCTTCATGGACGGTTTTTCTGGCTATAACCAAATCAAAATGTCACCCAAAGACAGGGAGAAGACGTCGTTCATCACTCCGTGGGGAACATTCTGTTGCAAAGCAATGCCGTTCGGTCTGATAAATGCCGGTGCTACTTATCAAAGGGGGATGACTACATTGTTCCATGACATGATTCACAAAGAAGTCGAAGTGTATGTAGATGACATGATTGTCAAGTCAAGCGATGAAGAACAACACGTTGAATATTTGGCAAAGATGTTTGAAAGGTTGAGGAAGTACAAGCTCCGACTAAATCCCAACAAGTGTACGTTTGGTGTCAGATCAGGGAAGTTGTTAGGATTCATTGTCAGCCAGAAGGGCATTGAAGTAGATCCTGACAAGGTCCGAGCTATCCGCGAAATGCCAGCCCCGCAGACCGAGAAGCAAGTTAGAGGATTCCTCGGGCGTTTGAACTACATCTCCAGATTCATATCTCACATGACTGCGACCTGCGGGCCGATCTCCAAGCTACTCAGAAAGAATCAACCCATTATGTGGAACGATGAATGCCAAGAAGCTTTTGACAACATCAAGAACTATTTGCTAGAGCCACCGATCCTTGTCCCGCCCGTGGACGGAAGGCCATTGATTATGTATCTATCAGTGTTGGATGAATCCATGGGATGTGTGCTCGGTCAACAGGACGATACTGGAAAGAAAGAGCATGCAATCTACTATTTGAGCAAGAAATTCACCGATTGTGAGACTCGGTATACGATGCTTGAAAAAACCTGTTGTGCACTAGCCTGGGCAGCCAAACGCCTGCGTCATTACTTGATGAATCATACAACTTGGTTGATATCCCGGATGGATCCAATCAAGTATATCTTTGAGAAACCGACGGTCACTGGAAAAATCGCACGTTGGCAAATGTTACTGTCAGAGTATGATATTGTGTGCAAAGCTCAGAAAGCCATTAGAGGGAGTATCCTGGCTGACCATCTCGCTTGCCAACCGCTCGATGACTATCAACCTTTGAAGTTCGATTTCCCCGACGAAGAGGTTATGTTCTTAAAGCCAAGAGACTGTGAAGAACCACTGATCGGTGAAGGTCCAGACCCTGATAGCAAGTGGGGGTTGGTCTTTGATGGTGTTGTTAATGCCTATGGCCGAGGAATTGGGGCAGTGATCGTATCTCCGCAGGGGCATCACATTCCCTTTACCGCCCGGATCGTATTTGAATGCACAAACAACATGGCTGAATATGAAGCATGTATCTTGGGGATCGAGGAATCAATTGACATGAGAATCAAGCACCTCGACATCTATGGAGACTCCGCACTCGTTATCAACCAGATAAAGGGAGAATGGGAGACCCATCACGCCAATTTGATCCCTTACCGTGACTACGCGAGACGTCTGCTGACGTACTTTACGAAAGTCGAATTACATCACATTCCCCGTGAGGAAAATCAGATGGCCGACGCTCTTGCCACTTTGTCTTCCATGTTCCAAGTGAACCATTGGAACCACGTGCCAGTAATCAAAGTACAGCGCCTTGACCGGCCTTCTCATGTGTTTGCCGTCAGTAATGTGACCGTTCAAACAAATGCGGGTATAATTGACAACAAACCCTGGTATGGTGATATCAAGCAGTTTTTACAAAGCCGTGAATACCCGCCGAATGCTTCCAATAAGGACAAGAAAACCTTGCGCAGGTTGGCTAGCAAGTTCCTGCTGGACGGTGATGTCCTGTACAAAAGGAATTTCGATATGGTGTTGTTAAGATGTGTTGATGAATATGAAGCAGAACAGCTAATGCACGATGTGCACGATGGCACCTTTGGGACCCACGCATCGGGGCATGCTATGTCTAGAAAGCTGTTGAGAGCTGGTTACTACTGGATGACCATGGAGCGCGATTGCTATCAATATGCCAGGAAGTGCCACAAATGTCAAATATATGCTGATAAGATCCATGTGCCTCCGCACGCTCTCAATGTTATGTCTTCTCCATGGCCTTTCTCTATGTGGGGCATTGATATGATCGGAAGAATTGAACCGAAAGCTTCGAATGGTCATCGTTTTATCCTGGTAGCAATCGATTATTTCACCAAATGGGTCGAAGCTACATCTTATGCCAACGTGACTAAGCAAGTAGTAGTCAAATTCATCAAGAACAATATCATATGTCGGTATGGTGTTCCTAGCAAGATTATCACTGACAATGGTACCAACTTGAACAATGACATGGTGCAGGCCTTATGTGAGAAATTCAAGATTGAACACCACAATTCTTCTCCTTACAGACCTCAGATGAATGGTGCAGTTGAGGCTGCCAATAAGAACATCAAGAAGATTGTGCAGAAGATGGTAACAACATACAAAGACTGGCATGAGATGTTGCCCTATGCTTTACACGGCTACCGCACTACAGTCCGTAGTTCAACCGGGGCAACGCCTTTTTCTCTTGTATACGGCATGGAAGCAGTCCTCCCATTGGAAGTGGAGATTCCGTCTCTCCGTGTGATTATGGAAGCAAAGTTGTCTGAGGCTGAATGGTGCCAGAGTCGGTACGACCAGTTGAATTTGATTGAGGAAAGACGCCTGGATGCTTTGGCTCACGGTCAGATGTATCAAACAAGGATGAAAAATGCTTTTGACAAAAAAGTTCGTCCTCGGGAATTCAAAGAGGGTGAACTCGTATTGAAGAGAAGAATGAGTCAGCAACCCGACCCAAGGGGCAAATGGACGCCTAACTATGAGGGACCTTATGTTGTCAAGAAGGCTTTCTCTGGCGGTGCTTTGATTCTCACACACATGGATGGTGTAGAACTTCTGAATCCTGTGAATGCCGATATAGTCAAGAAATACTTTGTCTAGGTATGAAAAGAACAGCGTGGTAGGTCGAAAACCCGAAGGGGCGGCCTAGGCAAAAATGCGCTTCCCGGTGGATCGAAAACCCGAAAGGGCGATCCAGGCAAAATAAGGGACAAGAAACAAAAATGTAAAAGCTCGCTGAGATTACGTGTAACTCAGGCAAAAATGAGCGTCTCGATGAGCCGAAAACCCGAAAGGGCGGTTCATGCAAAAATGAGATTGAAATAAAAGACAATTGACTATATCTGGCAAATTACCATTCCCTTTGGCATCTTTGCAACTGATAATTGGCTGTTCTCATCCGAGGTTCCGACGCCTGCGGATTCAAGAGTTTCAGATACCATAGTAGTTACTGTGTTCAATGTACCACCAACCAATAAAATTACCATTTTTCAAGATTTGTAAATCTGTGGGGTCGCGCTTTTGGCCGACTACCACCCTTACACGTCAATTGGAGCCTATGCTTTTGTTTGGCACTCTAATTCTTTTTCTACTCTACCTTCAATGCTTTATACAAAAGATTTTTTCTATGTTAATAATGATGCATGTCTGGAATGAACATTCTGAAAATTGAAAATTTTTGAGTATTTTGAAAGCAAGCCTAAGCAGCTAGGTATATTCAAATGAAACATGCATGAACGGGTATACATTGATATCAGTTCCAATACAAGTTACCGGCAGGCTCTCTCCCAAGTAACGGTCTGTGGTCAATGGCAAGAATGAAAAAACAGAATGAAAAGCATGAAAAATGAATATGCTCGCTAAGTCGAAAACCTGAAAGGGCGGCTTAGGTAAGAATGAGCACCCCGATGGATTAACAACCTCCGAAAGGCGATCCAGGCAAAAATAGGGGCAACAAAAAAAAAACTATTCCCCGGTGGGTCGAAAACCCGAAAGGGCGATCCAGGAAAAAGTGGGATGATGAAAATAAAAATGAAGAAGAAATAAAAAACAAACATGCAAAAGCATTGACCACAGATGCGATGTCCAAAGTATTTATGTGACTGTTCCAACAAGCAGCAATACCGTTCAGACTGTCTTTCTCTACAATTTTACAGCTTCCTGCCCTCAGCAACGGTCATGATGCATCTCCCGACGGCTGCATCCCCGGAAGAGGACCCTTTACGGGCATGTTTTAGAGCGCGAGCCACTACGCGCCCAATATTCCAATGTTTGGTCTACTGTTCACAAAATCACGTGTACCAGTTGTCAGCCACCATGCATCTCAGAGCATTCATACATGCATAATCATGCATCCTATATGCTCATGCATTCGATAAAGTGGATATACTACCCATACGCATTGCATTTTGAATCCTTATATTAATCTCAATCAAGATCAATCATGTCAATTTCAAATTTCTTCTGCTAATGACAAATGTCTACTGTCATGTCAATTTCAAAGTTCAACAGTCTTGTCAACCACAGATTCTAACATTCCTGTCAAATTCAAGCTCCTGCAGTTATGTCAATCAAATTCAGTACATTTTCAAATACAATTTGTTTCTGTTAACGGCCAAGTGGCTGGTTCGTACCCAAGAACAGCTTGTGCCTGTCAATTTGTTTTTGTTATCGGTCAAGTAGCAAGTTCGCATCCAAGAACAGCTTGTACCTATCCTTTTGGTATCCGCCGGGCGGCTAGTTCAAATACAAGAACGGCTTGTGCTTTCTATTTTGTTTTCTTTCAGCCAAGTAACTAGTTCGTGTCCAAGAACGGCTTGTGCTTTCTATATTTTCTTTCAGCCAAGTGACCAGCTCAAATACAAGAGCAGCTTGCACCCTTTGTTGTCAATATTCCCGGTCAAGTGGCCAGTTCGCATCCAAGAACAGCTTGTACCTGTCAATTTGCTATTGAGTCTCCCCAGTGAGTCTTGTTATTCTGTTAATGTCCACCAATCCCGCAATGGATACGACATACTCCGTTTTTGCTATTCTGTTAAATGTCTACCAGTCCCGCAATGGATACGACATATTTTGTTAAATCCAATTCTCAGTCTATCTTGCATTCATAACCAAGTGTCGCATGGCATACATGACATTTACAAACGTATTTTTACGCCCAAAATCAGTGCAAATGTCGATATTTAAGTATCTTCGTCACGTCAAGCCAAAGACTCCGTCTCTTGACTCTCCAGACAAAGAAACTTAAATAGGGGCAGCTGTTATACCCTCATTTTGGACCTAAAAAATACTTGTTCAAACCTCTTTTTGTTTCTAATCATTTCAAATTCACGGTGTTTATTTTGCAAACTTTTATCGTGCCACAAACGCGCATTTTACTGTATTATCTCCAAGTGTATTTCATTCAAAGCCGTTCAAAGTGTTTTCTTGCATTACAAGTCTTCAAAAAGGGTCTTTAGGACCATTGCTTGTTTTCCTGCCTTTTATTCCAATTTTTTGCATAAAGTCATACAAAAGGGTATTTTGGTCATTTCCTACAAAGGAACCCATTTTAGTCCTTACAATTTGTCCCTGAGTCTTTTCAATTTGTTTGCATGAATCATGTATCAAACTTTGTACAAAAATCATCTTAGTTCTGCATCTGAGTCAGTCGGAGTCAGTCTGAGTCGTTTTAGTCCCTAGGGGCATTTTGGTCTTTTCACACCAAATAAATTTTGGGCAGAGAGGTATTTTAAACTACCTCATTTTGGTAATTTGTTCATTTTAGTCCGTTTCATCTTTTTTAACTGTTTCACTTTACGTTGCATTCAGATTAAGTTTTTTAACCAATTTTATTATTATTGCATTTTAGTCCCAATACTTTCAAAAATTGCATTTTAGTCCCATTTTTCTTTTCTGTTTTTCTTTTCATTCTTTTTCTTTTAAAAAGGTCAGTTTTTGTTATTTGCAGAACAGTCCCTATTTTTACTTTTTTTGCATATTGGTCCCTTAAGCCACGCAAGCCATACAGTCCACGTGGCACATTCCAATTGGTCCACAGTCCACATGTCAGCCTATATAAGGCTCTAGGTGTCAGAACTTTCAGAGATCAGAGCGTCACATCACAAACAACAACCCAATTTTCTCTCTCTGATCAGTTAGATCAAAACCCTAACAAACTCAGAAATTGATGAACATGAAGAACAAATCATAACCGAATTCAGAAGCTAATTGAATCAAAACCAATGCAATTTTCATGATGACTCTCAGAGATTCATGGATGAATCTTCATCACTGAGCCAACCATTTCTGCAATTCAAACGCGAACTCACCACCCTGAGGTAGCAAGCTCGAACGCGATCACAGAAAGAGAATTGAGAAGAAGAGAGAAAGAATTCAAGGAATCCGAACCATTTGAGAAGAAGAAGAAGAGGATTACCGTTCAAATTCCAAGTTCAAGCCAAGAAATCAGCGAAACAGAATCAAGATTCAAGGTTTCCGAAGATTTCAACTCAAATCTCCAGTTCAAACACAGGTAACACACAAACTCAATCTCATATTGTTGAAAACCATCACAAGTTCAGAAGCAACGCGAATTCATGGAAGATTCGAGCTGTTTGGTTCGAAACCCTAACCCTAACATCAAAACAGTTTGAAAACGCAGAGAATCGCTTCGAGATTCACAACGAGGGTGAATCGGAGTGATTCCTTGGTGATTTACAAAGATTGAATTCAAAAAAACACGAAGAAACCAAACAGTCCGAACCTACCATCAAAACTCAGAATTCGTGTTGATTCCACGGTTGAAAACGTCTTCCAATGACTGATTTGTGCTTAGAACAACAATACAAAACGTTTAAGCCACGAATGATTAGTTTCTGGGTAGATTCGGATGAATTAGGGTTTAGGATTCGTGAGATGAGAGAACGGCGCAAGAGAAGAGAAGAAGAAAGAGAAATGATCCAAGAAAATGAAGGGAACCGGGTTCCAAACCCTTTTATATAAGCTCTTGGACCGGGTTGACCCAAACCCGGTCCATTCTCTCTCACTGTTGGCCGTTTGATCAAGATCCAGATGGATCTGGATCAATCCAACGCTCCTGGAGTGTTAGCTTGATCCGGATCCATCAGATCCGTGGGTGTGGGCTGGGTTTCGTTGTGTTTTTTGGCTTTCTTTCAGTTTCTTGAATTTGCTTGCTATATACACCTCTATCTGTGCTATCTGAACCTCCCTATGTGCTTTGTGTTTTTTTGTAAAATTTTAGGAATTTTTTTCTACGTGTTTCTCGATGTATTTTTTGACTATTTTGTGTCATCTTTACATGTTAAAGTGGCTAAAATGCATGTGCTAATTTTTTTGCTTTTGATTTGTATATTTTTTGGTGTTAGTAAAGTTTCTTGCATAATTTTTGTGCTAATCCAATACTACATAATCCCAATGCTTATTGTATGATTTTGTGATGATGTCTATCCATGATCCTATGCTATTGCTACTGTTTAAGTGTTTGGGTTTTAATTTCTTGTGTGGCAAGTAATATGAATCCTTTTAGGTTGTAAAACGTGCGTGAAATGTGTATATGTTAAGCTTGAATGCATGGCTTGTAATTTCCCTGTGGTTCTTGAAATAATCCCTTGAAAATGTGCTGTTTTGGTGGAAATTATAGGTCATGAGATTTAGCTTAAGTTTTAGGGCTAGGTTTTGTGTCTAATTTCATCACTTTTTTTTTAGTATTTGTTTTGCTATTATGTTTAATACTTCTTGTTATGGTCATTTCTTTTAATATGCATGGTTTACTCCCATTATCATTTTACACTTTATTACTAACCATTTTGTTTCATATCTCACTCATATTGCAAGCATTGCATCATTTTCATTTCTTTCTTTTAGCCACTTTATGCAAATTCCTACTAATTCGTGTAATATCTTAGGTTAGTTTACTTTCCTTTAAATTCTTGCAAGACCATAGAATGTAAACTAGGACCCGATGTAAAGGACAATGGACACTATGATGATGTACACCGACACACGCACCGACACGCACACACGTTGCATGATTTACCGTTAGATGTATGTTTAGGAAGCGTGATACTTAGAAAAAAACCCATTCTTTCTTTCTCAAAAAACTAACACATCACTCAAAGACTTTTTTTGCAATAAAGTGAAGTCAAAACTTCATCATTTTCCCTTCATTTTCTTAAGCAAATACAAATGAATACTAATTCCCAACCTTAACCATTTTGTAAATAAATTGGAACCACCTCACCTTTTCTCAAATCTCATGCCTTCGAGGCCTCTCATCCTTTTCTTCAAAACTATTTTCAAAACTAAAATTGAACCAACCCACAAAAATATTTTGGAAGAGAACTACATGGAATTTTGATCCCTTAAAAGGGTATGTAGGCAAGAGACTCAAAATCTCTCCAAGTCCAATAAAAACAACACTCAAAATCTTCTTTCTCTCATTCTTAAAATCAATCCTTTTTTACAAATAGCGATAAAAGCAAAGCGTATACATAAGACTAGCAAAACGGTTCCTATAGGATACTATAGTCATTGCGGGTGCCTAACACCTTCCCGTAGTGAAATCAGCCCCGAGCTCAGAATTTCTAAGGTTTTCTCTCGATTTTACCTTTCCCCAAAAAAAATAGAGATATCAATGATTGAAAGGTTCAAATCTAATTAATGATTTGACACCCAAAAATCGCGATAACACCAGTGCAAGCAGCCGAAGAGGGCGCCTACTACGGGTCGAGTTTTTGCCCTGACTGGTACTCATACAGAGAACGAGGATCGCTTGATCAGAGGTACTTGTTATATTAATAATACTCCTTTAGTTGCTATTATTGATACTGGTGATACGCATTGCTTTATTGCTTTAGACTGTGTTTCTGCTTTGGGTCTTGATGTGTCTGATATGAATGGAGAGATGGTTGTCGAAACTCCAGCTAAGGGTTCGGTGACTACTTCTCTCGTATGTTTGAATTGTCCTTTGTCTATGTTTGGTCGCGATTTTGGGATAGATTTAGTTTGTCTACCTTTAAGCGGTATGGATGTAATTCTGGGTATGAATTGGTTAGAGTACAACCACGTTCTTATCAATTGCTTTAGCAAGACGGTACGTTTCTCGTCCGCTGAAGAGGAAAGTGGTGTCGAGTTCTTATCTACTAAGCAGCTGAAGCAACTAGAACATGATGGTATGTTGATGTTTTCGTTAATGGCTTCCCTATCTTTAGAGAATCAAGCGGTGATCGATAAACTACAAGTGGTATGCGACTTTCCTGAAGTTTTCCCAGATGAAATTCCTGATGTGCCTCCAGAGAGGGAAGTTGAGTTTTCTATTGATCTTGTTCCTGGAACGAAGCCGGTGTCGATGGCACCTTATCGTATGTCTCCTTCCGAATTAGCTGAGTTGAAGAAACAGTTGGAAGATTTGCTCGAAAAGAAATTTGTTAGACCAAGTGTTTCACCTTGGGGAGTGCCAGTGTTGCTAGTGAAGAAGAAAGATGGTAGTATGAGGCTATGTATTGATTATCGACAGTTGAACAAGGTAACTATCAAGAATAGGTATCCACTTCCGAGAATTGATGATTTGATGGATCAGTTAGTGGGTGCACGTGTTTTCAGCAAGATTGATTTGAGGTCAGGTTATCACCAGATTAAAGTAAAAGATGAAGATATGCAGAAGACAGCTTTCAGAACGCGTTATGGTCACTATGAGTACAAGGTTATGCCTTTTGGAGTTACCAATGCCCCTGGAGTGTTTATGGAGTATATGAATCGCATCTTCCATGCATTTTTAGATCGGTTTGTAGTTGTGTTTATTGATGATATTCTGATTTACTCCAAGACTGAGGAAGAACATGCTGATCATTTGAAGATTGTCTTGCAAGTGTTGAAAGAGAAGAAACTTTATGCCAAATTGTCTAAATGTGAGTTCTGGTTGAAGGAAGTAAGTTTTCTTGGCCATGTTATTTCTGGTGATGGTATTGCAGTGGATCCGTCTAAAATTGAGGCTGTATCGCAATGGGAGACTCCGAAGTCAGTTACTGAGATTATAAGCTTCTTGGGTTTAGCTGGTTACTATAGAAGGTTTATTGAAGGATTTTCCAAGTTAGCTCTCCCGCTAACACAGTTGACTTGTAAAGGTAGAGCTTTTGTATGGGATGTTCAATGTGAGAACAGTTTCAATGAATTGAAGAAGCGTTTGACAACTGCTCTGGTTTTGATTTTGCCGAAGTCTGATGAGCCTTTTGTAGTGTACTGTGATGCGTCCAAACTGGGTTTAGGAGGTGTACTTATGCAAGAAGGTAAAGTGGTAGCTTATGCTTCAAGACAGTTGAGGATTCATGAGAAGAACTACCCGACGCATGATTTGGAATTGGCGGCTGTGGTCTTTGTATTGAAAATATGGAGACATTACTTGTATGGTTCGAGGTTTGAAGTGTTCAGTGACCACAAGAGCTTAAAGTATCTGTTCGACCAGAAGGAATTGAATATGAGGCAGAGAAGATGGCTTGAATTGTTGAAGGATTATGACTTTGGGTTGAATTATCATCCGGGTAAGGCTAATGTGGTAGCAGATGCCTTGGGTAGGAAGACTTTGCATATGTCCGCTATGATGGTTAGAGAATTCGAATTACTTGAACAGTTTAGAGATTTGAGTTTAGTCTGTGAAAGGACACCTCAGAGTGTAAAGCTGGGAATGCTGAAGATTGATAGTGACTTTTTGATGAGTATCAAAGAAGCGCAGAAAGAAGATGTCAAGTTTGTGGACTTATTAGTTGCTAGCAATCAGACTGAAGATAGTGATTTTCAAGTCGATGATCAAGGAGTGTTGAGATTCCGAGGTAGGATTTGCATTCCCGACAATGAAGAGATTAAGAAGATGATTCTTGAGGAGAGTCACAGAAGTAGCTTGAGTATTCATCCGGGAGCTACGAAGATGTATCATGATTTGAAGAAGATTTTCTGGTGGTCTGGTTTGAAACGAGATGTGGCACAGTTTGTGTATTCCTGTTTGGTTTGTCAGAAGTCGAAGATTGAGCATCAGAAACCGGCTGGCATGATGGTATCTTTAGATGTGCCAGAGTGGAAATGGGATAGTATATCCATGGATTTTGTGACGAGTTTGCCGAATACTCCTAGAGGGAACGACGCAATTTGGGTTATTGTTGATAGATTGACGAAGTCGGCTCATTTTCTACCGATTAATATTGGTTTTCCTGTTGCCCAGTTGGCAGAGATTTATATCAAGGAGATTGTGAGGTTGCATGGTGTTCCTTCGAGCATTGTATCCGATAGAGATCCAAGATTTACTTCTAGATTTTGGAAAAGTTTGCAAGAGGCCTTGGGTTCTAAGTTGAGGTTGAGTTCGGCGTATCACCCGCAGACAGATGGTCAGTCGGAAAGGACAATTCAGTCGCTAGAAGATTTGTTGAGAGTTTGTGTTCTTGAGCAAGGAGGAACTTGGGATAGTCATCTTCCGTTAATCGAGTTCACATACAACAATAGTTATCATTCTAGTATTGGAATGGCACCTTTTGAGGCTTTGTATGGTCGGAGGTGCAGGACTCCGTTGTGTTGGTTTGAGTCAGGTGAAAGAGTGGTGTTAGGACCGGAGATTGTTCAGCAAACTACTGAGAAAGTTAAGATGATTCAAGAGAAGATGAAAGCGTCGCAGAGTCGACAAAAGAGTTACCATGATAAGCGAAGGAAAGATCTTGAGTTTCAGGAAGGAGACCACGTGTTTTTGAGAGTCACTCATGTGACTGGTGTTGGACGTGCTTTGAAGTCAAAGAAGTTGACTCCGAGATTTATTGGTCCGTATCAGATATCGGAAAAAGTTGGAACGGTGGCGTATCGAGTTGGATTACCACCGCATCTTTCGAATTTGCACGATGTTTTCCATGTGTCGCAACTTCGGAAGTATGTTTCGGATCCATCACATGTGATCCAGAGTGATGATGTGCAAGTTAGAGACAACCTTACGGTGGAGACTTTACCAGTAAGGATTGATGATCGGAAAGTGAAAACGTTGAGGGGCAAAGAGATACCTCTCGTTAGAGTCGTTTGGACGGGAGCGACTGGTAAAAGCTTGACGTGGGAGCTTGAGAGTAAGATGCCGGAGTCTTATCCAGAGTTGTTTGCTTGAGGTAAATTTTCGAGGACGAAAATCTTTTAAGTGGGGGAGAGTTGTA
This sequence comes from Medicago lupulina, assembly GCA_958299785.1. Lineage (NCBI taxonomy): Eukaryota > Viridiplantae > Streptophyta > Magnoliopsida > Fabales > Fabaceae > Medicago > Medicago lupulina. The sequence continues at coordinate 45,222,759 of OY283146.1, read as the reverse complement.
ACGCCCACTTTCGTTTTATTATTTATTTAAATCGAGTTTAGACGATTATATTATATTTATATAATATATGTGTGATTTTGGTATGTTTTGGTGATTTTGGATGATTTAGTTGATGTTGTGATAAGTTATGAATTTTTTGGATTTGATAAGATTAAGAGACTTATTTTATTGTTAAATAAAATAAGATTTGAAAATAAAATAAAATATTTAGTTGTGGGTTAGTTTTGGATTATAGAGTTATGTGGGAGAAAGAGTAAATAAGATAAGATTTGTTGGGAGTATAAATAGGGAAGTTAGGTTTAGAAAGTGCCAGTACGCGTATCAGACTTTTGGAAAAGAGAGAAAACGCATAAGGGAGAAGACCAAGTGAAGTGCTGCGATTTCTTCTAAACCAGGTAAGGGTGAGATTAATAACTCAGTAATGTTAATTAACGTAATTCTGATGATTAGTTAGCAAGAATTAGGATTGAATTGGAAAAGTGAAAACTAGGTCAAATCTCTAGAATTGATGAATTGAACGGTAGGAATTGGTTTATTTGATGTGGGAATGGGTTACAGAACCTAGAATATGTTTAATGCTGTTATTTCAGTCGTATTTGGGGCTTAACATGATGAAAAATAGGATTTGGGGTGGAAAAGTTCGTAATCCCGTAGTCTGTTCTGACGTCGTTTCGCCAGGCGGAGTCATAGCTCGCCGTGGCGAACATACCTTCATCGCCCGCCAGGCGAGATTTAGCTCGCCATGGCGACGGACCTGAAACATTCCGCCAGGCGAGATTTAGCTCGCCATGGCGACGCACCTGTAACGTTTCGCCAGGCAAGAAATCCCTCCACCATGGCGAGAGAGACCTGTAATCTCTCGCCAGGCCAGCAATTGAGCTCGCCATGGCGAGATGTGCTGTGACAGAATGTCACGTTTTCTATGTTAATGCAATCTGTTTCGCACAAGACGTTGAGAGAGGATCCCTAAGTGTTAGAGGGACCCAATGGTAATATTGAGAGCAATCTGTAGAGCTGTTTGAGATAGGACAATGTTATTTGAGCATGAATTCAAGTATTACGCATTATGTAAGTTATGAATAAAGTTTATGATCCCATTGTTTGTAATTGGTATAATAATATCATTCTGATTTGAGATGTGATTATGCTGCTGTTGTTATTAAACTAAGTGCATGATGTCTATATATATGATGAATAAGATGTTGTTTAGCTCCAAATTCTTGGATGCATAATGATAAGATGATTAAGGTGTTTTGTTGATTAGAGTCCATGCATTAGCATTCATTGAGCTTAGTCCTCACCATGATAGGAGCTTTGTCCTCCGCACGATTAATAGGAGCTTTGTCCTCCGCACGTTTTAAAGTATATTAATACTTATGATGAAGTTTGGTACCACATGCATATAAGGAGTCTAAGAGCATTGTCGCATTGTTGTGTCTGAGCTGCTATGATATTGATGATGATTGAATATGTGATTATGTGATAACTGTTTATCATTTATGCAAGATTATTTAAGAATGTTATGATGTTAATTATGATTCTAGTTATGTTGATTAATATTATTTTGTTATGAAATCTCACCCCTTCTGCTGGAATTGCCACCTTGTGGGCAAGTGCAGGTGATCGTGCTTAGTGTGCAGTTGCTTCGTGAGTGGCCTTGCCTCACTGTGTCGTCTAGGTCGCTCTGATACGTAACGGGATGGGGTTATCTGTTATGCATGCTTCATTCTTTTACGTGGATCTAATGTTATTTTGCCTTAATGAAACTAACTCTTTTGAGACATTTTATGGGGCCTGCGTGCCAAACGTTTTGTGATGTATAAGTATTTTTCCGCTGCAATGTTTTGAAGTTATTTGGTTAAATTATTATTTAACTGTTTTTGGATTATGTTATATGTGATATCCCGTTGTTTTGATGTGTACTCTGATAAATGTTTTAAGAAATTTTTATGTTCGGAAAACGGGGTGTTACAGTAGGTGAGTCTGAGAGAGATAGTTCAGCAGTTGTTGGTTCTTCAGTAACTACATGCTCTTCCGCAGTAGTTGTTGAATCAACAACTTTTGGACTATCTTGGTTTGGTGATTGATTTAAGATTGAAGAGGATGGAATGGGTTGTCCTGCAGGTATCATGTTAAGAGGTTTGATAATGGGAGGTTGGAAAGGATGATCAGCAGGTAGTTTGTTGCAAATACCTACTCTCCTTTCAGATAACTCCCCTATTGTCTTAAGAATTTCAGAGTGAACCGGTTTGAAAGGTTTGGTTTTGGGAGAGAGTTTTGGTTTTGATGTTATTTTGGATTTTGGGGTTCGTTTGGATTTTGGTAAGGGTTTGGTCAATTTGTATTTCTGACTTAGAGGAATGTTATCTAAGTCAGAATCTGTTGAAGATGAAGGTGAAAGAGTGGTTTGGGGGACTAGAATCTGACTTACCTTATCAGATTTAGTGGCTTCTGAGACAGCAGCCTCTGAAGCAACAGCTTCTGAAACAGCAGCTTCTGAAACAGCCACTTGAGGAGCAGATACTGAAGCAACAGCTTCTGATGTTCCTGGTGCCTCTTTTAGAACCTTCTTAGCTCCCTTCAGAGCTTCTTCCTCTAATTTATTTGCAAGCGTCTGAACCTCAATTATCTGTTCAATGGTGTGTTGATCACAGTGTTCAAGACCTACTGCTTTCAGTTTCTCATCTCTCTCGATTCTATACTGAGCTTTCAACCTTTTCTTCTCATTTATCAGGTTCTCAGAATATTCTTTACTTCTCTTTTCCAGCTCAGGAGTCATTCTGAACATAGGACACTCAATCACTCCTCCAGCTTGCCTTTTGGGAGGCTTTTCTATACCAGCAGCTTCTTCAGCTTCAATTTCTTCCAGAGCTAATCTGGCAGCTTCCATAGTGATTGTAGAATCACCTTTTCCCCTTTTTCTCTTAGGAGCAGCCACTCTGTCGTAATTGGTTGCTTCAGACTTGGCAGCCTTTTGCTTTCTGGCCAGAGCAACTTCAGCTTGCTGAGAGGCATCTTCAGATTCCTTAGCAAAAGCTGCTAGATAAGCAGTCGGTGCTTCAGGATTATCTTCCTTAAGAATTGAAGGAAAATCTCTTATAGTTTGAGACGGTGCTGAAGATTCTTTCAGGTCCTTTCCATCAGTAAGGACCATCTTGTTGGCCTTCATGTTGAACAGGGTCTTGCCACTTATCATCCTTCCAGTAGCAATTCCCAGAACTCTGTCAGACACAAGATTGAATTTGTCCAGAGTCTTCAGCACACCTCCTTGACAAAAGATTTCAGAGAGAAGTCTTCCACAGGGAACTTGTTTCCTTTTTCCTTTAGATGCTTCCTTGATAGCCCAACATAGGTGATGCATGAGATATCTTGGAAGATTGATGGCTTGATACGCAGCCAAGAAGTACAACACCAGTTTATGATCCAGACTGGGTTGATCAGCACCTCCACCCTTCTGAAAGAAGCATTCATTTACAATCTTCAGAAGTATTATGTCCTTGATATCCATGTTTACCAACTTGGTTGCTGGATTTCCTTTCAGCAGCAGATTGGTGTAGCTTTCCAACAGAGCATCTTTCCTGCTAACATTCCATACGAACCTTCCTTCAGGAGCCATCCTGCAGGCTTTAGCAATCACCCCTTCTGTGATAGATACTGGAATTCCCATCACCGCAGACTTGATTTCTAAACCGTTGAACGGTTCAAGACCCATCTCTTTTCTTGATTTACCTTTCAGACTTGGGTTTCTTGAAACAGCCTGACTTTCTTGTGACTTAGCAGATTCTATGTCACATACTTCAGCCCTAATCCAGAATTCCTTTACCAGATTCACATACGTTGGTCCGTTCAACATTTGAAAATAATCAAACATCTTCTGAGCAGAGATCAGTGCTTCCATATCTACATCGTTTCTTTTCAGAGATCCAAAGTCCACTGGTGATTCAATCTGAACGTCCAATGAATCAATTGGAATCGACATAGTTAGAGGTTTGATGGAGTAGATTGATCCTGTGGCTTGTTGCATGCTAGAACCGCTTGTTGAAGTGGCCATTAGAAGAAGTTGAAGGTTGAGGGTAAAGGGTTTCTAATGTGAGAGAAGAGAGAAAAACTGATTTTCTGTCGTTACTGCTCAAAAAAATTCGAAAGTGTAGGAAAGTGAGTGAGTAGTGTGTGTTTGGTATTTATGGTGATTTCTGAAAAACAACTTTTTTAATATCAGAGGGGACAACCAGACACAAACATTAATGACATACAGGGGCGCGAGAATATTTGCTAAAGAGAATAACCATCATTGCCCTAAAAGAGTTGTTTCCCAATGCAGATAGACCGTGTCAGAAGTCTACAAAAGTAACTTTAACCTTTTCCACTTCAAAGTACTGTCAGAGTCAAAAAGATTCCTTCTCAGAGTCTGAAGATTTTTCAGAGGCTGAGTCTCTTCAAATTCTCCAAGGAGAGTCTGACACTCAATCAGCTTCTGATAATTTTCAGAGTCTGGTTTTCATTTAGTGGCAAGAATTACTCAGAGACAAAATGCATGTTCAAATTTTTCTTTATAAAATTGAATCTTTCAACAGTTAGGGGTTTAGTAAAGATATCAGCCCATTGATAATCAGTATCAATGAATTGAATATCTAAAACTCCCTTTTGAACATAGTCTCTAATAAAATGATGTTTAATTTCAATATGCTTGGCTCTTGAATGAAGAATAGGATTTTTAGACAAACAAATAGCAGCTGTGTTATCACAGTAAATTGGAATGCAGTTTTCAGTTATTTGATAGTCTTCTAACTGATGTTTCATCCAGAGCAGTTGTGTACAGCAACTAGCAGCTAAGATGTATTCTGCTTCTACTGTTGACAAAGCAATAGTTGCCTGTCTCTTACTGGCCCAGGATATCAGATTCTCACCAAGAAATTGACAATTTTCACTGGTTGATTTTCTTTCAATCCTATCACCAGCATAGTCAGCATCGTAGAATCCAACTAGCTTATAATCTGAAGATTTCTTATACAGAAGTCCAAGATTAGTTGTTCCTTTCAGATATTTAAAGATTCTTTTAACAACAGTTAAGTGAGATTCTCTAGGATCTGATTGAAACCTTGCACACAAGCACACACTGAACAAAATATCAGGTCTGGATGCAGTGAGATACAATAGAGAACCAATCATACCTCGATACTGCTTCTGGTCAACTTTAGATCCTTGATCTTCTTTGTTCAGAGTACAGGTAGGATGCATTGGAGTGTTCATTTCTTTGCAGTCTTCAAGCTTAAACTTTTTCAAAAGCTCTTTGGTATATTTGGACTGATGAACATACACTCCTTATTTGCATTGGTTGATCTGAATTCCTAGAAAGAACTTCAGTTTTCCCATCATGCTCATTTCAAACTCCTCCTGCATCATCTTAGAAAATTCCTTGCAAAGAGATCTATTAGTTGAACCAAAAATGATATCATCAACATAAATTTGCACAATCAGAATGTCTTTTTCAGGTGTCTTTTTGAAAAGTGTTGTGTCAACCTGCCCTCTTTTAAAATCATTTTTAAGCAAGAAATTGCTCAGTCTGTCATACCAGGCTCTAGGAGCTTGTTTCAGACCATACAAGGATTTCTTTAGCTTATAAACGTGGTCAGGATGTTTTAAATCCTCAAAACCAGGTGGTTGTTTCACGAACACTTCTTCAGAGATGACTCCATTGAGAAATGCACTTTTAACGTCCATTTGATACAAAGTTATTTTGTGATTAACTGCGTAGGAAAGAAGTAACCTGATTGCCTCCAATCTTGCAACTGGAGCAAAAGTTTCAGTGTAGTCAATGCCTTCTTGTTGGCTGTATCCTTGAGCAACAAGTCTGGCTTTGTTTCTGATTACTTCTCCCGGTTCATCTAGCTTGTTCCTAAACACCCATTTGGTTCCAATAATGTTTTTGTGTTCAGGCTTAGGTACAAGATCCCATCCATCATCAGCTAGTGCTTCATCAACTGTTGTAGGTTCTATCATGGACACCAATCCCAGGGCAGACTCTTCAGGTCTGAAATGAGATCTAGTTCTTCTGGGACTTTTTTTTGTTGCCAATGATCTGATCCTCAGGATGAGAAGACTTGTATTTGAATGAGTTTCTGGACTGGATAACTTGCTGTGATTCTTCTTGAGCTTCTTCAGAAGCTTCTACAATTGGGACATCAGGGGCTGTCACAGCTTCTGAAGTATCATTCAACTCTGAAGTCTGATCAGGTTCTGAATAATCATCAGACTCTTCTGAACCTGCAATGCTTTCATTCTGCTCTAGAGTTTTACTTCCAGGCTCTTTGTCATCAAATTTGACATGCATATACTCTTCAACACACAATGTTTCTAAGTTATACAGTCTGTATGCCTTAGACCTCTCAGAGGAACCTAGAAAGATTCCCTTTTGTGCCTTTGCATCAAATTTCTTCAGATAGACTTTATTGTTCAAGATGTAACATGTACATCCAAACTGATGAAAGTAAGAAATGTTAGGTTTCCTGCCTTTAAAGAGTTCATACGCTATTTTATTCAGTATGAGTCTGATATAGATCCTGTTCTGAACATAACATGTTGTGTTTACTGCTTCTGTCCAAAAATGTTTTGCCAGATTGTTTTCGTGAATCATGGTTCTTGCCATTTCTTGTAGAGTCCTGTTCTTTCTCTCTACAACCCCATTTTGCTGTGGAGTTCTAGGAGAAGAGAATTCATGGATAATTCCAAAAAATTTCACAAAATATTTCAAATGGCTCATTTTCAAATTCTCCCCCATGATCACTTCTGACTTTTAGGATTTTTAGTTCCTTTTCATATTGGCTTGAATGTAGAATTTTGTAAACACATCATATGAATCATCTTTAGATTTGAGAAACTTAACCCAGCTCCATCTAGTGTAATCATCAACTATAACCAATCCATATTTACTTCCATATAGGGATGCAGTACTAACTGGTTCAAATAAATCAATATGGAGTAATTCCAAGGGTCTGGAGGTAGAAACAATGTCTTTTGATTTGAAAGAAGTTTTAACAATTTTTCCCTTCTGACATGCACCACACAGTGCATCTAAATGATAATCAATGTCTGGTAAGCCTCTGACAAGTTGTAACTTGCTAAGTTTAGAGATTAACCTCCAGTTAGCATGTCCCAACCTTCTGTGCCACAGCCATTTCTTATCACTCATTGATAGAAGGCAAAATACCTTCTGATCAATCAGTTCTGAAAAATTAATCTTGTAAACATTGCTCTTTCTCTTTCCCTTAAAAACTACAGATTGATCATCTTTGTTGATCACTGTGCAGTTGTTCTTATTAAACAAGACTTCATAACCATTATCACAAAATTGACTTATGCTAAGTAGGTTATGCCTTAGTCCGTCTACAAACCACACATTATTGATTGAGACTGTGGAATTACCAATTGTTCCAATACCAATGATTTTGCCAGTTTGGTTTCCTCCAAATCCCACAGTTCCTCCCTCTTTCATGGTCACGGTTAGGAACATAGACTTTTCTCCCGTCATATGTCGCGAGCAGCCACTGTCCAGATACCAGGACTTTTGCTTTTCGTTTCCTTTTAGACATACCTGCAACATCAACAATTTATGTCTTAGGTACCCATATTTTCATGGGTCCTCTTGGGTTAGTCCTAGGAGTTCTGAGTCTCATTTGTGTTTTCTGTCTGAAATTGTCTTGTTCTTTCTTCTTCCAGACTCTAGGTTCAGAACCTTTAGTCTTAGAGTGTGACTTAACACAGACAACTTCCTTCCTCTGAAATCTAGACTTTTGAGTTTCAGACTCTGTTTTCTTCAGAACCGGTTTATTAGGTTCTGATCTCTTCAGAATCTGTAACGTTGGAGCTTTTGATTTAGAGTCATTCGTTACCTTTGTCTTTTGATTCTCAGATTTTGACTTAGTCATTACCTTTGAATTCAAAGATTTAGGTTCTGAATGAGAAGTTTTTCCAGACTCAGACACAAAGTGAGTTTTCAGTCCTTCCTTGATGTTATCAGAACAAGGTTTCAGAATTACTTCACTAGAGTTTCCTCCAGTGAAACCAATTCCCTTTTTGTTGTTCTGATTTATGCTATAAATCATAGATGCAACTTTGGTTCTATCAATTCCTGCGTTAATAAACTCTTGAAGAGCAGCTGCATCCTGCTCAGATAAAGGTTTATTATCACCTTTCTTAGTCATTGTTTTTAAATCATTATTTTCTTGTTGTAAAGCATCCATTTCCATCTTAGTTGATTCATGGAGTTTTAGCAGCTTAATGTATCGTTGCTTAACTCTCCTCAACTCAGTGGATTGGTTTTCATAATGACCAAGAAGTTCCTTGAGAGAATCAATCAATTCAGATCTAGTGAGTTTAGAATATACCTCTGTTTCAGTTTCAGAGTCTGTACTTGACTCAGCATCAGATGAATCTTGTTCATTTTCAGCAGTAGCTACCAAAGCCAGAGCTATTTTTGCTTCATCTTCAGCATCATCTTTGTCAGACTCAGACTCATTATCCAGATCTTCCCAAGTTGCCATCAAACTCTTCTTGAATTGTTTCTTGAATTTGTTGGATTTGAGGTTTGCTTCTTTGATTTTTCTTTGGATTTTTCTTTCTGTAGGTCTGGACATTCAGCAATGAAGTGTCCAATCTTTTTGCAGTTAAAGCAACCTTTCTGATCTTCTTTTCTAGAGTTTTTGTGACTACTGCCTCTGCTCATGAACTTCTTGTTCTTCTTAGCAAGATATTGTAGCCTGTTAGTGAGCATAGCCATCTCCTGAACAATCTCAGAATCTTCATCAGAATCTTCAGATGTAGATTCTTCTTCAGACTCTAATGCCTTCAGAGCCTTACTAGACTTGCCTCTAGATTTCAATGCAATGGACTTAGGCTTCTTGATAGATTCATGCTCATTAAGACCTATCGCATGACACTTTAAGGAGCTTATAAGATCTTCAACACTTAAGGTGTTTAAATCTTTAGCTTCTTCAATGGCTGTCACTTTTGGTCTCCACTTTGCAGGTAAACTTCTCAGAATCTTGTTCACATGATCAGACGCTACGTAGCTTTTCTTCAGAATCTGAAGTCCAGAAACAAGAGTCTGAAACCTTGAGTACATGGTCTCAATATTTTCATCCTCCTTCATTCTGAACAACTCGTACTGATGAACAAGCATAGTAGCCTTAGCTTCTCTGACTTTCTTGTTACCCTCATAAAGTGGGCACAATGAGGTGAACATAGCCTTTGTTGTTGATTTGTCACTCATCTTTAAGTACTCTTTATGAGGCAAGGCAGCTACAAGAATGCCTCTGATCGTATGATGTTTCTTATAAAGCTTTTTCTGCTCAGCAGTGTGAGCTTTCCTATCAAGAGCAGCGCCTTCTTCATCCAGCTTCAAATCACCAACACCATCTTCAAGAACATCCCACAACTCGTCATCCATTCCCATGATGTGACTATACATCTTGGTCTTCCACCAAGAGAACATTTCTGGATCACCATTAAACATGGGAGGTTTGTTGTGATTAGTAGATCTTTCATTTCTGTTGTTGTTCCTGTAATCATAGTGCACAGCAGCTCCAGAACCAGAACCAAAAGCTTCTTCCCCAGACATGTTTTTCTCCGATCGTTTACTGTAACACGGTTAAGTGCTAGCTACAGAGCCGAAGCTCTGATACCAACTGAAGGTGGGAAAAACACAAGAAGGGGGGGTGGGTTGAATTGTGTTTTCAAAAACGTTTCTTTCTCACGAAAAATAGGCAACTGTTCTCAGGATCAGAGTCTGATAGAGTTCAGAGTCTGATTAGAGTTCAGAGTCTTAGTGCAGCGGATAGAAAGTAAGAAAGCAGAAAACAGAAGAAGAACACAAGCAATTTATACAGGTTCCTTCCACAATCCGGAAGTAGTCTTGTCCCCCTTGCACTTCCAAGGAGAGTTCCACTAAAATGTAATATCAAATTACAAGTTGCTCAAATACACAAGTAAGAGACTTCCTTTGCTCAACCACACAAGAAAGAGACTTCAATGCTCAAGGACAACTCCAAGAGACTTCTAAACAATTACAGAGAATTGAAAAAAGTTTTGAATACTTGATATACAATCAGAGGTATTCACAAAACAAAACGAACAGAACAGACTCTGTTTTTCTTAGATACTTAGAAATTCTAAAATATGAACTTTTGTAAGAATTATCTAAGTTGTTGATGAGCAATGTTTGCGACTTTGAGTATGAAAAAATAGCCTTGTTCGCATATGTGTATATTGTAACACCCCGTTTCCCAAAACAACGTATAATAAATATATAATCAGAGTTATCAACAAACGGGCATGTCACACTGCTTTTCAAAATTTTTTAAATAGAATAAAAACTATTTAATTCCAACATCATTATAAAATCTGCAGCGGAAATATTCTTCAAACATATAATTATTTTCCAACGATTCTTGGCACAAAGGCCTCAACAAAATAAATGCCATCCAGCAAATTAAATATCCAACATAATGGTTCAACATATGATACATAAGGAATGAAAGAAACAAAACAACGTTTTCCCCATCCCGTTACATATCAGAGCCCTAAGACACTTGAGCCAACATCCTACTAGCCTTGGAGATCTGCACTTGCCCACAAGGCGACAATTCCAACAGAAGGGGTGAGATTCACAATCAAAGATTATATATATATATATATATATATATATATATATATATATATATATATATATAATTCATCAACTTGAATTAAAACAACAACAATCACAGCAACAAACATTACTAAATCCATATATACATGACATCAACATTTATCAACAACAACTGCATCATTCATATTTGATATACAACAACTCAACACAACAACTACTTCGACTTCAGTGACTCATCAGCAACGACAACTACTGAACCAAAAACAACAACAACATCTATGCAACGACAACAACTACTAATGCAATATGCATGTGGTACCATTTTACGCGCGTTGAATGACAAGCATTCCAGGGCATGAGCCCTCAACAGTTGGATGGTTAAAGCATCCCGGGGCATAAGCCCCCAACAGGTGAATGACTAGCATTCCAGGGCATAAGCCCTCAACGGGTGAATGATAAACATTCCAGGGCATGAGCCCCCAACGATGCATGAGTATGAAAGACTCAGTGGTATATATCTACATACAACCCAACAACAGCAACAACTACAATTGATAACAACAACAACAACTGTGCCTAATATTTATGACACACTCCCCAACTTGGACAACACAACTCAACGAACATCAACGACGGACCAACAACAAGCACATACAATTATATTATTCATGTATGCATTTACATCAATTCATATGAATTTACATCCAATTATAACATTCTTCTTCATATATAAGCTTAACTGGTTCAATAAAACAATGTAAGTTACTATAGAATTCGCCCAGGATCGCGACGTGATTTTGGTCAATCGTGACACGATTTCTCGATGTTTTAAAAAATGTCATTTTGCCTAGCCAAATCGCGACGTGATGCCAAAATTGTGAAATGATTGGCCAAAATCGTGACATGATTTCTCATCTGGGCAGTTCAAAGAAACTTTCGATTTTCATAAACTTTTTTCATCCAAAAACCCAATTTTGATCCCCCAATCACCCAAATTGATTTGCCACAACATTTATAGGTTCTATATACAACGTATTACTCAAAACAACATAGAATCATGCAATTCAACAACAGATTCATCAACAACTTAACAATTCATCGTGCTTTCCTAACCCTAACTCAAGAACACAACTTTTTATCCAATTTCAGAAATTATACATATATTAATAGTTGAAAGTTAGCCTCACCCTTACCTTAATTAAGATGAATCACAAATCCTACAGAAATCAAGCTCTCCTCTTGGCTAATCCCCCTTGTTCTTGGTTTCTCCCTTTTTCTCCCAAAATCTTATGTTTTCTGATACGTACAAATGTTTTCTCCCTTACTGACTTTCTACTTCCTTTTACTCAGTAAAACATAACCTCTCTTAGTTTCTTAAGTCCCTCCTTAAAACTCATTAATTCTAATTAACCCCCATAATTCTGAATAAATATTATTTTCTCCTATTTTACTTAAATAATAAAAATCATCACTAATTATCATATAATAAAATATCAATCAAATAACAACACCACATATTCACATAATCATTTAAAAATTCAAATAAAATATTCAAAAGCAACTAAAATAATAAAAATAGAAATTAGAGTGTTACAACTCTCCCCAACTTAGAGAATTTTGTCCTCGAAATATTACCTCAAGCAACAAACAACTCTGGATAAGACTCCAGCATCTTACTCTCCATCTCCCAAGTTAAACTTTCACCAGTTACTCCACCCCAAACAACCTTCACTAGAGGTATCTCCTTGCCTCTCAACTTCTTCACCTTGCGATCTTCAATTCTCAACGCTAAAGTCTCAACCGTAAGGTTATCTCTAACTTGCACATCATCTCTTGGAATAACATGTGAAGGATCTGCTACATACTTCCTTAGCTGCGACACATGAAACACATCATGTAAATTCGAAAGATGTGGTGGCAACCCAATCCGATACGCCACCATTCCAACCCTCTCAGATATCTGATATGGACCAGTAAACTTTGGAGTCAACTTCTTAGACTTCAATGCACGTCCTACACCCGTCATAGGAGTAACTCTCAAAAACACATGATCACCCTCCTGGAACTCAAGGGTCTTTCTACGTTTGTCATGGTAACTCTTCTGTCGACTCTGCGACGCTTTCATATGTTCTCTTATCAACTTGACCTTCTCTGTAGTCTGCTGAACCAACTTTGGTCCCAAAACCACACTTTCACCCGACTCAAACCAACACAAAGGAGTTCTGCACCTCCGACCATACAAAGCTTCGAACGGTGCCATACCAATACTCGAATGGTAACTATTGTTGTACGTGAACTCTATCAACGGTAAGTGGCTGTCCCAAGCTCCACCTTGTTCAAGTACACATACTCTTAGCAAGTCCTCTAACGATTGAATCGTTCTCTCCGACTGACCATCTGTCTGCGGATGATAAGCTGAACTCAGTCTCAACCTCGAACCCAAAGCATCTTGCAAACTCTTCGAGAATCTAGAAGTGAACCTCGGATCTCTATCCGACACAATACTCGACGGTACACAATGTAGCTTCACGATATCACGAATGTAAATCTCCGCCAACTGAGCTACCGGAAAAGTAATATTGATCGGAATAAAGTGCGCCGACTTTGTCAACCTGTCGACCACAACCCATATAGCATCATACCCTCTTGGAGTATTCGGCAAACTCGTCACAAAATCCATGGAAATGCTATCCCACTTCCACTCAGGCACATCTAACGGAGTTAACAGCCCTGCAGGCATCTGATGCTCAACCTTAGACTTCTAGCAAGTCAAACATGCATACACAAACTGAGCAACATCTCGTTTCAATCCAGACCACCAAAACAATTTCCTCAAATCATGATACATCTTTGTAGCTCCAGGATGAATACTCAAGCTACTCTTGTGACTTTCTTCTAAGATTAACTTTTTCAACTCCTCATTATCAGGAATACAAATTCTTCCTCTGAATCTCAATACACCTTGGTCATCAACCTTAAAATCACCATCTGCATTTTGATCATTAGCAGCCATCAAATCCACAAATTTAACATCAATTTTTTGTGCCTCCGTGATACTGTTTAAGAAGTCACTATTAATCTTCAACATGCCCAACCGCACACTCTGAGGTGACCTTTCACAAACTAGGCTCAAATCTCTAAACTGTTCAAGCAACTCAAACTCTTTCATCATCAAGGCGGACATATGCAACGTCTTCCTGCTTAGAGCATCTGCAACAACATTAGCCTTACCGGGGTGGTAATTCAAGCTAAAATCATAATCTTTCAGCAATTTTAACCACCTCCTCTGCCTCATGTTCAATTCCTTCTGATCAAATAAATACTTCAAACTTTTATGATCACTAAACACTTCAAATCTGGAACCGTACAAATAATGCCTCCAAATTTTTAACACAAACACCACAGCCGCCAACTCTAAATCATGCGTAGGATAATTCTTTTCATGGATTCTCAACTGCCTAGAAGCATAAGCTACTACTTTCCCATCTTGCATAAGCACACCACCTAAGCCCAACTTGGACGCATCACAATAAACAACAAAAGGTTCTTCCGGCTTCGGCAAAATCAAAATAGGAGCAGTCGTCAACCGCTGCTTCAACTCATTGAAACTATTCTCACATTGAGTATCCCACACAAAAGCTTTACCTTTACAGGTCAACTGCGTCAAAGGAAGTGCCAATTTCGAAAATCTTTCAATGAACCTACGGTAATAACCAGCCAAACCAAGAAAACTTCTAATCTCTGTGACTGACTTCGGAGTCTCCCATTGCGATACAGCATCTACCTTCGAAGGATCTATAGCAATACCGCTACCAGAAATAATGTGGCCAAGAAAACTTACTTCACTTAACCAAAACTCACATTTGGACAACTTTGCATACAACTTCTTTTCCTTCAACACTTGCAACACAGTCTTTAGATGCTCTGCATGCTCTTCCTCAGTCTTGGAATAAATTAAAATGTCATCAATAAAGACCACAACAAACTGATCCAAATAAGCATGAAAAATTCGGTTCATAAACTCCATGAACACACCAGGCGCATTAGTAACACCGAAAGGCATCACCTTATATTCATAGTGTCCATATCGTGTCCTAAAGGCCGTCTTCTGCATATCTTCATCTTTCACCTTAATCTGATGGTAACCTGACCTCAAGTCAATCTTACTAAACACACGAGCACCCACTAATTGATCCATCAAGTCATCAATCCTCGGAAGTGGATACCTATTCTTTATCGTCACTTTATTCAGCTGACGGTAATCAATACACAGTCTCATACTACCATCCTTCTTCTTAACCAACAACATCGGCGCTCCCCAAGGTGAAACACTCGGTCTTACAAACTTTTTATCAAGTAAGTCTTCCAACTGCTTCTTCAACTCAGCTAACTCCGAAGCTGACATACGGTAAGGAGCCATCGACACAGGCTTCGTTCCCTGAACAAGATCAATTGCAAATTCAACCTCCCTCTCTGGTGGCACATCAGGAATCTCATCAGAAAAAACTTCTGGAAATTCTTTCACCACCGGCAATCTATCAATCACCGCTTGATTCTCCACCGACAAAAACGCCAACAAGGAAAACATCAAGACTCCATCTCGTTCTAACTGCTTCATCTGCTTAGTGGCCAAAAACTCTGCTCCGCTTTCTTCTTTAGCAGAAGAAAAGATACCGACTTACTAAAACAATTAATACGAACATGGTTATACTCCAACCAGTTCTCTACACAACAAACAACAATCAGGACAACAAAAGACAGTTTAAAGCTGTCACACAACACTACTAGGTTCGACACGACTCTACTAATTGGTCGGACGGACCGACCTGCTCTGATACCAATTGTAACACCCCGTTTCCCAAAACAACGTATAATAAATATATAATCAGAGTTATCAACAAACGGGCATGTCACACTGCTTTTCAAAATTATTTAAATAGAATAAAAACTATTTAATTCCAACATCATTATAAAATCTGCAGCGGAAATATTCTTCAAACATATAATTATTTTCCAACGATTCTTGGCACAAAGGCCTCAACAAAATAAATGCCATCCAGCAAATTAAATATCCAACATAATGGTTCAACATATGATACATAAGGAATGAAAGAAACAAAACAACGTTTTCCCCATCCCGTTACATATCAGAGCCCTAAGACACTTGAGCCAACATCCTACTAGCCTTGGAGATCTGCACTTGCCCACAAGGCATGAGCCCCCAACGATGCATGAGTATGAAAGACTCAGGGGTGTATATCTGCATACAACCCAACAACAGCAACAACTACAATTGATAACAACAACAACAACTGTGCCTAATATTTATGACACACTCCCCAACTTGGACAACACAACTCAACGGACATCAACGACGGACCAACAACAAGCACATACAATTATATTATTCATGTATGCATTTACATCAATTCATATGAATTTACATCAAATTATAACATTCTTCTTCATATATAAGCTTAACTGGTTCAATAAAACAATGTAAGTTATTATAGAATTCGCCCAGGATCGCGACGTGATTTTGGTCAATCGTGACACGATTTCTTGATGTTTTAAAAAATGTCATTCTGCCTAGCCAAATCGCGACGTGATGCCAAAATCGTGACATGATTGCCCAAAATCGTGACATGATTGCCAAAATCGTGACATGATTTCTCATTTGGGCAGTTCAAAGAAACTTGCGATTTTCATAAACCTTTTTCATCCAAAAACCCAATTTTGATCCCCCAATCACCCAAATTGATTTGCCACAACATTTATAGGTTCTATATACAACGTATTACTCAAAACAACATAGAATCATGCAATTCAACAACAGATTCATCAACAACTTAACAATTCATCATGCTTTCCTAACCCTAACTCAAGAACACAACTTTTGATCCAATTTCAGAAATTATACATATATTAATAGTTGAAAGTTAGCCTCACCCTTACCTTAATTAAGATGAATCACAAATCCTACAGAAATCAAGCTCTCCTCTTGGCTAATCCCCCTTGTTCTTGGTTTCTCCCTTTTTCTCCCAAAAGCTTATGTTTTCTGATACGTAGAAATGTTTTCTCCCTTACTGACTTTCTACTTCCTTTTACTCAGTAAAACATAACCTCTCTTATTTTCTTAACTCCCTCCTTAAAACTCATTAATTCTAATTAACCCCCATAATTCTGAATAAATATTATTTTCTCCTATTTTACTTAAATAATAAAAATCATCACTAATTATCATATAATAAAATATCAATCAAATAACAACACCACATATTCACATAATCATTTAAAAATTCAAATAAAATATTCAAAAGCAACTAAAATAATAAAAATAGAAATTAGAGTGTTACATATATGTCTGTTAAGTTCTTCAAGTCTTCATCTCTATTTATAGAGGATTTGAGAGACGTTGGGAACTAGCCAGCTCATCAATCTGTCTTGACCGAAGCTTTGATTTATCACCATTGATCTTTTGCCTGATTTGAAGATTGTCCTTATGAAAACAATTTCAAATCCATTCGAAAAACAAATGGAACAATATCTGCAAATATTGTTGTTATTCTTGTCTTGTATAGGAGACACAATGCAGAGATGGTGGTTGCAGAGGCATGCGCAGACTTAGTGGTTGTACATTTCGTACACTGTACTTTGTCAACGCTCTTCAGCCTCTGAAGAAATTGGCTTCTGATGACCTTGCTTCTGGAGAACTGGCTTCTGATGACGTCATCTTCAGGAGCGCTTTCTTCAGATGCACTATGCTTCTGACTTTCCAGGAGCGCTTTAAATCAGATGCTCTTCAAGCTTCAATCTAGAAATTCCTTTGCTCTTTTAATTCATTCAGTCAGAACCTCTTGTAAATAACTCTTTGTTAATGGTCCTGTACACTTGAATAAGCTTTTAGCATATCCAACTGATAATTTTTAATACCTTGTTATCATCAAAACTTAAGTGGTATATTTGTGAAACACCCTTTGTTCCAACAGTGGTTGCAACCAGACAAAATCACCAATGGATAGTTGTATTTGTTCTTGTTGTACGTTGTGTCAAATGCAACCACATCGCCAAAACAGAAATAATCTGATCTGCTTGTGCCATCTGCCCAAAACAGACATTTCAAATGTCCGTCATTAGTGGCAGAATATTCACAGAAGGAACGTGGATCAGTTGAGGACTTAACATTCAGATAGTTTAAAGCAGTAGAAACATCACCATCCTTAATAACAGCACGCATTTTTTGTCAAAGTAATTGTACAAATATTTCTTAGTGAACCCAACACCAGCATATCCACCCTTCTGAGCCACCATGTATCCCATTATATGACAAGTTCTTATTCCGTGTGACTGAAGACCATCAATATGTGCTTTATCTGCGTCTGATATTTGCTGGTAAACAGGGTGTAAATGCACAACACTCGATGGAGTAAGTTCATGGTTGTGACCCTCTTCAAAAATAGACACAACATATCTACCCTTTTTGGGTCTGTAGTGAACACGAAGCCTAGCTGGACACTTTGTACCAGTGATACGTCGGTGATCTCTTTTCCTTTCTGACCTTGATAAATGCTTCTTCTCTCTGAACCCCTGCTTGTTGCATACATACTGCCTCATTACAGTCTCACTGTTAACATTGCGCCTAATATCACTCTTCCTAACAGCAAAACCTTTACACTTACCGTACTTAAAATAAAAATCGTAAGCTTCATCAACACTCGCAAATTCCATGTCCCTTATTGTTTCAGCAGTTACTGAGTTTATCCTTACCATTTCCTCACCAACAGCTACATCATCATCTTCATTTAAATTCTTATCACCTTCACTACCATGACCTTTACTTTCATCACCTTCAGTTCCATCACCTTCAGTTTCATCACCTTCACTTTCATCACCTTCACTTTCATCACTTTCATAACCTTGACTTTCATAACCTTTACTTTCATCATCTTCACCTTTATCACCAGCACTATAATCTGTTGGAACAAAGGGTGTTTCACATAATCACCGTTTAAGTTTTGATGATAACAAAGTATTAAAATTGTCAGTTGGATATGCTAAACATTTGTTCAAGTGTACAGGACCATAATTAAAGTCTTATTCATAGAGGTTCTGGTTGAACGAATCAAAGAGCAACGAAATTTATTTTGAAGCTTAGCGCGTCTGAAGAAAAGAGCTCATGAATCCACGTTATCAGAAGCTACCTCGTCAGAAGCTTAGTGCGTCTGAAGAAAAGAGCTCCTGAATCCACGTCATCAGAAGCAAGTTCATCAGAAGCTACTTCACCAGAAGCTTAAGAGCGTTGACAAAGTACAGTGTACGAAGTGTACAACCACTAACTTTGAGCATGCCTCTGCAGCCACCATCTCTGCATTTTGTCTCCTCTACAAGACAAGAATAACAGTAATGTTTGCAGACAGTGTTCCTTCTCTATTGGAATGGTTTTGAAATTGTTTCTTGATAGGACAATTATCAAATCGGGCAAAAGATCAATGGTGAAGAATCAAAGCTTCAATCAAGACAAGTTTATGTACCGGCTAGTTCTCAACGTCTCTCAAATCCTCTATAAATAGGGATGAAGACGTGAAGAAAGCACACACATATATATATAGATGAGCTGAAAGAAAAGACCAACACATTTTCTCTGAGCCAAAGCGTCGCAAAATACACATCAACAACTTAGAGAATTCTTACAAAAGTTCATATCTTAGAATTCCTAAGTGTCTAGAAAAACAGAGTCTGTTCTATTCGTATTGTTTTGTGAATACCTCTGATTGTATATCAAGTATTCAAAACTCTTTTCAATTCTTTGTAATTGTTAAGAAAAGTCTTTTTCTTGTGTGATTGAGCAAAGGAAGTCTCTAGGAGTTGTCCTTGAGCATAGAAGTCTCTTTCTTGTGTGATTGAGCAAAGGAAGTCTCTTGGAGTTGTCCTTGAGCATTGAGAAGTCTCTTACTGTGTGTTTGAGCAACTTGTAATTTGATATTACATTTTAGTGAAACTCTCCTTGGAAGTGCAAGGGGGGCAGGACTACTTCTGGTTTGTGGAAGGAACCTGTATAAATTGCTTGTGTTCTTCTTTCTTTTCTGCACTCTTACTCTCTATCCGCTGCATTAAGACTCTGAACTCAAATCAGAGTCTGAACTCTATCAGACTCTGATCCTGAGAACTGTGTTTTTCTCACCTTCAGTTGGTATCAGAGCTTCGGATCTGTAGTTAGCACTTAACTGTGTTACAGTGAACGATCTGAGAAAAACATGTCTGGGGAATAGGCTTATGGCTCTGGTTCTGCTTCTGGTTCTGGAGTTGCTATACCTTTTGATTATAGCAACAACAACAACAACAAAAATGAAAGATCTGCTAATCATAAGAAACCTCCCATGTTTAATGGTGATCCAGAAATGTTCTCTTGGTGGAAGACCAAGATGTATAGTCACATTATGGGAATGGATGAAGAGTTGTGGGATATTCTTGAAGAAGGTGTTGGAGATTTGAAGTTGGATGAAGAAGGTGCTGCTCTTGATAGGAAAGCTCACACTGATGAACAGAAAAAGCTTTATAAGAAACATCACACGATTAGAGGCATTCTTGTGGCTGCCTTGCCTCATAAAAAGTACTTAAAGATGAGTGACAAATCTACAGCGAAGGCTATGTTCACCTCATTGTGCTCACTTTATGAGGGCAACAAGAAAGTCAGAGAAGTTAAGGCTACTATGCTCGTTCATCAGTACGAGTTGTTCAGAATGAAGGAGGATGAAAACATTGAGACTATGTACTCAAGATTTCAAACTCTGGTTTCTGGGCTTCAAATTCTGAAGAAAAGTTACGTGGCGTCAGATCATGTGAACAAGATTCTGAGAAGCTTACCTGCTAAGTGGAGACCAAAAGTGACAGCTATTGAAGAAGCTAAAGATTTAAACACTCTGAGTGTTGAAGATCTTATAAGGTGGTCTTAATGAGAATGAACCTGTCAAGAAGCCTAAGTCTATTGCTTTGAAGTCAAGAGGGAAGTCAACTAAAACTCTGAAGGCGTTGGAGTCTGAAGAAGAATCTACATCTGAAGATTCTGATGAAGACCCTGAAATCGTTAAAGAGACGGCGATGCTTTCCAACAGACTACAAAATCTTGCTAAAAAGAACAAGAAGTTCATGAGCAGAGGCAGTAGTCAAAAGAGCTTTAGAAAAGAAGAACAGAAAGGTTGCTTTAACTGCAAGAAGACTGGATACTTCATTGCTGAATGTCCAGACCTCCAGAAGGAAAAATCCGAAGAGAAATCTAAGAAGCCAGTCTTTAAATCCAACAAATTCAAGAAGCAAATCAAGAAGAGTTTGATGGCAACTTGGGAAGATCTGGATAATGAGTTTGAGTCTGATAAAGATGATGCTGAAGATGAAGCAAATATAGCCATGGCCTTGGTGGCTACTGTTGAAGATGAAAAAGAATCATCTGATGTTGAATCCTGTATAGACTCTAAAAATGAAAATGAGGTATATTCTAAACATACTAGATCTGAATTAATTGATTGTCTCAAGGAACTTCTTGGTCATTATGAAAACCAATCCTCTGAGTTGAGGAGAGTTAAGCAACGATACATTAAGTTGCTGAAACTCCATGAATCAACTAAGATGGAGATGGATGTTTTACAACAAGAAAATAATGATTTAAAAACAATGACTGAGAAAGGTGATAATAAACCTTTATCTGAGTAGGATGCTGCTCTTCAAGAGTTTATTACCACAGGAATTGATAGAACCAAAGTTGCATCCATGATTTATAGCATCAATCAGAACAAGAAAAAGGGAATTGGCTTCACAGGAGGAAACTCTGGTGAAGTGATCCTGAAACCTTGTTCTGATAAAACCAAAGAGGGGCTGAAAACTCATTTTGTGTCTGAATCTGAAAAGGTCAAAACAGCTTCTCATTCAGAACCTAAATCTTCAAGTTCAAAGGTAATAACTAAGTCAAAACCTGAGAACCAAAAGACAAAGGTTATGAACAACTCTAAATCAAAAGCTCCAAAGTTACAGATCCTGAAAAGATCAGAACCGAATAAACAGGTTCTGAAGAAAACAGAGTCTGAAACTCAAAAGCCTAGATTTTAGAGGAAGGAAGCTGTCTTTGCTAAGTCACATTCTAAGACTAAAGGTTCTGAACCTGAAGTCTGGAAGAAGACAAAGCAGGACAATTTCAGACAGAGAACACAAAGGAAATTCAAAACTCCTAGGACTAACCCAAGAGGACCCATAAAAATATGGGTACCTAAGTCAGACATTGTTGATGTGGCAGGTATGTCTAAAAGGAAGCGAAAAGCAGAAGTCCTAGTACCTGGACAGTGGCTGCTCGCGACACATGACGGGAGAAAGGTCTATGTTCCTAACCCTGACCATGAAAGAGGGAGGAACTGTGGGATTTGGAGGAAACCAAACTGGCAAAATCATTGGTACTGGAACAATTGGTAATTCTTCAATCTCTATTAATAATGTGTGGTTTGTTGATGGACAAAGAAATAACCTACTTAGCATAAGTCAATTTGGTGATAATGGTTATGATGTCTTTTTTGATAAGAACAACTGCACAGTGATCAACAAAGATGATCAATCCATAATTTTCAAATGAAAGAGAAGAAACAATGTATACAAGATTAATTTTTCAGAACTGACTGATCATAAGGTATTTTGCCTTTTATCAATGAGTGATAAGAAATGGCTGTGGCACAGAAGGTTGGGACATGCTAACTGGAGATTAATCTCTAAACTTAGCAAGTTACAACTTGTCAAAGGCTTACCAGACATTGACTATCATTCCGATGCACTTTGTGGTGCATGTCAGAAGGGAAAAATTGTTAAAACTTCTTTCAATTCAAAAGACATTTTTTCTACCTCCAGACCCTTGGAACTACTCCACATTGATTTATTTGGACCAGTTAGTACTGCATCTTTATATGGGAGTAAATATGGATTGGTTATAGTTGATGATTACAGTAGATGGAATTGGGTTAAGTTTCTTAAATCTAAAGATGACTCATATGATGTGTTTACCAAATTCTGCATTCAAGTCCAATCTGAAAAAGAACTGAAAATTCTAAAAGTCAAGAGTGATCATGGGGAAGAATTTGAAAATGAGCCATTCGAAATATTTTGTGAAAAACATGGAATTGTCTATGAATTCTCTTCTCCTAGAACTCCACAACAAAACGGGGTTGTAGAGAGAAAGAATAGGTCTTTACAAGAAATGGCAAGAACCATGATCCATGAAAACAACCTGGCAAAACATTTTTGGGCAGAAGCAGTAAACACAGCATGTTATGTTCAGAACAGGATCTATATCAGACCCATACTGAACAAAACAACATATGAACTCTTTAAAGGTAGGAAGCCTAACATCTCTTACTTTCATCAGTTTAGATGTACATGTTATATCTTAAACAACAAAGTCTATCTGAGAAAATTTGATGCAAAGGCTCAAAAGGGAATCTTTTTAGGTTACTCTGAGAGGTCAAAGGCATACAGAATGTATAATTCAGAAACACAATGTGTTGAAGAATCTATGCATGTCAAATTTGATGACAAAGAGCCTAGAAGTAAAACTCTAGAGCAGGATGAAAGTATTGCAGGTTCAGAAGAGTTTGATGATTACTCAGAACTTGATCAGACTTCAGAGTTGGATGATGCTCCAGAAGCTGTAACAGTACCTGATGTTCCAGTTGAAGAAGCTTCTGAAGAAGCTCACGTTGATTCACAACAAGTTATCCAGTCAAGAAACTCATTCAAATACAAGTCTTCTCATCTTGAGGATCAAATCATTGGAAACAAGGAAAGTCCCATAAGAACTAGATCACATTTCAGACCAGAAGAATCTGCTTTGGGATTGCTGTCCATGATAGAACCTACAACAGTTGACGAAGCACTAGCTGATGATGGATGGATCTTAGCAATGCAAGATGAACTCAATCAATTCAAAAGAAATGATGTGTGGGATCTTGTACCTAAGCCTAAACACAAGAACATTATTGGAACCAATTGGGTGTTTAGGAACAAGTTAGATGAACAAGGAGAAGTAATCAGGAACAAAGCCAGACTTGTTACTCAAGGGTACAGCCAACAAGAAGGCATTGATTACACTGAAACTTTTGCTCCAATTGCAAGATTGGAAGCAATCAGGTTACTTCTTTCCTACGCTGTAAATCACAACATAACCTTGTATCAAATGGACGTTAAAAGTGCATTTCTCAATGGTGTCATCTCTGAAGAATAGTTTGTGAAACAACCTCCTGGATTTGAGGATTTAAAACATCCTAACTATGTTTATAAGTTAAAGAAATCTTTGTATGGTCTGAAACAAGCTCCTAGAGCCTGGTATGACAGACTAAGTAATTTCTTGCTTAAAAATGATTTTAAAAGAGGACAAGTTGACACAACATTATTAAAGAAGACTCTTGAAAAGACATACTGGTTGTGCAAATTTATGCTGATGATATCATTTTTGGTTCAACTAATGGATCTCTTTGCAAGGAATTTTCTAAGATGATGTAGGACGAGTTTGAAATGAGCATGATGGGAGAATTGAAGTTCTTTTTGGGAATTCAAATCAACCAGTGCAAAGATGGAGTGTATGTTCATCAATCCAAATACACCAAGGAACTTCTAAAAAAGTTCAAGATTGAAGAATATAAAGAGATGAACACTCCAATGCATCCTACCTGCACTCTAAGCAAAGAAGATAAAGGATCTAAAGTTGACCAGAAGTTGTACCGAGATATGATTGGTTCTCTGTTATATCTCACTGCATCTAGACCTGATATTTTATTTAGTGTATGCTTGTGTGCAAGGTTTCAATCAGATCCTAGAGAACCTCACTTAACTGTTGTTAAGAGAATCTTTACATATCTGAAGGGAACAACTAATCTTGGACTTCTGTATAACAAATCTTCAAATGATAAGCTAGTTGAATTCTGTGATGCTGACTACGCTGGTGATAGGATTGAAAGAAAATCAACCAGTGGAAATTGTCAATTTCTTGGTGATAATCTGATATCCTGGGCTAGCAAGATACAAGCAACTATTGTTTTGTCAACAGCAGAAGCAGAATACATCTCAGCTGCTAGTTGTTGTACACAACTACTCTGGATGAAACATCAGTTATAAGACTATCAAATAACTGAAAACTGTATTCCCATTTATAGTGATAATACAGCTGCTATTTGTCTGTCAAAGAATCCTATTCTTCATTCAAGAGCCAAGCACATTGAAATTAAACATCATTTTATCAGAGACTATGTTCAAAAGGGAGTTTTAGATATTCAATTCATTGATACTGATCATCAATGGGATGATATCTTTAATAAACCCTTAACTGTTGAAAGATTTAATTTTATAAAGAAAAATTTGAACATGCATTTTGTCACTGAGTAATGCTTGCCTCTGAATGAAAAATCAGACTCTGAAATTTATCAGAAGTTGTTGAGTATCAGACTCTCTGTTGGAGACTCTGAAGAAATTCAGCCCCTGAAAACTCTCAGACTCTAAGAAGGAATCTTTTGACTCAGATAGCGTGCGGAAGAGGAAAAGGTGGAAGTTAAGTCTAGTGACACCTAGCCCCCTATTTGCAATAGTTATTTTTTTAGTTCTCTGACGTGGTCTATCTGTATTGGGTAATAACACTAAAAGGGCAATGATAGTTATTCTCTTAAACAAATATTCTCGCGCCTTCTATATTGTCATTAATGCGTGTGTCTGTTTGTCCCCCCTGAATGTGAAACGTTTTGGTGTCAAAAATTCACTATATATATTAGTCACACACAACTCACTCACTTTCCTACACTTTCAAGTTTTTAAGTTGTTTATCTAAAAAATCAGATTTTCTCTTCTCTCAATCTAGAAACCCTAAACCATCAACTTCTTCAATGGCAACTTCGACAAGTGGTTCTGGTATGCAACTCGGCACAGGGTCCATTTACGTAATCAAACCAAAGATGATGGAAGCGCTAATTTCAGCACAAAAGATGTTTGGTTACTTTCGTATGTTGAATGGACCAACATATGTAAATTTGGTTAAGGATTTCTAGGTAAGGGCTGAGGTCTACGATCAAGAAGTTGTTATCTTAGACGAAAGACAGGTTGTGGCAAGGGATCCAAGTCTGAAAGGAAAATCAAGAAAAGAAATGGGTCTTGAACCTTTTAGGAGGTTAGACATAAGATCAGCAGTGATGGGTATTCCTATAACCATCACAAAATAGGTTATTGCAAGAGCTTGCAGAGTGGCTCCTGAAGGCAGATTTCTTTGGAATGTCAGCAGAAAGAAACCCTTGTTGGATAGTTACACTAATTTACTGCTGAAAGGAAACCCAGCAACTAAGTTGGTGGACATGGATGGAAAAGACATGATGCTCCTGAAGTTTGTCACTGACTGCTTCTTTCAGAAAGGAGGAGGGTATGACCAACCAAGTCTGGACCAGAAAATGGTTATGTACTTCTTGGCTGCTTATCAAGAGATAAATCTTCCAAGATACCTCATGCATCATTTGTGCTGGGCTATCAAAGAAGGAATTAAAAGGAAAAGAAAGTAAGTACCTTGTGGAAGGTTGTTGTCTGAGATCTTTCATCATGGAGGATTGCTGGAGACTCTGAAGAAATTCAATCTTGCTTCTGAAAGAGTTCTTGAAACTACTACTGGGAAGATCATCAATGGCAAGACTCTGCAGAATATGAAGATCATTGGGAAATTCTCTTCCAACGAGAAGGACCTGAAAGAATCCTCAGTTCCATCAGGACTGATGAGGGATTTTCCTCGCATCTCAAAAGAGGATAATCCTGAAGTTTTGACTAGATACATAGCTGCACATGCCAAGGAATCAGGCACAACCTCTCAGGATGTAGTCATCCCTGACTCTTCTGATGATGATTCTCTCAAAGTCAAGGGCAAAAGGACCAAGGTTGATACTGACTCTGAAGTTGCTGATGTTAAGGCCAAAAAGCAGAAGGTTGCTAAGTCTGAAGCAATTAACTACGACAGTGGGTCTGCTTCTACTACTAAGAGAAAAAGAGGTAAAGGAGATTCTTCAATCACCACTGAGGCAGCTAAATTAGCTCTTGAAGAAATGGATGCAGAAGAGCAAATGGCTAGTAAGAAACAGACAAGTGGTGTAGATATTGTTAGTCCAGTGTTCATTGTGACTCCTGAAATGGCCAAAAGAGCTAAGGAACATGCTGATAAGTTGAAAGCAGACAAGAAGAAGAAAGATGCACAATACATTGCTGAAAGGGATGAAAAGCTCAAGGCTGTGATAAATTCTATGTGGAGAAGCTTGCTGAGGTTAAGGCAATTGCTGATGAAGTTGAACAAGAGACTATGAAGGAAGCTCAGGAGGTTCTGAAGAAGGTTCAAGGAACACCAGGAGCTGGTGCTTCAGGATCTATTCAAGAGTCTGCTACTTCAGAGGCTGAAAGATCATAAGTTCCTCTCTCAGCCAAGGTAACTCAAATTCCAGACCCCCCCATCAACATCTCACCTTCATCATCACACACAACTGATTCTAACCTAGACAACATACCTCTCAGTCAGAAATACAACATGCCTAAACCCACTCCTAAACCTAAACCCACTTCAACAAACCCAAACAAAACACAAATCAGAGTCAACCCAACAATTAGTAGTACTGGACTTGCTGAGGTCATAATGGGCTCAACAATTCAGAAGGTTCAGCCTTCAACAGCTGCTGAAGATCCTGAAAACCATGAAGACCAATCCCATCCTGGTTCACCTTCCAACCTGTTTTCTTTAGAAAAACACTTAGGTGGTGAAATCCCTATCACTCCACAAAAAGCCACTAAATCAGTCCCTAAAAAGATTGATTTAGTTAACCAATAACCACCTAAACCATCTCAACAAAACAACCCTGAACAAACATCACTCCAAACCAAAACCCAAACTCAAACTCAAAAGACAACCATTCCAGAATCTGTTATTGAGACAGTTGTTGAGGAGTCTGTCCTAGTGACAGAGTCTGAACTTTCTATGTTTGTCTCAGATTCTGAACCAACACAAAACCTAATCCTTAGTGCTTCTGACCAACCTTCATCTCCATTTCATATTCAGATCCTTGATCAACCACCCTTAAACATTCTGGAATCTGAATACATTGAGTCTGAACTGCTGAAAATCAGTGAGGAAATGAAAGCTCTAGTGCAACTAAGAAGAGTTCCTACTCTATCTGTTGACTATGAAGATCATTGGTCATCTCTGAAGAGCAAAGCTTCTGAACTGATAGATGTTGTAAGCAAGAAGTGTCTTCGAATTCAAGCTGCTACACTAAAGCGTCACTTGAGAATTCTGCACTCAGTTGAGCAATCTACAAGTCCACTTCTGTATCTAGCAAATGCACCTTTCTACGCTGAATCAGACTATGTCTCCAGAGAAGCTAAGGTGTTCAAGATGTTGAAAGAGAAAGTATTGAAGCAATAGGAAGAATCTAAGGCTAGAGAAGATTATCTCCTTCAGAGGCAGTTAGTTCTTGAAGAGACTGCTAAGCAACAATCTGAGCTCCTGAAGAAACAATCTGAGGACATTAATCGCATGATGGCTTTTATCCAACAACAACAGCAACCCAACCCTTAGATGCACACCTTTTTTTTTTTGCTTAATTGTTTTTGCTTCAGAATTATTTTTAATTTTGTAACTGTTTTCTTTTTATATATATAAGTGTTTTCTCATCTTCAATATGTTTGTTTTTACTTCTCGTTCATTTTTTTTGTTATTTTTTGTTAATGACAAAAGGGGGAGTAGTAAAAGTATTTAACAAGAATTTGAGCCCAAGCTAAAATAAAATTCTTAAGCAGTTTTATTTTATGAGAACCTTATTTAATGAATCTGTGCGTATATTGCAAAAAATTTATGTTTAAAATGAATTTAATTAACCTGGATAGGACTTAAGGGGAGCTTACAAACCTCACCTTAAAGACTATCAGACTTAGGGGGAGTCAGAGCATACAAACCTCAGACTCTGAGCTTACAAACCTCAGAACCCCAGCGTCAGCTTGTTAATTAAGTTAACAACAATTGACATTTTAAATACTTGTGTTTGTCATCATCAAAAAGGGGGAGATTGTTGGAACAAAGGGTGTTTCACATAATCACCGTTTAAGTTTTGATGATAACAAAGTATTAAAATTGTCAGTTGGATATCCTAACATTTGTTCAAGTGTACAGAACCATAATTAAAGTCTTATTCATAGAGGTTCTGGTTGAACGAATCAAAGAGCAAAGAAATTTATTTTGAAGCTTAGCGCGTCTGAAGAAAAGAGCTTCTGAATCCACGTCATCAGAAGCTACCTCATCAGAAGCTTAGTGCGTCTGAAGAAAAGAGCTCCTAAATCCACGTCATCAGAAGCTACTTCACCAGAAGCTTAAGAGCGTTGACAAAGTACAGTGTACGAAGTGTACAACCACTAACTCTGAGCATGCCTCTGCAACCACCATCTCTGCATTTTGTCTCCTCTACAAGACAAGAATAACAGTAATGTTTGCAGACAGTGTTCCTTCTCTATTGGAATGGTTTTGAAATTGTTTCTTCATAGGACAATTATCAAATCGGGCAAAACATCAATGGTGAAGAATCAAAGCTTCAGTCAAGACAAGTTGATGTACCGGCTAGTTCTCAACGTCTCTCAAATCCTCTATAAATAGGGATGAAGACTTGAAGAAAGCACACACATATATGTAGAAGAGCTGAAAGAAAAGACCAACACATTTTCTCTGAGCCATAGCATCGCAAAATACACATCAACAACTTAGAGAATTCTTACAAAAGTTCATATCTTAGAATTCCTACGTGTCTAGAAAAATAGAGTCTGTTATGTTCGTATTGTTTTGTGAATACCTCTGATTGTATATCAAGTATTCAAAACTCTTTTCAATTCTTTATAATTGTTTAGAAAAGTCTTTTTCTTGTGTGATTGAGCAAAGGAAGTCTCTTGAAGTTGTCCTTGAGCATAGAAGTCTCTTTCTTGTGTAATTGAGCAAAGTAAGTCTCTTGGAGTTGTCCTTGAGCATTGAGAAGTCTCTTACTGTGTGTTTGAGCAACTTGTAATTTGATATTACATTTTAGTGAAACTCTCCTTGGAAGTGCATGGGGGACAAGACTACTTCCGGTTTGTGGAAGGAACCTGTATAAATTGCTTGTGTTCTTCTTTCTTTTCTGCTCTCTTACTCTCTATCCGCTGCATTAAGACTCTGGACTCAAATCAGACTCTGAACTCTATCAGACTCTGATCCTGGGAACAGTTTCATTTCGTAAGAAGGAGAAGTTTTTGAAAACACAATCCAACCCCCCCTTTTTGTGTTTTTCTCACCTTCATAATCAACAGAACAACCACCATCATCACTTTCCTTGTCTCCATTTTCATCAGAACTATCAGCACCTGTATTATCATCATCTACATTCTGCTCACTTTCCTTCTCAGTAGATTTACCTTGACTCCTAGCAATCATCGGATAGGTTTCGTCACTCAATTCCACATCCGTAGAACCGTAATCATATTCTGGTGAACCAACATCCGTAAAGTCATTGTTGTTGTTATCCATCTGGTATACAAAATTTAAAAACAAAATGAGATAAACCCTAATCACTAATCAAAGCAAAATCACTGATCAAAGCAAAGGAACATATAAAACATAATCACTGAACACTAAACAGCCAACAAAACTACTCAATCCTAAGTTTTATTCACTACTTAATCACTAATTTCCCTAACCCTAAACTTTAAATCAAAAACTATTTCCGTAATCAAAACCAGCAAATCTACCCTAATCCCTAATTTCCAAAATTGATTTTGCATGACCTAGCCAATCCCGATAATATTGCATGTACAAAAAAATAGGTGTAGTTGAGCTTACCTCAGAGTTTTAGAGCTTCACACTTGAAATACGAATGCAAGGGCAACGACCGGGAAAAAGGGTGGAGATTGGAGGCGACGATTGAACGGCAACGATCTGAAAAAGGGTGGAGATTGGAGGCAAGATCCTTCTACTATGGTGGGAGAGGAGAAAGAAAAAGATGAAACGGCTAGGTTTCTGAAAGAACAGGGGAAAGGTTCAAAGTCTTTTTTTTAATCTTAAATGTTTAATTTTTTAACTTAATTGTTAACATATAATTAAATTTGATCTTTTAAAAACAAAAGGAAAACAGTGCAATTAAAATCAATTTAAGGGCTTAAGTACAATTAGTTTGCCTGAAGGAACACGGTACATCTCATGCAAGCACAAGTATGAGATAGAATCACTAAAACACGTGGCGCGTTCTTATTAGCTGTAGGGTTACTTCACCGAAGAATTCATTTTCGCAACTTCACCATAGAATTTTCCTAAATTAAAATGTTGTGAGATAGATTAATTTTTAACAATTTTAAGCGAACATATTTGTCTAAACCATATAGAATTTGAACCCTTAAACAAGTGGTCAACAATTTAATTTATGGTTTTTGCGTATATAAAAGATTTGAATAAGAGGAAAACTCCACATTTTCTTGTAGATCATTACTCACCATTAAAAAGTGACGGAAAGTTCATACTTTTTATACACATTTGTATCATACTCCCTTCGATTCTATTTATAAGAGAAAATTGAGTCAACAAAAATTGATGTATCTATACTGAATTTTGAATCAGGTACATTAACTTTTGTGGATCTAATATTCTCCTATAAATAAGACAGGAGGGGGTAACGTGATCAAAAATAAAATAAAAAATGAGCATAGTAACCCAATTTGAAAAACAAAATTGTTTTGGACCATTGAATTGCCAAGTGCCAACCAAGTTTTTGAGACCTCAAATGAAGAGATAAGATTCGTATCGCCACAATCCAAAACAACCTCATGTTATCATCAACAATAATAAATTTCAAGAATTCAACTTCCAAATATTCTTTCATCAAAAAATTATAGACACTAATGAGTTCTAAGATAAACTTCTCAAGTCCACCAATACAATGCAAATTTCATATCAAGAAATCAAATATCACAAGAGAAAACATCATCATCTTCTCTTCATTTTCTTCAAGTGAAAAACAACATAAAACAATTTCAAAAACAATTGAAACTCCATCAAATGAAAAAGCTTACACTATTAATTTCAAGACAAAAAGTGCTTGCAAACTTGGAATTTCAAGATATCCTGATTTTGAGTATGATGCTGAAGGAGGAATAGGAACTGGTTTTGGTGCAAAGGAAACACAAAATTCAGATAACAATGACATTCTTGTTTCATTTGATCTTGATACATTGTATATTCCATCATTAACAAGCTCTACAACAAAGTTTCTTGGATTGTCATTGCCACCATTTTTAAGGATTGATATTGTTCCAGAAGCTTTCCAAGGAAGTATTAATCAAGAATCTGGCAAGGTAAGCCATATAAGTTATAGAGATTGTACTTCAATTCTAATTGTGCAGTATGTTTACACCTTTTAGTAACACTTTGTGTTTATTCTAGCTAGCCATATGTATCCCTTAAATATTTTAGAAAATGCTAACCAGTATTCCGAAAGTACCAGTTAAGAAAACAAATATAGTAAGAATTTCTTATAACATATGTAATCAAATATTTAAAAGTGTAAAAATTATTGTTTTCACTGTAAAACTTACTTTTACCGGGAGGACACTAGTTAAGCATGACCCAAATATTTTTAATAACCACCAAATTGAGATATGGTTGCATTTAGCTCTGATTCACTTTAGAATACAAGGTAAATAATTTCAGACTCTAGTCTACGAAGTGTCACTTAGTGATAAGAGTTTGTTCCTATAATATCAAAAGGAGTCCATATTTCCGGTATCGATTGAAAGAGTTCGATCCTGTAATATTAGTTAAGGGAGCCCAAATCCTCTTCCTGTTATTTGTTGTAAAATAGTTATTAGTGTCACTGTAATATGTGAGATAACGTCAATATAGTCCTAGTAGATATTAAAATTTCTAAAACATTCCTAATTTTATCTTTAGTTAGTAATTTTGTTAACTAACTGACTAACGGAAAAAAGACATTTAATGACTAAACCTACCAACGAAAGGGAGATTTGAAGTCTAAACTCATGAAGAAAAGAACGTTTAGGGGTGTTTTGTAATTTCGATATGAGGAGTCAAATCCAATAGTTAATGAACTATGTTGCACAGAAACTTCTGATTGAAGGCGTGTCCCAGTGTCTGATATGTGTTGTGTCGGACACCAACACGGCATCGACACTAGTGATTACATTGAATTATGTCATTTTCTCAAAATTTTACCGGTGTCGATATGTCCGTGTCAGTGTCGTGTTTCGGTGTCCGTCTTTGTATCCGTGCATCATAATTAATGGTTTATTAATTTTTATTTTTTCTTACAAGGTTGATCTTGAGTTTAAGGCCAAGTTCTTGTTTTCTGCTGGTAGTATCTACAAGGCTCCACCCCTACTTGTGAAGACAGTGTTGACATCTGAAGAGTCAAAGGGAACATTGAAGAGTGGAAGAGGCATGAGATTGGATGAAGAGGGGAAGTGCAGACTGGTTGGTGTTTCAACAGTTGATCCTATTGATGATTTCCTAATGAATTCCTTCCTTGGTCTACCTACTGAGTGTCTTGCTGAACTAAATGCCGTAATCTCCATCTCTTCATCATAAGAGTTTAAATCTCATGTTAAAACTAGATATAGAACTACATATTCTAAAAATAAAAAATTTGTAGTCAATGTTACTAATTAAAAGATACTAATATAATAGAAGAATGAGTTATTATACTTAGATAGTCAATATATTCTTTAGTGTTTCCAAGTGCATACTTTGGTAATTTTCTTCAAAATCATCTTCCAATATTGTTGTACATTCAATACAATACAGCAACTTAAAATGCATATTTTTTGTTTCTTTAATGAATAATATTATGGAATGACTTCAAAATATCTACTGCATATATAATTAAATCAATATTATAATATGATTTTCTGGTCATAATTATAGCACAATAGTTTTTTGGACTAATTATAATCATCGTGATTTTGCCAAACATACATCAGTTCAAACACGCACTTCATCATTGAACGAATAAAGAGATATCATAAAAATAACTTTTTGTTATTGCATAGGCATTACCAAGTATGCATATCCCCTCAAGAAAGAAAAAAAAAACCAAGTATGCATCAAAATTTTAATAAAAAAAAAATGATCATAAGAGATCATTGAGCTGCAAAACTAGTTAACAGCAAGTTCACAAGAGTACACATGTATCAATCAGACGCTCCAAATACAAGTTCAAACCAAGTACAAAACTCAAAGAAAAACACTTCCTTACCCTGAATTTTACAACACTTCTCTTTTACATTTTTTTGGAGATCTTTTTTAATAAAAAAAAATTGTTTATGAGAAATTATTATTCATTAAAAATAAAATGGAGGTAATTTACAACTATACTGAAAGTTTTTGAACTCTGTTCCTTGAAATTATAGGGTCAAACTCTTATTATTGACTTGCATCTCATAGAGACATTTTTCGACATCAAAATAACAATGAAATTATAAAATCTTATTGTTTCACATTGTAATATCATTTTTGTACTAACAAAATTCTATAAAACGTTAATTACAACATTTCCATTCTTTACCTTTTATATTTTGTCGTTTCTCCTTGTTGTGCTATATTTCTCAAGTAAACTCCAAGTGTTCAAATTATCCAGCTCCATGCTAGTATTGAGAACCCATGCACCATATAGTGAGAAGATCGTTGAAAGAACATATGTTAGTTACAGTTTATAATTTGTTATGCTTATTTATCGAGAAAAATCACAGCATCACATTAGACACACATCGATAATGTTTAACAATAACTCAATTTTTTTTTTAAAGATATTTATGAAATTTAAAAAATATGTTCCTTTATTTTCACATTATCTTTCTTTCTTTTCTTACCTTAGTAGCGACAAAACTGTAAATAAGTGGAAAAATGTTTGTCTTTCGTAAGCGTGAGCGATGTAGGATGGAGCATTCTTAGACTTATGTTTTTTTCGAAGGAAAATTTGTAAGGACTAAAAAAAAGTTGTGATATGTATATATAGGGACCAAAAACATATTTAGGAACACAAATATTATGTATTCACTCATTATTTTTATTGAAGAATTGAAATCACTACTTTTGGTCTCTACTTCTAAGTCAACTTTGTGTGTTATTCAAAAAATTTAATTTTTTTTTCCAAAGTCATGTTTATCAAAAAGTTTTATTTCTTTTTTTGGAGAAGTTCTTATAATATTTTAAACATTTTGCAAAAAACTCATTGACAAGCTTAAAGAAGACACATGACATAATTTTAAAAACATGGACCAAAAGTGTGAAGGAAAATTTTCCTCTTAACTTTAATAGTGACAAAACTGCAAATAAGTAAAAAAAAGGTGATGTTTGTTTGTTGGTTTATTGGTGTAGATGTATAAATAGGTAGCATTAAAATATATTTTAAGTTGATGTGGCAGCAATTACTTTGTTAATTGACACTTGTAAAAAATTGTTTTGAAAGTGTTTTTGTGTATATTATTAATTTTATTAATTATAAATGAATATTAAAAATTAAGATTTGGTATAAAATTAAACACCAAGACCATAATAATTTATTCAAAAGCAAGCCTTTGAGTTCCAACCAGTGATGCATATTGACCCTTCTTAGCCAATAACTCAAAATGAGTGCCTAGTTCAGCAATCCTCCCTTCTGAACAGAGTGCAATTTGATGGGCATTTTGAACTGTGCTTAATCTGTGAGCTATGACTAATGTTGTTCTCCCCTTCATCAAATGGTTGAGTGCTTCTTGGACCAATCGCTCACTGACGGTATCTAGAGCACTTGTCGCCTGCAGGAGCAAAGAATATCTAAGTCGATGTGGTATATAAATATTCTGTCGTGTTCTCAAATGGAGACTATAGCGTAGCAGAAATTTAGTAAACCGCTATTGTTCCACAATACGCAATTTAGAACAAAAGTGTTGTTAAATAGAGACTATATCATAGTGGAATTTGAATAAATCACTATATGTCTATGATTCGCGGGTAATAACACTGGATTCAGTTTGGATAAACTTCTCAAGACATCTTATAATAACGAGTTTTTAAACAGCTTTTCAGATCAGTTAAAATTAACTCATGGCATATCAAATTTTTAAAAGCTCTGTTCATTTAACTTCATAGGATATTTCTTGAACTTCAAAACTTTTATAACTTTTTTCAGTTGAAAAGCAACCATAAGCTCGAAATTAATCCAAACTAGGACACAGTCCGATTGATGTCAACTTCAAGCACATGGCTGCATCTAACCACCTTATTGTTGGGACAAAGTGAAAGTACAAACAAATACGAAGAATTAAACGATAAATATCACCTCATCAAGTATAAGGATGGGAGCATTCTTCAGGAGAGCTCGGGCAATGGCAATTCTCTGCAAATTAGGATTACTAAAATTATGTATTCACTCAAGCACAAACATGATATCCCATGAAAGGGAAAGCTTTGTTTTACCTGTCTTTGTCCTCCGCTCAATAGGCCTCCACGCTCACCAACAAGTGTATCATAACCCTATCCAAAAACGATCAACAATAAGGTAATAGTTTTATATATTGAATATAAAATAATTTGCATACCTAAAAGACAAACCAACCTGTGGAAGTGAAATTATAAAGTCATGAGCGTTTGCAGCCTTTGCTGCCTTAATCACATCGTCTTTAGAAACATCGTCATCTGGAAGCCCATATGCAATATTTTCACCAACAGACACCGAAAACAGAACAGGTTCCTGTCATATCATAATATTATTAGTGAACGAGCAATATATTGGATATAAAGCATGTATTTCTTTTTTGTTCTATACTTTTCATACTTGATTTACGATAGAAACAACCCGGGCCCATTCACTTTTGTCAAATGTCCGTACATCCTCTCCACCAACTGTTATACGACCTCTTGTTGGCTACAGAAATAAAACTCACTTAGACCATGTAAATTTTAAGACAGAAATTAAATGAAACTCTTAAGTCACAAATTCTGAAATAGAAATCAAACCTCGTAAAAACGAGACAATAACTGTACTATCGTACTTTTTCCCGCACCACTAGCACCAACCAGTGCAGTTACAGTTCCACATTTTAGTCTTAAATTTAAGCCACGTAAAATTTCCACATCTGGCCTTAAAGGGTAAGAGAAATACACATCTGCAGTATTTTACAAGCATAGTCATCATTGACAGAAGGAAAACGTACACATCAAAGAGTAAATCAGATCTATCATTAAGAATTTGAGAAGTATGACTTGAATATACTAACAAGCATAAAACAATCGTGCACAGTCAAAGTCCATCAAAAGAAAATTAATCCATTTTATCAGATTTTTGGGCCCAACTAATCCTTACAAAACCGGCTTGTAAGGTGAAGGCTGCCCAAGCTTTGTAAACACTCCACAGGTCATATGTCTAAGAAATGTGGTACTAAATCCACCCCTTCAAACCCAACACAGTGAAGGCGTTGGAGGCTACAATGAATGCAACTCAAACACCGCAACTAGGCGGCTAGGGGCAGGCCACAATAAAGGAGAATTTCCAACACATCTAGTTATGGAACTTTGGAAGTTCATCTCATAACATGTGTTGTAAGATAGTGGCTATAACGCTGTTACGCAACAGAATTTAAACAAATCACTATTGATCTGTGAAACAGCAGCACTATAGTACTGTTGCGTAGCAGAATTTGAATAACCTACTATTTTCGCTATCTGCAATTGGCAATGCTCCTCATAAGTAGAAAGGAAAAAGCAAGATGATGAAGCTCCCATTTCTAGAACATTAGCAAACATGACTATATGAGCAAAATTGCAATAGAGATAGATACCTTCAAGACATATATCTCCAGACCAAGCTAAACTAAACACATTGCTTGATGTTTTTAATGCTGACATGTAATGCAAATTATTATTTTGGTTTTTCTCAGCAGAGCCATTAGAGAAGAATAATTTGTAGTTTTCATCATTCACTTCTTTTTGTTTCAGTTCTCTTTCTAAGCCATAGGCAAGGGCATCGTCAACTTGAACTCCAGACAAAATAGAGTTGATCCTCTCAACGGCCGCAAAAGTTCCACGAAGATCTCCAAAAGTATTAACCAATCCTTGAACCTGAAAGACATAATAATATCAGACAGCAAAGAGAAGATGACACAAAGTAAATTACGAAGTCCGTAACTCAATTTGCTTACAGCGAATGTCAAAGTGAAAGTATATCCAATAAAAGACGCCATTGTTCCGACAGAGAGTTGACCCTGAGAACAAGAAATAACAGAAACTCATAAAAAGTTCTGAATGATTTCAATGGTGGAATGGAAAATCCTTGGAAAAGAAATGATAAGAGAAAGACATATTTTGAGGACACGACATAGAATTCCTTACCGCCTTTACTTTGCTTCCTCCGAGACAATATAGTGCAGTTAATGAAATATAAACAGCAACCCTAGTCAAGGATTCATTTATAGATTTGAAAGTTCCAAGCTTTATACCGCTCGATTGGAAAGATAGAACCTGTATGGATCCAATAATCAACATTTAAGTATCTGGAGCTTGTCATACGTTTCTGAAAACAGCTGTAGGTTTTTAATAAGCTCACCTGATTGGCAAACATAGCCATTTGGCGCTTTTCCCCACTAAAGGATCGAACCTGTAAGTATGTAAGTCACTGTTTTAGCTGTTAATTACCGATCCAAGCCTTTAAAATGCTCATCGTAATATGAATTAATAGGAACTCACTGTTCTAATAGCAGAAAATGTTTCTGATATACAATCAGATATAGATGCTTGGGCCAAACCATGTGATTTAAAAACAGGCACAGTTGATCTCTTGTAGATAGCTTCAGCAAACCAAAAAAAAAATCAAAAAATCAAAAATCAACAATCGGGAAAAGGTACAAATGAAAAATATCACGGTGCAATTTTTTTATTATACAGTGATGAAATTCTTATTCCTTCTATATACCCAGTTCATACAAGTAAATTATTTTAAAAATTATGATTCATATTTCCCTAAAGTTTAGGAATGGAGGAATACAACAACAACAACAACAACAACAACCAAGCCTTATCCCACTAAGTGGGGGTCGGCTACATGGATCAAATTACGTCATAGTGTTCTGTCATAAACCAAATTTGGATCCAACTCATTAACCTCTAAGTCCTTTCTAATGGTTTCTCTAATAGTTTTCCTAGGTCTTCCTCTACCTCTTTTAACATGACTCTCCTCCATTTGATCTACTCTTCTTACAACGGCATCTACGGGCCTTCTTTCTACATGCCCAAACCATCTAAGCCTATTTTCTACCAACTTTTCTACTATAGGTGCTACCCCCACTCTCTCTAATGGTGTCATTCCTAATCCTATCATGTCTAGTCTTACCACTCATCCAGCGCAACATCCTCATCTTTGCTACACTTACTTGAGTCTCGTGTTGACTCTTAACCGCCCAACACTCCGTACCATACAACAACGCTGGTCTAACTGCTGTCGATAGAACAGCAGTTATAGTCACTCAGGTTGTATTGCAGAATAATAGCGATTTGTTCAAATTCCGCTAAGCTATAGCGTTGTTATAGTCTCTGTTTCATAACAGCACCTAAAAGGCTAAAACAACTGGTCATGAGTTTTATAATCAAACACAATAGAAATTTACCGATTGAAATGGAAACTGCAATCATCAGAACAGCCAGAATTGGAGCCAGTTGAGGGGATAGAGTAAAAAGTATGAATAATGTTCCAGTGACCTACACAAATACAAGGAAAACCGACGTAGAAATTAACATGACCATCAATATGTAAATCAAAATATGCATTAATACAACCTGAGTGACAATAAAAGAAGGAAGAAATTCTTCCATGCTAAAACAAAATAACAGTGATACAAAAGCCACTATTCAAGAAATGAAGGAAAATCATCCCAACAAAGTGATAAAGGAATGAACCATACACATGCTTAAATATGAGAAATATAAAGCTCACTTCTCATTGATCTAGAGTTGCTTGCCTCAGATAATGCCCTGAATCCGCGATCCCTTGACACATTCTCACTGACAAGATCTTTAAGAGAACCCAAATCCGATGTTAACAAACCAGTGATTTCCCCTACCTACAAATATAAACCAAAGAAACTGCAATAAGTTTTGCACATACTCCATTAAAATACTATAAAGCACGTATAGGGAAATGAAAGCACGTATAGTTTCAATGATTCCATAGACACACCTTGTATTTGTCAAAAAACTCAACCTGCATAAATCAAAAGAACTGCATATGATTAAACGACCAAAGTAAAATATCTCTATTCAGTAATTCAAACAACCAAGACATTGTAATAAATAACTAACTAATAAAAATGAACAGGAAAGTTTATATAGATTTGATTTTACCTTCTGAATCAATATTTTTTCAAAGATCTGAGCTCTTAGTGTTGACATAACCTTCTCCCATACTATGTTCATGTTTATAACAAAAATAACAGTAAAAAGTGGCTCTAGAGCATACAGAACTCCCATTTTACTGAGAAGACTCCACAATGGCTCTGGTCTGACACCAATAAGAACTTCAAAAAACCGTCCTAAGAATACAACAACATGATATTAGTCCTTAAAATTAAAATAAACTAACGGTTAGTCTAATTAATCATCAAAATTCTGAAAGGGAACTAATGTGGCACAATAGAAAAGTAAGACGAGCAACGTCTACACACAAGTCGTCGTACAAAAGGCAGTGACTCTCATTTAATGAGTGGGAAAAATCATCCCCTAAATAAATCTCAGTAATGTAAAGATTTTTTAGACCGTCAATAAATCATAACTGTTAGATTATTACAAATATTCGACTTTAATCATATTTATCATAAAGTGATAAAAATGATGGATTGTGATTACAAGTGCATCATAATTAAACTCTAAATAAATATCTTAATACATATGGAATTTCCCTGTAAAGAATTTTGAATAAACTACTGTCTTTGACTTTGTAGACTGCTGTCAAATAATCCCTGAAATTGCATATACTAAAATGTAACAATTGGTTTAACTAACTTCCTAACCAACTTAACTACTATTCAAAATTGCATACTATACTGTAACTAACGCCTGAGATTTTGAACATTTCAGAAAGTAACTAACTCTGTTAAACTGTCAAATTGGTCCCTATATAACAACTTACTATCAATCTGGTCTTTATATTTTAACAATTTACTATCAATTTGGTGCCTAATATGAGCATAATTTGACGAATATTCATAGGACCTATTTGAGAGTGTCCTGCGTACTCAATGACAAATTTGATGGTTTAGTCAAAGATATTTTACACTATCAATTCATCATAAACCGTTTATAAAACTTTACCCATATAAACTTATCTCATACAAATTCAACTCA
Source organism: Medicago lupulina (assembly GCA_958299785.1). NCBI lineage: Eukaryota > Viridiplantae > Streptophyta > Magnoliopsida > Fabales > Fabaceae > Medicago > Medicago lupulina. The sequence continues at coordinate 45,181,690 of OY283146.1, read as the reverse complement.
CAAACTATAAAGCACTAACGCAGAGACCGACGCCAGATACCAAATACAACAATGACATAGACACGTCGACACAAGTACAAATTTGAAAGAAAAAGTATAAACAATTAAGAGGTAATAGTCCCTGAATGTGTAAGGAGTAGTCAAAATAGTGCCTAATGTATCGAAATTTCAAAATAGTCCATAATTTTGCATTTTGTTAGTCGAAATAGTCTCTAACTTTAAAAGAGTCGCTCAAAGCACGTTAACATTTAACTCTTCATATAAGGATTGATTTGAACTAAATAAGCATAATAAGTATTAGTATATTGAGCGACTAATATGACAATATTAACAGACAGTAAAAAAGGATAATAACTATAAGTATATTGAACTACTAATATGACAATGTACAAACGACAAATATTTTAAAATTTCAGATACATAGTAGTGTTATGGCTACTACCCTAACAATTAATTGAATGTATCACATGTGTCCGTGTCTGACACGGACATGACACCGGACACAACACACCTTCCATCATACGTGTTAGTCTTAAATAAATAGAAGGAATGGAGTGTACGCAATCATAATCATAAAAAAAACAAAATCATAATCAGAAGAAAACAAAAAAAATAAAAAAGTTACCAGAAAAAATGGGCATGGATAGAGTACAAGCAGTACACGCAAAGAGAGAAGCAACACAAACAGCAATCCGAAATTTATGCTTAAGCAAAAGCAAACCCAGCAGCTCCCATGTTACAACTTTCGGTATAACCGCTTCCTCTTGTTGCAACACATCAACTTTCGGATCCGGTTCAGCTACATTCGGGTCGGAAGCGGGTCCAGTGATGTAAGCACGTGGTAGAGATTGAGAAAGAAGAAAACGTGAACGAGATGATGATAGTGGTTTTGGTTGGAATTGGAATTTTAATGGACGAATAGGAACACGTGAGAGTGAAAGAGAAAGAGAGTGTGTTTGTTTAGGAATTTTGAAGGAAGATAGAGGGAGATGGCAATGGGAGAGTGTTGTTAGAGATGTCATTGGGTGAAGTTAGGAGAAGATTGATGAAGAATGAAAAATGGGTTTTGTTTTTTTGGGATAGGGGAATGAAATAGAGTTGAAAGTTGGAGGAATTTTTATTCATTCATGAATCATACCGTTTATGGAAAATATACATGATTCATGAGAGGGTGAGGGAGGCATGAATAATGAACATATGATGACATGTGTAGTTTATTCTTCCTTAAAAAAATGTGTAATTTATCCTCTTTTTTTATTATTTATTATTAGTTTATTTATAATGAATAACAAATATCTTACTCCTTATCTCAACATAACTTATTTAGTTGATCAATTCATACACATGAAGAGCAATGTATAAATGGAAAAGAGAATAACATTTTATTGGAGTAATAATTGTTATAAGAAATTATAAAACATAATAATTATAGATCTCACTAGTGGCGGATCTTGCCTAAAATATTGGGGGAGCGGCAAATATTAACTAAATATTATAATTAAAATTCATAAAAATCATATACAATTTGATCAAAAATATTATAATTGAGAGAGGCACGTTGATTGTTGCGTTGCGAGTGCAGTTTGTTTCGGAAATCGGAGGAGGGAGATGGTTCACGAAGAGAGAGACTGAGAGAGTTTAGTGTTGTCTTGGGAGGTGTGAGAGTGGGCGGTGCTGTAACAGCCCGATTTTCATTATTTAGTTTTTAATTAATTTATGTGTATTTATGTATGCTTATATATGATTATTTGTCCTTTGTTGTATTTTCTCTAGTTTAGTGATTAGGAGAGTATTTTGGTTTTTTGACAAGTAAGGGTAAAATAGTAATTTTGGCTGAGAATTAACCGTAGCGTTTTTGGTAATAACCGATGGTTAGAAATTTGTTAAGTTAGTTGTAGTAATTAGTATTAGTGTTGGTTGTTGTGAAATATTTTATTGTTAGTAAGATAGAAAACTAATAGGTGGCATTATTAGAATAGAGTCCAATTATTATTTCATGGGATAGGCCCTGTAACGCCCTCTTTAATTATTTAATCATTTTATTAGATGATATGGTATATGTTTATATATTATATGGATTTTGATGATTATGTGACGTATTTGTGACGTATATGTGACGTATTTGTGACGTGTGACGTATTATTATTTTATTGTTTAATAAAATAATATTAGTGATGTTTATATGGATATTTATTTGGTAAATAAATAGATTTGGTGGAAAAAGATAGAATTTTAAGAGATGGGGTTATATTTATAATTAAGAAGAGTTGTGTGGGTTAAGAGGGAATTAATTAAGTTGTGAGGGAGTATATAAGAGAAGTAGGTTAAGAAAGGAAGGTTTTGAGAACGCGTACAGACATTTAGAGAAGAAGAAAAGGCACGTGAAGAGAGAAGAGAGGCTAAGCTGCTTTCTGCATAATTTCCAGGTAAGGGTGAGCCTAACTTCAGTAGTATTAATCTTGAATCATCTGTTTTGATTAGCTTAGGGTTTGGGGAAGAATTGAGGTGAGTTTTGTGAATTAGGGTTATGATGAATTTGATGAATTTGATGTGAGAATGTGTTGCATTGCTGTAGAAATGTGTTACAGAACCTAGATTATCCCCTAGGACAACATTGTTGATGAATTAGAGGCTTAACATGAGAGTTTTGGGATGAATTGGTGTGAATTGGACTGAAACCGTAGTGGTTCTGAGATCGCTCGCCTGTGGCGAGTGATCACTCGCCGTGGCGAGTAACCCTTGGTTGCTCGCGAGGCGAGCAGTATAGCTCGACGTGGCGAGCTTGACCCTTAAACTTAGGATTTTTGCCAAACTGTAGATGGTTTTGAGTGCCCTTATATTTATAGAGATGACCTGTGAAGTTGGTTTGGTCAAATTTGATTTAGAGAGCTTAGAAATGAGAATTTTGGTGAAAAATGTCAAAAAGGCCGAAGCACCCAGTATTTCTCGCCTCCAGCTCGCCCCCAACTCGCCTTTGGCGAGTGAGCTGATGTGAGTACTCGCCTGTGGCGAGCAGATGCACTCGCCGTGGCGAGTTAGATGGTTCAGGACTGGTTGTTGTTTTGCGATCTGTTTCGCATGGGACTTTGAGAGGAGCCCTTTGGGTAGTGTTAGTGAGGTTTTATACCCTTTAATGTATGCTGTAAAGATGATTGCTGATGTTTTACTTGAGCTGTTAATAAATGACATATGGTTGAATATAAGTGATGATTAAATATGATGATATGTGATTATGAGGAAGATGCGTGTTGCGATGTATATGATTAATGAGATGATGTTCTGCCATGTAACTATTATACCTGCATGTGTCAGTTTTGTATTATGAATGATGGTCTTGCGACGGTGTATTAAGTTGTTAAACGACGAGTCCATGCATTGACATATATATGAGACGGTGGAGCTTTATGCTCAAAGCGACGGTGGAGCATTTGCTCAAAGCGACGGTGAAGCATATTAATGCTATAATCATATGGTACCACATGCATGATGTTGAGACGTTAGGTGTTGCATTTAGTCGAGTCAATTGTGACATATATGAGATGATGTTTTGAGACGTTGATGCTTGATATGATGTTGTTATGATGTTGTTATGATGATGCTTATGATGATGCTATGATGTGCTATAATGTATATGTGATGAGTTGGATATATGATTTGTTAATCTTGACTTATGATTTATATATTAATATTATTGTTGTGAATCTCACCCCTTCTGCTGGAATTGCCGCCTTGTGGGCAAGTGCAGGTACCCAGTCTTAGATGCGTTGATGCGAGGATGTGTGAAGTAGGGTTGCTCTGATATGTAACGGGATGGGGTCTTTTGTAGAGTCTATTCCTTATGTATCATGTTTGATTAAGTGTTGACTTTCAGTGATGGTGAAAATAATAATGTTTTGAGATGTTTAATGGCTTTTAAGCCAAGACTATTTATGAGATGAGACTATTTGAATTCCGCTGCTTAATTGAATATTTTTGTAATTTGATAAATTATTATCGAAGTTGTTTTTAAGATGAAATGTGACACTCCTTTTGAGAAGTACTCTGATTTTATATGATTTATTTAAAGAAATTTTTAAGACGGGAAATTGGGGTGTTACAATTGGTATCAGAGCAGGTCGGCCCGTCCGGCCAAGTAGAGAGTCGAGTGACGTTGTATTAGAAGTTAGAATAGTATTATTGTATTATTCTGACTTGTGTTTGTTTCCAGAGAACTAGATGGCTGGTAGAAACGATGCTGCTCTTGCTGCTGCTTTGGAAGCAATGGCTAACGCTGTGGGTAATCAGAACAATGCTGGTGGAAATGACGGAACTAGGATGTTGGAGACCTTTCTGAGGAATCACCCGCCTACCTTCAAGGGGCGCTATGATCCAGATGGGGCTCAAACATGGCTCAAGGAAGTAGAGAGGATCTTCAGAGTCATGCAATGTGATGATGTTCAGAAGGTGCGGTTTGGTACGCACATGCTAGCGGAGGAGGCCGACGATTGGTGGGTTAGTCTCCTACCTATTTTGGAGCAAGATGGAGCCGTGGTGACGTGGGCTGTTTTCACGAGGGAGTTCCTTAACAGATACTTCCCAGAAGATGTTCGTGGGAAGAAAGAGATAGAGTTCCTGGAGCTTAAGCAAGGGAACATGTCGGTGACCGAGTATGCGGCCAAGTTTGTGGAGTTGGCTAAGTTCTATCCGCATTATGCACCCGAGACGGCTGAGTTTTCAAAATGCATCAAGTTTGAGAACGGGTTGCGCGCTGATATCAAGAGGGCTATCGGTTATCAGAAGATTCGTGACTTTTCTGAGTTGGTGAGTAGCTGTCGGATATATGAGGAGGATACTAAGGCTCACTACAAGGTAGTGAATGATCGGAAAGCTAAGGGCCAGCAGAGTCGCCCTAAACCTTATGATGCCCCTAGAGATAAAGGGAAGCAAAGAGTGAATGATGAGAGGAGGCCCCAGAAGAAGACTGCTCCTGCTGAGATTACTTGTTACACTTGTGGCGAGAAAGGCCATAAGAGCAATGCATGCACTGTTGAGGTGAAGAGGTGTTACCGTTGTGGTCAAAAAGGGCATATTACTAGTGACTGCAAGTTTGATGATGTTGTGTGTTTCAACTGCAATGAGCAAGGACACATTGGTTCGCAGTGTAAGCAACCCAAGAAGACTAAGACTACTGGGAGAGTGTTTGCATTGACCGACACTCAGACTGAGAATGATGATCGTTTGATCAGAGGTACTTGCTATATTGATAATACTCCTTTAGTTGCTATTATTGATACTGGTGCTACGCACAGTTTTGTTGCTTTAGATTGTGTTTCTGCTTTGGGTCTTGATGTTTCTGATATGAATGGAGAGATGGTGGTCGAGACTCCAGCTAAGGGTTCGGTGACTACTTCTCTCGTATGCTTGAATTGTCCTTTATCTATGTTTGGCCGTGACTTTGTGATGGATTTAGTGTGCCTACCTTTAAGTGGTATGGATGTGATTCTGGGTATGAACTGGCTAGAGTACAACCGAGTTCTTATCAATTGTTTTAGAAAGACGGTGCATTTTTCTTCTGCCGAAGAAGAGTGGGGCGCAGAGTTTCTATCTACTAAGCAGCTGAAGCAACTAGAACGTGATGGGATGTTGATGTTTTCGCTGATGGCTTCGTTATCTTTAGAGAACCAAGCTGTAATTGATGGGCTGCCTGTTGTGAAAGAATTTCCTGAAGTTTTCCCTGATGAGATTCCAGATGTGCCACCAGAGAGGGAGGTTGAATTTTCGATAGACCTTGTGCCGGGTACGAAGCCGGTGTCGATGGCACCTTATCGTATGTCTGCTTCTGAGTTAGCAGAGTTGAAGAAGCAGTTGGAAGACTTGCTTGAGAAGAAGTTTGTGAGACCTAGTGTTTCACCATGGGGAGCTCCAGTGTTACTAGTGAAGAAGAAAGACGGCAGTATGAGGCTGTGTATTGATTACAGACAGTTGAACAAGGTGACTATCAAGAATAGGTATCCACTTCCGAGGATTGACGACTTGATGGATCAGTTAGTGGGTGCAAAGGTATTCAGCAAGATTGATTTGAGGTCAGGTTACCATCAGATTAAGGTGAAGGATGAAGATATGCAGAAGACGGCCTTTAGGACGCGTTATGGTCACTATGAATATAAGGTGATGCCTTTCGGTGTTACTAATGCGCCTGGTGTGTTTATGGAATATATGAACAGAATTTTTCATGAGTACTTGGATCAATTTGTTGTGGTTTTTATTGATGATATTCTGATCTATTCTAAGACTGAAGCTGAGCATGCAGAGCATTTGAAGATTGTATTGCAAGTGCTGAAAGAGAAGAAGCTGTATGCTAAATTGTCTAAGTGTGAGTTCTGGCTAAACGAAGTAAGTTTTCTTGGCCATGTTATTTCTGGTGAAGGTATTGCGGTTGACCCGTCTAAAGTTGAAGCGGTATCGCAATGGGAGACGCCTAAGTCGGTTACGGAGATTAGAAGCTTTTTGGGACTAGCTGGTTATTACAGGAGGTTTATAGAAGGATTTTCTAAGTTGGCTCTTCCGTTAACGCAGTTGACGTGTAAGGGTAAGTCTTTCGTGTGGGATGTGCATTGTGAGAATAGTTTCAATGAATTGAAGAAGCGCCTGACGACGGCTCCAGTTTTGATTTTGCCAAAGCCCGATGAACCTTTTGTGGTATATTGTGATGCGTCCAAGTTGGGTTTAGGAGGTGTGCTTATGCAAGAAGGTAAGGTGGTAGCATATGCTTCGAGACAATTGAGGATTCATGAGAAGAATTATCCGACGCATGACTAAGAGTTGGCAGCAGTGGTCTTCGTATTGAAAATATGGAGACATTACTTGTATGGTTCAAGGTTTGAAGTATTCAGTGATCATAAGAGTTTGAGATATTTATTTGATCAGAAGGAGTTGAACATGAGGTAGAGGAGGTGGCTTGAGTTACTTAAGGATTATGATTTTGGTTTGAATTACCATCCTGGTAAAGCAAATGTAGTTGCAGATGCCTTGAGTAGGAAAACTGTGCATATGTCCGCGTTGATGGTGAAAGAATTTGAATTGTTGGAACAGTTTAGAGACTTGAGTTTGGTGTGTGAAAGAACACCTCAGAGCATAAAACTGGGAATGTTGAGGATTGATAATGATTTCCTGAAGCATATCAAAGAAGCACAAAAAGAAGATGTCAAGTTTGTAGACTTGTTGATTGCTGATAATGAGACTGTGGATGGTGACTTTAAGGTCGATGATCAAGGAGTGTTGAGATTCCGAGGTAGGATTTGCATTCCTGACAATGAAGAGATTAAGAAGATGATTCTTGAAGAGAGTCATAGAAGTAGCTTGAGTATTCACCCGGGAGCTACGAAGATGTATCATGACTTAAAGAGGCTGTTTTGGTGGTCTGGTTTGAAACGCGATGTGGCACAATTTGTGTATTCTTGCTTGGTTTGTCAAAAGTCGAAGATTGAGCATCAGAAGCCGACTGGTATGATGGTACCTTTAGATGTGCCAGAATGGAAATGGGATAGTATATCCATGGATTTTGTGACGAGTTTGCCCAATACTCCTAGAGGGAATGATGCTATTTGGGTAATTGTTGATAGATTAACGAAGTCTGCTCACTTTCTACCGATAAACATTACTTTTCCTGTGGCTCAGTTGGCGGAGATTTATGTTAAAGAGAGAGTTAAGCTGCATGGTGTTCCTTCGAGCATCGTATCTGATAGAGATCCAAGATTTACTTCTAGATTTTGGAAGAGTTTGCAAGAGGCGTTAGGGTCTCAGTTGAGGTTGAGTTCGGCTTATCATCCGCAAACAGATGGTCAGTCGGAGAGGACGATTCAGTCGTTGGAGGACTTGTTGAGGGTTTGTGTACTTGAGCAGGGAGGAGCTTGGGATAGTCATCTTCCATTGATAGAGTTCACGTACAACAACAGTTACCATTCAAGTATTGGAATGGCACCGTTTGAGGCTTTGTATGGTCGGAGATGCAGGACTCCGTTGTGCTGGTTTGAGTCGGGTGAAAGAGTGGTCTTAGGACCAGAGATCGTTCAACAGACTACTGAGAAGGTGAGAATGATCCAAGAGAAGATGAAAGCGTCGCAGAGTCGACAAAAGAGTTATCATGATAAGCGTAGAAAGGACCTTGAGTTCCAAGAGGGGGATCATGTGTTCCTGAGAGTGACTCCTATGACGGGTGTTGGACGTGCTTTGAAATCGAAGAAGTTGACTCCGAGGTTTATTGGACCGTATCAAATTTCAGAGAGGATTGGACCGGTGGCGTATCGTGTTGGATTACCACCGCACTTGTCGAATTTGCATGATGTTTTTCATGTATCTCAGCTGAGGAAGTATGTTCCGGATCCGTCTCATGTGATCCAAAGTGATGATGTGCAAGTTAGGGACAACCTTACGGTTGAGACCTTACCCGTGAGGATTGATGATCGAAAGACAAAGACGTTGAGAGGCAAGGAGATACCTCTTGTGAGAGTTGTTTGGGACGGAGCGACGGGTGAAAGCTTGACTTGGGAGCTAGAAAGTAAGATGCTGGAATCCTATCCAGAGTTGTTTGAGCGAGGTAAATTTTCGAGGACGAAAATCCTTAAAGAGGGGGAGGTTGTAACGCCCTCTTTAATTATTTAATCATTTTATTAGATGATATGGTATATGTTTATATATTATATGGATTTTGATGATTATGTGACGTATTTGTGACGTATATGTGACGTATTTGTGACGTGTGACGTATTATTATTTTATTGTTTAATAAAATAATATTAGTGATGTTTATATGGATATTTATTTGGTAAATAAATAGATTTGGTGGAAAAAGATAGAATTTTAAGAGATGGGGTTATATTTATAATTAAAAAGAGTTGTGTGGGTTAAGAGGGAATTAATTAAGTTGTGAGGGAGTATATAAGAGAAGTAGGTTAAGAAAGGAAGGTTTTGAGAACGCGTACAGACATTTAGAGAAGAAGAAAAGGCACGTGAAGAGAGAAGAGAGGCTAAGCTGCTTTCTGCATAATTTCCAGGTAAGGGTGAGCCTAACTTCAGTAGTATTAATCTTGAATCATCTGTTTTGATTAGCTTAGGGTTTGGGGAAGAATTGAGGTGAGTTTTGTGAATTAGGGTTATGATGAATTTGATGAATTTGATGTGAGAATGTGTTGCATTGCTGTAGAAATGTGTTACAGAACCTAGATTATCCCCTAGGACAACATTGTTGATGAATTAGAGGCTTAACATGAGAGTTTTGGGATGAATTGGTGTGAATTGGACTGAAACCGTAGTGGTTCTGAGATCGCTCGCCTGTGGCGAGTGATCACTCGCCGTGGCGAGTAACCCTTGGTTGCTCGCGAGGCGAGCAGTATAGCTCGACGTGGCGAGCTTGACCCTTAAACTTAGGATTTTTGCCAAACTGTAGATGGTTTTGAGTGCCCTTATATTTATAGAGATGACCTGTGAAGTTGGTTTGGTCAAATTTGATTTAGAGAGCTTAGAAATGAGAATTTTGGTGAAAAATGTCAAAAAGGCCGAAGCACCCAGTATTTCTCGCCTCCAGCTCGCCCCCAACTCGCCTTTGGCGAGTGAGCTGATGTGAGTACTCGCCTGTGGCGAGCAGATGCACTCGCCGTGGCGAGTTAGATGGTTCAGGACTGGTTGTTGTTTTGCGATCTGTTTCGCATGGGACTTTGAGAGGAGCCCTTTGGGTAGTGTTAGTGAGGTTTTATACCCTTTAATGTATGCTGTAAAGATGATTGCTGATGTTTTACTTGAGCTGTTAATAAATGACATATGGTTGAATATAAGTGATGATTAAATATGATGATATGTGATTATGAGGAAGATGCGTGTTGCGATGTATATGATTAATGAGATGATGTTCTGCCATGTAACTATTATACCTGCATGTGTCAGTTTTGTATTATGAATGATGGTCTTGCGACGGTGTATTAAGTTGTTAAACGACGAGTCCATGCATTGACATATATATGAGACGGTGGAGCTTTATGCTCAAAGCGACGGTGGAGCATTTGCTCAAAGCGACGGTGAAGCATATTAATGCTATAATCATATGGTACCACATGCATGATGTTGAGACGTTAGGTGTTGCATTTAGTCGAGTCAATTGTGACATATATGAGATGATGTTTTGAGACGTTGATGCTTGATATGATGTTGTTATGATGTTGTTATGATGATGCTTATGATGATGCTATTATGTGCTATAATGTATATGTGATGAGTTGGATATATGATTTGTTAATCTTGACTTATGATTTATATATTAATATTATTGTTGTGAATCTCACCCCTTCTGCTGGAATTGCCGCCTTGTGGGCAAGTGCAGGTACCCAGTCTTAGATGCGTTGATGCGAGGATGTGTGAAGTAGGGTTGCTCTGATATGTAACGGGATGGGGTCTTTTGTAGAGTCTATTCCTTATGTATCATGTTTGATTAAGTGTTGACTTTCAGTGATGGTGAAAATAATAATGTTTTGAGACGTTTAATGGCTTTTAAGCCAAGACTATTTATGAGATGAGACTATTTGAATTCCGCTGCTTAATTGAATATTTTTGTAATTTGATAAATTATTATCGAAGTTGTTTTTAAGATGAAATGTGACACTCCTTTTGAGAAGTACTCTGATTTTATATGATTTATTTAAAGAAATTTTTAAGACGGGAAATTGGGGTGTTACAGGCCCAATGGGTATGGATATATTCTAACTATAAGGAGAGAGACCTAGGGTTAGAAATTTTCATTTCAAGAGGCAAAAGGCTAAGAGAGGGAGAAGAAGAGAAAGCTTGTAAAGGGGAAGAACTTGGGAGCTAAATTGAAGCCTATAGGATTGAGCTTAGAAGATTAGAGGTAAGGGGGCTAGTCTTTACTCGTAATCTCTTTTTCTACCCTTTTCTCATAAGTGATTATTTAATTAAGTGATTTTGAGAATAAGTGATTATTTGAAAATAATGAATGAATTCATGTTTAGTTGTTGGTGATATGTTTGTACATGTGAATTGAATGATTAATTGTTGATGATATTGAATTCATATGTCAAAAATCTTATATGTGTATATGTTGTGTTTTTGTGAAAAAGTGATGAATGATGAAGTTGTGTTTTGTTGAACTTGGAATGAATTCATGGATATTTGTTGTTGATGATGTTTGAAACATGTTGTTGATGAATTGGTGTAACGATTATGCCTCTTGGTGAATTGATGATGAAAGTTGTTGTTGTTGTTAAAAAGTTGTGAAAGTTTGGTGAATTGTTGAATTATGTTGAAATGATGTTTTAATTTCAAGTTTTGTGTAACTTTGAGTGTCTTTTGATGTATATGACCTGTAAACAACCTTTGGGAATGAATTTGGATGTTGGGAAATCAAAATTAGGGTTTTGGGGTGAAAAATGGTTTAAACCCGTGAAAAATTATGCTGAACTGTTGACTGTTCGCTTAAGCGAGCTAGAAGCAAGCTGTAAGCGAACAACTACTGTATGAATCTCGCGTAAGCGAAATTTACTTCGCTCAAGCGAAATACTTTCAGACAGCATGCCCTGTTTCGCGTTCATGCATCTTTTTCTCACATTTCTGTTTTGAATTGGCCTTTGATGTAAACATGAAAGTTGTAGATAATTGAGTTATCTTTGAAATGGCTTTGGTTTGACTTGAAAATGTTTTGTGGATTTTGAGTTATGATGAAAACACTCCAAGTAGGTCTTGGAGAAACTTTAAGAAAATTTAGCGTAACTATTCCAAGTCAACCCAAAACTTATGGTTTGTTTCCAAACTTCAAAACTTAAGTATTAAGGGTTCATTTGACGTGTTTTATGAGTATTTAACCTATTTCTTGTTGAATCAAACTTGATTTTCTTTTGAAAAATGTTTTGGTTTTGCAAAATGATAAAGTGAGACAAACTTTGTGAAATATGAGATTTCTTGGTAGTTGACCGGTGAAACGTACATGTATGTACACCTACACTCATAAATGATTAGTGTGCACGTAGTTGAGGTAATTGAATTGTTTTGCTTCTGAACTGTTGAGCTTCTGAACTATTTTTGCTTCTGAACTAGTTTGCTTCTGAAGTGAGTTTTGCTGCTGAACTGTTTTGCTCCTGAACTGTTTTGCTTCTGAACTATTTTTGCTTCTGAACTAGTTTGCTTCTGAAGTGAGTTTTGTTGCTAAACTGTTTTGCTCCTGAACTGTTATGCTTCTGAACTGTTGAGCTTATGAACTGTTTTGCTTCTGAACTGTTTTGCTCTTGAACTGTTTTGCTTCTGAACTGTTTTGCTTCTGAACTGTTGAGCTTTTGAACTGTTGAGCTTCTGAACTATTTTTGCTTCTGAACTAGTTTGCTTCTGAAGTGAGTGTTACTGCTGAACTGTTTTGCTCCTGAACCATTTTGCTTCTGAACTGAGTTGTGCTTCTGAACTGAGTTGTGCTTCGGAACTGAATTGTGCTTCTGAACAGAATTGTTGCTTCTGGGCAGCATCCTGTTCAGTTACACTTGACTTTTCTTTGAGAACTTGAGTGTCTTACTTTGAAAAGTGAACTATGTTTTGAGAAGTAACATTTTGAGACGAACTTTGCATATGTTGAGAATTCATAGTATTTGGCCGATGAAATATTTATGTGAGTATACCATCACTCATATGTGGTTAGTATACTTCCTTGGTAGAGGTGATTGAATCATTTTGATTTCGTTTTGGTTCATTGGTCTAAATTATTAAAGTAGTGAATCATATTATACGGAACTAGTTGAAGATATATTCTTTGAACTTTTCTATCTTGTAATTCTTTCGTGAATGAGATTGAATGTGAATATATGTTAACTGGTGATTATATATGTTAAGTGCATATATGTTGATTGGTGAATTATATATGTTAAGTACATATATGTTGATTGGTGATTATATATGTTGTGTGCATATATGTTGTTGGTGATTATATATGTTGAGTGCATATATGTTGGTGATTATATATGTTGAGTTCATATATGTTGATGGTGATTATATATGTTGTGTGCATATATGTTGTTGGTGAAATCTTTTACATGCGAATTGTTTGTGAATTATTGGTGTACGCATGTATTAGAACATAATTGGTTCTAATACATGAAGTATGTATTGTTGTTATCGAGTCCTAGTCCACACACGTTGTTGTTGTTGTTGTTGTCTTTCATCTCCATTGTTGTTGGATGCTGCGGTAGTCCATTATTCGGGGTGATTATTCGGGGTGATATGGCGTGTTTATAAGCGTCAAGGGCGACGGCCTCGGAGATGAAAGAAATTTGGTACCACATTTAGTCGAATCGTCTAGTCACATTATATGTTTCTAGGAAGAGTCATGTTTGTTCATGAGCTAGATGTGAACATGTGTTCGTAATTGGTGTGCTTGAGGATTGTTGTGATTGGAATCTTGTGCTTGTGTAATAATTGTTGAGATTATTATGTTCATGATTATTTATGCAAGATATTGTTAAGATGCATGCTAATCCTGTTTTGTCCTTGATTATGATTAATGTGATTCTAACCCCCCAGTGGTCTATGGCGGACCGCCTACCTCTTTGTATGGATGGGTAGACGGCGTGCAGGTTTAGATGCTTTTGCTTGGTGAGTATTGCTTTGAGGAGCGGGAGCTTCCTCGTTTATCGCACGTGTCTAGATTAGGCTCTGATCTAGGATTTAGTGCATGTTGTTTATCTTTTGGGATTTTATTATATCTTGAGTTGTATCTTGTGGAGATTATTTATGATGTTGGATTTATTTATATGTTGATGACATGGCATTTACGTTGAGATGTATTTGATTCCGTTGAGGTTTTTATGTTGGAGATTATTTGCATGCATAACTATATTGGTGATTGATTGAAGAAGTGACGACTATTTCTGATGTATTTATTTAAATTGCATGATTTATTGCTTAATTAGAAATAGGGCGTTACAGGTGCCAGACTGAAAATATCAAAAAATATGATGGGTGTTTTGGTCTCTTCCTCTGTAAAAAAATAAATAAAAAATTAAATGGGGGGTGTAACACCCCGTTTCCCGACATAAAAATTTCTTAAACAAAATCAGAGTTTTCACATAAACGGGACGTCACATTTCTCAAAAATCTCAAAACATGAATAAATAATAATTTATTCTCCGAAAATAGTCATCGCGCATATAATTCAAAACATTGCAGCGGAATTCACTCAAAATCATAAATAATCTCGGGCACGCAGGCCTCATCATAATGTCTCATAAAATTCCAAATACTAAAATCTTAGTCATGAAATCATAAAAGTAATACGCAAGGAATAGAGAAAACATAAGCAAAGATTCCCCATCCCGTTACGTATCAGAGCACCTAGACACAACCGAGGAAAGTCCTCACACGCCTGCACCTAATCTTGGTTACCTGCAAGTTACCCATACGAAGAGCAACATTTTCAAGCATAAGGGGTGAGATTCACAAAACAATAATATTAAACATATAATTCAATAATTATAGTTAACAACAGTTCATCACATATACACGTCGCAACAAACATCATATAGCATCACAAGCATCATCATAAAGCATTATCATAAACATCTTAAACAACTTGACTTGACAATGCAACTTCACTTGACTATGCAACTCTAACATCTTAAATGCATGTGGTACCAATCCAGGGCATAAGCCCTCTGTTGAAGCAAAAATCTTTTTGATGAATGTTTTAATGATAACAAACCTCGTGGAATAAATGATAAGTTTTATGAATGGTGATCTACTGATGTTTGCACTTGAGTTTTTGTTAAAAGAACAGGAATCACATAAGTGGATGAGCTAGAAGCCACTCACGTCAATAAGTGCATTATATCTACTCAACAATGGAAGAATGAGTATATCATCAGTTGAAACACCAATATCATATCTCCATGAAGATTCATAGCTCAAGAATCATGATGGAAGAACATGAATCATGATGGAAGAACTTACATCACAAGCTATACAAGAATGTGCTTGATGTTATGTGACAAAACTCACATTGAGTGTTATGTTATATGATTTGAAGATCATCCATGGGTAAACATGATAAAAGGAAATATGCATACAAGCTAGGAAGATTCTCAGAACCTCCTCAAAGTATCACACTTCCAAAGCTTCTGAAGATAAGAAGTTCAGAGTTCAGAATGT